>BPLQ01012573.1:26250-54415 GCA_021605075.1 Caerostris darwini | reverse complement strand
TCGTCCGATTATGAATGTTTTCCCACATTCTTTACAAAAATGACTCATTTTCTTAGTATGAATTTTCTTATGTCTGCGCAGATTGCTCATATTATTGAAATTTCTGTTGCAGATGTCACAAACAAAGGGTCTCTCTCCTGTATGAATTATCTCATGATGCTTCAAATGGGCGTTAGATGGGAACGCCTTTTTGCAATATTCGCACTGGTGACGCTTTTTCAGGTGTTCTTTGGAGAAATGCTCTTCTAAATCTTTTGGAAGTTCAAATTCTTTCCCACATTTATTGCATCTGAATGATCCTTCATATGATGCCGTATCCGAAGAAGACATTTTAAAGACTTTGCTACTCAGATTAATTGAAAAAATTAAAAATTTAAAACAGTATGTGTCAAATGCAGATATCACTTGTAACTTTTAGGCAGGTATTGAACATATTTCTGAGCAACATTTCTAGATCAACAGTTTTTGTTGCCAATTATTTTTTAAAATATTTCTTGTTTGCGAAAAGCCTTATTCTTAAAACTATACGCACTATATCATCGATGTTACCGAATCCAATCGTCGATTATAATATTAATTCCTAAAATTTTACAGAATTAATTACAAACTTTTGTGTCGATTTTTATGAAATACTGTCTCAAATTTGTAAATTGAGAAAAATTATTATATACAATCTATATTTTTATCAAAATAAAATAACCTAATATCCTCAAATTTAAACATTATATAAATTTTATGTTTTAGGTGAAAAGAATTTGCAGAATTTCCTATGCCCTTTAGCCATTTTTTTGCAATTAGTAAATACTGATGAGATCAATGGCAGACATATGCTGAGTTTAAATATATTATACTGAGCAAAATATAGCCGGTAAATTAGTATATTAAATTGAATAAGAGCTCTATGTACCGATAATATACTGAAGTGTGACGTAAATAATTTGTATTTATCAAGTGGATTTCGATCCTACACGAATATCTGAAATCTTGGATCGAAATAGATAAAGATAATCCAAGATAACCCAAGAACATCCAAGATAATAGAATAGATCTTGTTTGTTCCATACTTCATCTGAAATACCTGATCATCGCTCGAGCGAAATTATTCTTGCCTATTCTACTGCATTTACAACATTCATTATTTCAGAAATTGAAAATGCATGTTGATAATTTTGCAAGCATAATGATTCTTCATATTTACCTTTTATTTTTTTCTTTTGAAGACTGGACTTGTTCGTTTTGTGTTTATGCAGTAAAAAAATAAATAAAAACACCCAATCATTTCGCTTGAAAGAAAAAGATTAAAATCCGCATCTGTAAAACAAAATATTGATCAAATCCGGATAACAATATCGCTATTGGTTAGTTATTAAAAATCCAATGAAAATAGTTTGATTTAGAATTTAAAATTGAATTTTTATTTTTCATGAAATCTGCAAGTAATTAAGCAATGATATGCATTTGACCCTTGTTCAATTATTCATACTCTACTAGGATGAATATTATATAGCAAATTCAGCTTGAGTCAGGGTGTGTCATAGAAAGAATGTAGAACTTCTACATTGCATTTCCATTTTGATTGAATAATTTGAGTGTTCCAATTCTCAATGAAATTCGTACATAACTTAATTATATGAGATCCATTTCTGCTCCCAGCTTTCAAAAACTAAATGACATTTTTTTTTTAATTTTAAGGGGCGTACTGCGATTGGTACCATTATTCAGTCTACTTGGTGAGTGACTCATCGCGCTCTTTTTTTAGGAGGGTGATTCTATTGGTTGTCTTCCCAGAATGCAATTTTCTTATTTTCTTTGCTTGACGGTGGGCTGTTTACAAATAAAATCAGTGAAATTCGAGACCCATGGGTGTTTCTTAGAAAAAATTCCCTTTAAAAATAATTTGAATTTTCAAATTTGTCAATATTTTATTAATAGTAACGACTTCTAAACATTTTTTTTTAAATTCTGTGCATTTTTTAACATACTACATTTCTTTTGATATTTATAACCAAATAAAAAAACACCTTGTTAAAATTTAATACTCAGATTCACTAAAAACCACAAACAAATTGTTTTTGTTCTAATGCAGCTACAGAGATAGTTAGTCTTTATGCCATAAGCAAGGGCTGCACTTCTGTTAATCATTGAGCACTACCCAAGGGGCACGTGTAGCTTGAAGATATGCTGCGAACGCGAGTAACATTACTCCCACAATGCTCTACGATCTTATTAGACCAGGATCTACGGTTTAAAGGGGATTCGAACCACTACAAACATCCATGACACCGCCGGGATTCAAACCCGAAACCTGTGGTAATGAACGCCAGAGCGCTAGCCACTCGGTCATCAGGACAAAACAAATTATTACAATAACAGACTTAGATAAGACATATTCCCTGTTTTAAAATTTCTTCGCTTCGTAATCGTTGCTAAGGTTAAAATTTCACATTTCAATAGCCCAATTTTTTCTTTTTGGCAGAATCTCAAAACCTAATCTGCATCATAAATGTATACATATTTGGAACATTTTGCATGGTAATCTAATATCATAAAGGCAATTTTAAGGAAAAAGCGAATAAAAATGGTTGATTTAAAATTTAATGAATGATGTGGACGACTGAACTACTAGCATTCTACAATGTAACGGAGAAAAAAAAAATACCAATAACAGCTGTTTTTTATATAATTTTTAGAGGTTATGTATACTGTTAAAATTAATTTCCGATGTTTAAAATTGAAACCGAGACATTTATGGAATGATTTTTTTTTGTTCAATGGATCCAGTTGGATAATAACGAAAATATATACATATATATATATATTGGCTCGTGATCCGTGACAACTGAGTGGTTCACCTCTTTACGAATTACATCGAGTATGATAGTAATCTGCGGATCCTTACGCGCAAAGATATTTAGATGTGTAAAGTAACATCGCAAAATATATTTAATAATTAATTCATAAATAAAATATATGATTCACTACAACTACATGTAAGTTAATTTAATGCTCAGCTGTTTTAGTTTGATTTAGTACGTTAGTTTGATGCTCATGCAGACATGCTTTTTAGATCCAGAGAACTATTAAATTAAATAATTTTATATTAATAAAAAAATTAGCTATATCCTTTAAAACCGTTGGATTTCTATGAGAATATTATTAAATAATAAGTATAATCCATAATTAAATTATTAAGTATAAGTCCATTATTAGAAGTAAACATTTAATAAGGCACCTTCGCTGCGCGTAATAAACTGGCAAAGAAAATTAATCTTTAAAAACAGAAGCAAATAAATTTTCTAAAAAATATTTTTCATTGAGAACTTGTCAAACAAATTAAGTAACATGTGTCAAAAAATGGCATGCAGGAAGATATGAAACTATTCACAACATTTATAGTTTAAAAATTTTTTTTTATTAAGATTGATCGAGGCAGATTTGCTAATCGAAATGACTTTATGTGCTTGGGCAACGGGCAATGGGCGTACCTGTTACGGAGTTCCTAGGTGGTTTTAAGAACCACAATATCTCCACATCTTAAATTAGTTAGAAAATTTGCATAAAATGCAATTGCTTAAATTATAGAGTATTAATAAATAAAAATAGAACATTTAAAATTTAGGAAAAACATATCTTGCTTGAGAACAATTAAAGCAAGAGATCGAAAAAGCTAAAGCTATAGGTACATTTAGGAGTCCGTTGACGATGCCCAAAAAAAAAGATTTAAGATTAAAGTTAAAATTAAAAGAATTTAGTAGCTAATGAAGAAAAAATAAAGGGATTATGATAACATAGCATAAAATATACAAAATACATCAGCAGTTGCTGTTTGACTGGCTCGCCAACAGATGGCGCCATCAACAATGGTGTAACAATTAAATGTAACAAATTGGTGTAACAATTTTAAAAACCCAGCCGAAGCTGGGAAAAATACATTTTTATTTCATTAGACATATAGATGATAAATAGGTGTGGGGTGAAAGAGTACTTTATGTTCTTATTAGAGCATTCGCAATGGAGACTTTTGGCTTGCATATTTAGAAATTGTTGAATATAAAATGCATTTTAATATAAAAAAAAAGTGAATTTAGTAAGATTATGATTAGACAAGTAATAGTCTTTCTGGTAGCAATCAAACAGTTGTTCTAATCTTTACTGTAATATATGGCAAGAAAATACTTCATAATATTCAAATAATTCATGATACTGCGTTTCTCAACAGTTGATATTATAAAAATATATAACGTCCCCCATTTGTCAATTAGTTGTTTTGAGTTTTATTTGGGGAAAAAAAAAGTTTAAAAAAAATCATATTATTTTTTTATATTCCTTAAATATGGAATCACAATTTTCGCCTGAAAATTTGAACTTTGATAATACAATAAAATCCTGCTAATTTTGCTACATTATTTATGGACAGATACCAAATCTGCGATTATTGTTTTAAAAACTATATTTATTTGGTTTTAAACTATAATTATTTGGTTTAGAAATTTTGCATAATGTATTTCAATATAACATGCGAGTTTACTTTTTAAAATAAGCAGTGAAAAAATTATTATTAAAAAATTTATTAATTGTCTAATATGATGCTCCCAATACGACACTCCATTTAATCAGAAGCATCTGCTGAACTATGACATGATGACGAGTCATTTTTTATGTTAAACACGATTACTATCCACCACTCAGCATGCTAACCATTTTAAAACAGCATGAAAAATTTTGCCAATTTAACAGTTTTGTGCAATAATTTACTTTTCTTTTATGAATTATTTAATTTCACAATAATTATTCTTAAAATGACATTGTTCCTTTTTCTGTACAATTCGGAGCGAATTTAATTTTATGGTTAAAATAACACAAATTAAGATTTTTGATGAATATCTTCTTTTAAAGATTCGAAATCTTTAATAGGGAAATTTATACTCGATTAAGCTATCTTATTCATTAAAAGCCGCCAATAATAGATTTAGAGACACAAAATAGAGGGTTTTTGCATAACGTTTTTTTATCGTCCGATATCGTCAGAAAAAAACATCATGCAAAACTCTCTATTATACAGACAAAATTTAAATAAGTAAGCACAGAGTCCAGAAACACATTTTGTTGTCAAAAGTTTTATTATGTAATATCACTGTTCCCAAAAATCCGGTAAAGAAAACTTTACTGAACAACAATTTAAAATCTATGTAAAAAATAAATAATTTAAAACTAATACGATTAAAAATTAAACATTATTACAAAATATGATTTATGATACTGTAAAATAATTTTGAGACAGTTGAACAACCCTAGTCAAATCTTAAAAGTCCATTAAAAATTATTTTTCAGTTTAAAACAATACCTATGCTGCATTAAATACAATGCTTGTCTATTATTTAAAAGCACTATTTTTTTTGTCCAACTGCTATTACATTTAATACAGTTGAACGTACAACTTAAATACATTAAATTACACATGCAGAACTATCTTAGATCAATTTAGAGGGAATCAAATTTTTTTAAATTTCTTTATTGTGTATAAAAATATTGTAAGGGACAGTAACAAGGATTAAATTTTTATAATTTTAAAATCACAATGCACAATAAGTTTTGTTTTCTATTATTACTATGTTCATTTTGTTAGGAGTGATGTTTCCCTCTGCGAGAGATGTTTGAGTAGCAGATGTGCTGGGCGTGTCCTCTGGAGTTGCAGATGGGCTAAGCGTGTCCTCTGGAGTTGCAGATGGACTAAGCGTGTCCTCAGAAGTAGCAGATGTACTAGGCGTGTACTCCGGAGTTGCAGATGAGTCTTCAGGTGGACATACGCCTTCTCCGAGTTTTCCAGATTCTTCTGTGTACAAGACCGCATATGTTTATTCAAATTACATTTGGATTTGTATACGTTTCCACAGTTATCACAAACATGAGGTCTTTTTTCAGAATGAGTTTTGTTATGTCTATTTAGTCGTGATTGCCAAGAGAATGTTCTGCCACATTCTTCACAAAAATAAGGCCTTTCTCCCGTATGAAACTTTTTGTGATCGTCCACATATTCCTGTCGAGTGATTATGAATGTTTTTCCACATTCTTTGCAAAAATGATTCATTTCCTTAGCGTGAGTTTTCTTATGATAGCTCAAATGGCGATTTTGAGTGAATTTATCGCATTCAAAGGGTTTCTTTCCTTTATGAATTATTTCATGTCTTTTCAAATTCCCCTTAGAAGAAAACGTCCTTTTACAATATTCACACTGGTGACGCCTTTCTTGGTGTTCTTTTGAGAAATGTTCTTTTAAGTCTGTTTGAAGTTCGAATTGTTTCCCACATTTAAAACATTCGAAGGATTCTTCTGATGGCGCCGTATCCGTAGAAGACATATTGAAGACTTTGCAACTAGGATTAATTTAAAAAACTAAAAATTTAAAACACATGCAGTTGTCACACTAAACTTTCCAAGTCTCTTAAGCAAATTTATACAAAATCTTTCTTGTTCAACATTTTGTGTTGCCAATATTTTTTACATTTGTTCTTTTTAACGCTTTTTTCTTAACTAACAACGCAATATATCACGAACTTGATCATATATTAGAATCTAAAATCCTGAACTTTTTTCACAATTTAATCCACTTTAAACTGCAGAACCCGATCTAACATCATCGTAGAGCATTCAGGGACTCGTGTTACTTCGCGTCCGTAGCTTATCTTCAAGTTACACGATCCTCTTGGGTAGTACTAAGTGAATACCGTCGGTGCAGCGCTGACCTTAAGGCATCAAAGACAATTGTCGAAGTGCTTTCTAGTTGCATTGGAAACATATATATATTTATTGCTTAACTCTTTCTCATACAATATTGTTCTGATTTTTCATCTGCATACTCAAGAGGAAGCGGCTCAAATGCTGGAAGTAAACTTTAATAGAAATCAAAACCATTCCGATTTTTAAAATTTATTTTTTCTTTTAGAAAACTGGACTTTCTCGTCTCCTGCATAATTATGCAGCAAAAATAAAAAAAAAAATCTCAATTATTTCTCGTGTTCAAAAAAAAAAGTAAAATAAATATATAAATAAATAAGTAACTAAAATAAAACATTGCATTAAATCTTGAAAAAAAATCGCAGTTACTTAATCAATAAGAATAGTGAGTGAAAAGAGTTTTGTATAATAATTAAAGCCGAATTCCATTTCCTATCGAAGTAGCAATTAATTATCCGAGGAGACACATATGAGCGTTTTAATATTTTCATTCTCTGCAAGATTGGGAAACATACCACAGATTCAGCTTTAGTGTGCGTGCATCACGGAAGGAACAGAGATTTTGCACATTACACTCCCATTTCTTCATTCTAATTATGAGTGGCATCCACAAGTGTTGCCTTTATGAATTCCATTTTCAATATGGGAGACGTACCTAACTCAGTTATTTGAAAAGGCAGAAATGAGGTTTAATTTGATTGGCACATGTTTTGTGACAATTGCTTACTATATTTTAAATTGCATATGGACAAACATCAATGGACGATAGAATGAAAAACAAAGACGTGGAGCTACGTTCCGATTATTAGGTTCATGGGAAAACCTTTCTATATTTACAAGCAAGTCATTATATATATATATACAGTCCAGTCACATTAATGTGACCACCACATACTTTCGACGTCAATGTGAAATAACCAATCACTGGCATGTTGGCAGCACATTGCAGTTGAGCGTATGTACAGGATGTCCTAGGGCATCGGAAAGCATTTCAATCGTTATTTACCTTGATCGAATTGCAATTGGTCCGATCTGCCAAAGGGAGTTATTCTGGCTTTTGATACGTAGTCACATTGATGTGATGGGGCTGTATACATATATATACATATATATATATATATATATATATATATATATATATATATATATATACAAATAAGGAACTCTGGAATATTATGCAGCTATATGAAAAAGTAAAAATAAAATTTTATCGCAAGTTCAAAATTAAATTACAAGTACAATTCACTCCAATGTCGGAGATTTTTCTGATTCCTGGATTCTGCGTCGAATCTAATTGACTGGTCTGCGACAGACCTTAATTATCACTGGGCGAAATACACGAAACCTCAAAGGGCTCACTTTGGAAACTGGCGGAATTTCAGGTTTATTCAAATTTCAATCACTTCAGAGAAAAAAATGAAAACCTACACTTCTGATCGACTCGTCGCAGAATTTTTCTTCTACACGAAAAATACTCCTTTTAGGATAATCCGTCAAGAGGGTGAGGGTTCAGCTTCCCTCACTTCTCCTTGGAGAAGACATCTCTCAGCTCGTGGTCTATCATCCATCACGATGGAACAACTCATGGTATAGTTCGCAATCCGTCTGTATTTCGACCTGTGAAGGTACTTGATACTGAATATCTGCTATCTGATTTGAGTAACAGGATGTTGTCATTAGTACAAAACACTAATTGCATGTATTACCCAAAATACTGCTTGTCTGCTGTCAAATTTGAGTGATGGATTGTTATACTATACTTGTCAAATAACATATATTTCTCTCTCCTGGGAATGAAAGGCCAAAATTCTTCCCGTGAGGAAAAAAATGCTGCAATGCATTACAACTTGGCAGCGAATCGAAAAATGTAAACAAAATAAATTATTAAAAAGTATCTTTTAACAGCTACACGTATGACAGAAAAAAATATTAAATATAATAATAGATAATTGCCATTTTTCCTTAACTGTCCTGTTTTATCAAAATAAGCTAAGTTAATTTATTTATTAGTTTCCCCTATCATTTATTGAGTTTCTGATCCTTTTTTTTTTTATCTATCTTAATCTAAGACACTCAATATAAATGCAAATTCTCTAGCGACAATATGAAAAAAAAAAGAATTTTATGGGTGTTTTGTCGTTTTTTGAAATCAAATTGGTATTCTTTTAGGTTTTAGCGAAACACTTGAACTCGGGAAGGCACTTTATCGCTGTCGAATCCCTTTGGGAAATGAATTAGAGAAAGGCATCGTTTCCGTTCTATCTTCGAGCAGCTTTATGACGAAGAACCCTCTGCAGATGGTTTTGAATTCAACAAGTAACATAAAAAAAAACAATTTTAAAGTCAATTGCTACTTTTTTTTTGCTCTATTGCAGAAAAGTCCTTTACAAATAAAGTTGAAATTTTCCTCTCACATCTGGCTCCATCTATTATTAGATACATACAACTTAAATCTAAAAAAACAACTAAAATAAATTAGTTAAATTTAATTAATGAATTAATATTTAAAAAAAACTGTATTAACATCCAGTGTCGTCCACTACAAGCTCAAAAAAAATGTATTTGAACTTGACTGGATGAATCAAAAGTATTTTATGAACGATTGAAAATATGAACAAGATATATATAGGAAGAGTGTGAATTAATAGTAGGAATTGAAAAAGAAACTTGCGTTCGTTTTCTTTGAAGAAAAATTAAAGGCAGCACGGCCTATAAAATGGCACTTAAATGTCCGGCAGCTCTGTAATACAGAAGCACATGTTTCACAGCAGCAATATTCACAATATATTTCGCTAAAGAAACTCGGATGTTTCTTCGATTTGTCTGGGATTGCAGTCGTTATGCTATTTGAGAATGAAGATCACACTTAAGATGCGGAGTCAAGAAATAAAAACTGATTCAGTGGAACCAATAACTTAAGTTAATAGAAATTCTTCCACGAGATTGTTGTAATAACATGAAAGAAAATAGTTTTTAATTTAAAACTTGAATAGTCTATGTTTTTGTAATCAAAAATAATGAAAAAGTGCTTTACAGACTCATTAATTATATATATATATATATATATATATGTACATAATATAATATAATTATTTTTATTTATTTAATTATTGTAAAAATCGAATTCATATGATTTTTAATGTTAAAAGTAGAGTAGATCATTATTTCTTAATATTCAATATTATACTAATATTTTATTTTATAGGTTGAGACTCTGTTTTGAGTAATTATATACTGCTTTTTTTTTAATTTTTGAGTTAGAAATTTTTTTCTAATGCAGCTTTATGTCATAATCAACGACTGCATCGATATTTCTCATTTAGCATCTCCCAGGGTCATGTGTAGCTTGAAGAAACGCTGCGGACGCGAATCAAACTACCCCCGCAATGCTCTATGATCTTATTAGGCCGGACCTATGGTTGAAGTGGATTCCGAACCACTACAAACATTCATGGCACCGCCGGGACTGAAACTTGAAACCTGTGATACCGAGCGCCAGCCACTCGGCCCGACAGACCCCTTTTTCACGCATTATAATATATCTATAAATGCTATGAAATTTAACATAAACGCATTATTTCTTTTTCTATGAACCTTATGAAATTTATACTAAACGATCCATAAAATTTCTATACTCACAAAGAATATTTTTTTTATTTAAAAAAATACTTTACCTTTTAAATGAAAATACTTAATAAATGAAAATAAATAATATTAAATGAAAATACTTTAACTTTTAATACTTTACTTTAACTTAATTAATAAATGAAAATACTTTAACTTTTCTATTAAATTTTATCTATTTTTAACATTATCACATTACCATATTTAAGTATATTGTACAACTGAAACACCAAACGATCCGAAAATATGTAATTCAAAGGAAATGCCAATCGCATGCGTTTCATTAAATTGAATGGGAAATGAATATTCTGTTAATATATTATTTCGAACTACTTATAAATTACTTATGCTCATGCGCATGAATGAAATTTTCAAATGCAATGCCATTTAAATTAAATATATCAGCACGTGGCATAATATGTCATTTCATTAATTTTAATACTAACTAATCAAATTTGATTTAAATCTATATTTATTTTAACGAATTTATTAATATCTACCATAAAAAAAGTTAGTAACATATATTTTTCTTTCTTTCTAATTAAGGCAAGTGCTGCACAGACGTACTCACTTTGCATTATCCAGGAAGTGCGTGTAACTTGAAGATAAGCCACGGATGCGGAGTAACAATGCCCCCGAAAAGCTCTGCGATCCTATTAGACCATGATCTACTTTTTAAAGTGGATTCCGAACCACTACAAACAACCATGGCACCGCCGGGGCTCGAACCCGAAACCTGTCATACCGAGCGCCAGAGCGCTAGCCACTCGGCCATTCAGGCCCTGTTAGTAACATATATGATATTGAAAATAATTTTTATATGTTATTTATTTATTTATTGAAGGAATTTGCAAATTAATTTTGGAAAAATGCATAAAACTGTTTGAAGTGTATCATACATATTTAATTTCACATTGAATTTTCAACGTTTTCTTTAAAATAGCTTAATAATTCCTGCGAAAGAATGAATATTTTATCTTATTTCACTTGCTGTTTTGAGGGGTAGTGGGGTAAGGAGGGAACATGAAAGGAACTCATTCCAAAATTAAAACGATTATTCTGAATTTCTCACCTTTTCACTATTTTTGCTGAATAGATTCTTTTTCTTTTCTGGTAAAAATTATTATTTTAGCCAAATATCTATCCATATCCATTAATATTTTGTTTTCCATTTGAAAGCAGTGCTGCACATGCTAAATTTCTTCACGTGTAAAACAATTTTTTAATATTAGAATTTTTTGTTTGATATAAATTCCTTTCACATTTCTAGTTAAATAAAAAATAACATAATTAGTAATAATAATAATAACATTATAATAGCATAATAACAATAATAACATAATAATGACATAATAAACATAATTTTGATTATTTTTTTTCTGAGAAAAATTATTAATTTGATCAAATAGAAATCCATATTCATTACTATTTTACTTTGCATTTGAAAAAGCTGGGCATGTTAAATTTCTCCCCATTTAAAAAAAAAATTATTATTAAAATTTTTTGTTTGATATAAAATCATACAACTTCCGTGAAATAAAAATACAACATGAATTATTGACTTTTTGATAATTTTTTTTCTAGGAAACTTATTACTTTAATTAAATAGTAATCCATGCCCATTAATATTTTGCTTTCTATTGAAAAAAAATGCTGCCCCTGTTAAATTTCTTCACATGTGAAACGTTTCTTTTTATATTATAATTTTTTTTGGATAAAAATTTCTTTCATATCTTCGATAAATAAACATACAACATTTTGACTAAATGTCTTGCTTTTGTAAGTGCATTCGTAAATAAATTCTTAAAATACTAAATTATTCTTCCCTCGCATTATTTCGATGTTTTTTAATATTCGATGCCCATTTTCTTGTCTTAATCATGCTGCTATATTTACTTCGCACAGATTTTCAGAAAATACGTTTAAAGTTAAGATTAACCATAATTAGATTTCTAACTGATTTTAAATAAAATTGCCTGTTAAAAATACTGCATGTATTTAAATTTTAATATCTATTTTGAAGTCTTTAGAATCTTTTTTATGCTCTTTATTCTTATTATTACCCAAAAAAACTTAACTATATTTGTTTAAAGATAAAAATTTATTTTAGATTTTAAATTATCTTCTTACCATGGAAAAATACCTTCTTACCATCTTCTTACCATTCACATTTGACATAATACCTAAAACCAAAACAAACTTTTATAAATAAATCTATACCTTTTTCAATAAAAACGACAATGATTAATACAGCCCAGCACAAAGCTTAAATAAAAAAAATGGCAACACCTCCCAACTTCGATTCATGTTGTCAATTCTTCTTTAAAAAGACAACTTCTAATTGCTTTTTTCCCCTTCCTTCCTCTTTTTGTAGGGAAAAAAATTTCCCTTTTTCTTTTATTCAAATTTGCCCTTGGAACTCTTCATCCAATAAATCTCTGTAGCGTTCATTGGAGTTGAGTGGTCTTGTAGCTTCTGGAAGCCAAGTGCTTTATCTACAGAAGGTGGGGCGCAATTAAAACTCTACCGGAAAGTGTGCAGAGAAACCTTCACTTGAAGCGCATACCGTCTGAGAAATGTCTGCTCGAGTCTCGCGAATTGCACGTTCATTAATCGAAGACCAGGTGTGTTTCATTGGGTTCCTTTGTTCTGTTTGGACTTTCTTTTGCGAATGATGGGCCAAGGCCGTCTGCCTACTGGTACGAAACATGGATGAATTTCCTTTTATGGGGTAAGGTTGTCAGGCAATTGCTCAATGCCCTACTCTCTACAGTCATATAAAATGGTTCCTGAATGGCTGGGTGTCTAACGCTTGGTGCCATGGATGTTTGTAGTGGTTGGGAATCCACTCTAAGCCGTAGGTCCCGGTCTCATATGACGTTCAGCATCACGAAACCCAGTCACATTTCTCAACCACTTCATTCCCCAAGTGTATAGGGGTAACTCAGCTCTAGGCACAGTAATGTGGTGTGGTGTAGTAGTAGTAGTCCTATTATACACGGATTTACGATTTAAAGTGGATTCCCAATCATTACAGACATCCATATCCTCGAACTGGTCCAGGGACTGGAACCCGAAACTGGAAGAACCGAGAGTCAGTCACTCAGACATCAGGCCCCATATATATTTATTAAATATATTTATTAAAAAAACAATTAATTATGTTATTAATTAATATAATAGTTTTGCTGAGTTTTGTGTGTACACCAAAAAAAAAAAAAAAAAGAAACGTCTTTAAATAAGATAAAAAATTTTGATATTATAATTTTATATTAAAAAAATACTTAATACTTCATTTAATAATTATTTTTTTAATTATCATTCTATTAAATCATTAATTCATTATTAAATAATTAATCATTATTATTAAATCATGAATTCAATAAAATTCAATTCCTTACCTAGTTTTTTTATGCCAAAAAAAAATATTTTTAACGGTCTACATATATATTAATAAAAATTATAAATATACACCTTTGTTTTATTTATATATGTCTTTTTTAATACTTTTTATCTGCTATACAAAGAGAAAATGTAAATAAGAATAAAATTTTTTCAATAAAGACTCTATTGTTGATTTTATCTTTGAAAATCATACACATGAGAATTAAATTGAGCAATATAATTTGCTAAAAAATATTCTTTTGTATGGGTTTCATTTACTCTATTTATATATTCATTAATTATAATAGTTGAAGAAATTTCTTCATGATAATAGGATCAATTAAATATTAGAAATAAATAATAAACTTGATAGCGCCAAAAAAAAACTATATTTATTTAATTTTTCGAATTACTAAAATTACTAAGCAACATTTAGTATATTAAATAAATTATTATATTCAAAATTTTAATCAAAAGCATTTTTATTTTGATCAAATCTAAATAGATACAACATATTACTGTTTGAACTTTTATTTCTGGAAACCTCTAATGATAATTACAAAAAATTAATGGCATTATAAAATACGTTAAATTATTAAAATTATAATAGCAATTAAATAATTCATAGTTCCATATATGCATTACATAAAATATGATAGTTTAGCAGAGTTTTGTGAACACGTAGAAGAAAAAAAAATAATGTCTTTAATTAAGACAAAAGATAAAATTTTTTTGTTATTAATGGTATAATTGTAAGTTAGAAAAATACTCAATATTTCATTTAATTATTATTTTCTTAATTAATATCGAAATCATGAATTCAATAAAATTCAATTCCATACCTAACTTTTTGAAGTAAAAAAATATTTTATCAATTAATCTATATATATATAATACATTTCATATATTAAATACTTTAACTGCCATGTATTTTAATTGTCTACAAAAGTATTAATAAAAATATAAATATATACCTTTATCTAATTTATATATTTTGTATGTACTTTAATACCTTTTATCAATTACACAAATAGAAAGATAAAAAATAAAAATAAAATTTAATAAATTAATCTTCTGTTGATGATTGTCTCTTTCAAAGTCATACACATGAGAACTAAATTGTGAAATATAATTTTATAAAATATTCTTTTGTTTTATTTTTGTAATCATTAATTACAACAGATGAAGTACAGTTATTTTAGATAATTGGATCAATTAAATACTAGAGCAATTAAATAATTCATAGTTAATTACATAAATTATATTAAATATTCCTTAAAGGATATTAAAAGAAATTTTAATTTTTTTAGAAGAGAAAAAGAAAACAAATATCATGTGAAACTGCCAATAAGAGCCATTATACAGTATACGAAATTATTTGACAACTTGTCATTTTACGAAGCTATAATATTTCAAAACTAAAGCACATAAATTTGCCCTTACATAAATGACAAAAAACGCAAACGATAAACACTTCGTTAAAAAACTCAATTATCACAAAATGTAAATTAACGAAAGGAAATAGTAATTTAAGGCGACGTTTGTTTAGATGAATGCTTTAGTATGCTAATTAGAAATAGCTTCTGTAATAGAAAGAAATTTTCTGGCTTCAAATTTTTTATTTATTTATTGATTTTTGGAATAAAACAAGCCGCTGGTTTCTATCTTGTTTCTGTACAAAGACGATGAAGAAATACTATGCGATGAAAAGAATGGTAAAGACTATTAGGAAGCTTGCCCAAATAATATTTACTCTGATATTCAGATTCATTATACAGCAGTATTTTTAACGGTATATTTGAATACTCCATTTGAATTCATTTTGATGAATATTCATTCGTTTTTTTAATTAGACTACATGAACTAAATAAGTCCAAATGCCATTAGCTCACTGAATATTTAATCAGTAATTTGAATAGACAGAAGATAATCGCATGCAATTAGCGTAACATAACAAATGCATTATTTTGAAAAATAATACTTTATTCTAATTAAGTTCGTTACAAAATAGGTCGAAGCTATTGTGTTAATGGAACTTTTGTTTTCGGACATGAAACAGAACAATTTAAATTCCTATAAACGAACGTGAAACAATTATTCATGGCCAGAATCACCTTACACTAGACAGACGGAGAAAAAGGATGGCGTTGTAACTTCTCGGCTTATACTAGACCTAGAAAGGCTTGAAGAACCACTTTCAGGTTCATGAGAACATTTATTTTTTATTACAAGCACTGTATTTATACAAATACAGAACTCTGGGTTATTAGGCAAAGAAATGAAAATTAATAATATAAATTTGATCACTAGTGAACGATTAAATCACAACTTACTCCAAGGTCGGAGACTTTACTCCGAATCATTCAACACCATCGTTTTGTGGAAGACACCTGCAAGCAGGCTGCTTTTAAGGCAGCACCTATTTGCACTTTATATGCCTTCTTTGTCGGAGTTTGACGTTACTTTTAGGATAAAGGCGCCTTAAATGGAAGGGAAAAAATCACTATCTTTCATAAACTCGGAAAGTACTCTTTAACATTCTCAGCCACCCTTTGGGGGTTTTCGGGTAAGAACAAGTAAAAAGCCATTGAAGTCTTAATGCAAGTTGAGGCTGGCATGTCGGTTCTGTTTAAATATAAAAATCCTGATATTTTGTCGGTTCAACTGTGTCGGAATGGCAGAGTGATTTTTCTTTCCCGCCAAAATTCACCTTAACTGTTTGTTTAACTGTCCGTAAGAGGTTTGGAGAACGACTTTTGGAGTTTGGAAAGATATAGACTGAATAAATTCTGACGACAGATTAAATGAAAAAGAATGTGCCTGCAGGTTGAAATTTTAATGAATTTTGCAAAGAAGATAAGAGTTTCACTCTTACATATTGACGCATTTTTAAACAATTAATTTATTCACAACGGTTTTACATGCAGATACTTGTATCTAGACAAAACAAAAAGTACACAATTAAAAAATATTCTTAATAAAAAAATTGGTTTTGAGGATCTCATGATCAGTGAAAAAATATAGAAGGACACTTCTAAAAAGAGGTGTACTTATATAAATTAATAAAGAATTCGTTTCCCGTTGGCTCGAATTACTTCGAAGATCCTATTTGGCATCGAACTGTATAAAGATTGAATTTTTGTTTGGCAAAAAATTGTCCCATAAAAGTTTAATGATTTCTGCAGCCCAACTACAGATTCAAACTGCTTTCTACCCTCGTAAACACGACGTACAATCATTGCCCATGTGTTCTCTACAATGTTGAGATCAGGACCTTTAGCAGGCCAATGTAAAAGTCGAACATTGTTTGCTGCAAACCAATCTTTAACACAATTTGCAGTGTGAATTGATGCTCCATCTTGCTGAAAAATCCAGTCATGTCCTCCTAACTCAGTGCCATACGGGAGAAGATTTGAGTTTAGAGTCTGGATGTAGTCTGTATGGTTCTGTCTACCATTTAGATAGACTAAACTTGTCCTGCCTCCATATCCAATTAACTAACCATACCATTAAACCACCTCCTTCCATCTGTCGAGTAGAATAAGTTTCTTCTTCAATACCAAGACTGTGCCGATATAGTACTGATAATCATCTGGATCATCCAAATTGAATTTTTCTCATCGGAAAATATAACTGAGGTCCATTCTGAGCTCCAGGACATGTGGTCTTTAGCCCACTGCAGTCGGTTCTTCATGTGTCCTTCATTCCACTTCGGATGGTGCATCCGTTTTTTGAAGACGAACTTTTTTTGAGTGTTTTATGTAGTTATAGATAGTTCTTTTGGTTACATGTGTAATTCCTGATTGAAATTGCGCCTTGCTGACACTTCCACCAGTCTTTTTGAGTTCACGAATGATTTTTCGTTGATCACGTTGGGTGAGTTTTTTTTTTGTCTTCCTGTCTTCTTTTTTCTTCTGTCACTTTCAGGGTTTCTTATGAAGTTCGAAACAGTATTAGAACTGATTCGTAGCTGCCGTGTAATCTCTTCACACCTTTGCCTTCATTTTTATAGGCAACTATTTGGCCCTTCTGAAACTTACCTCTGGGCATCCTAAAACCAACAAAAACTATGAATTTCTAGCTAAATATTTTATTCTTGTTAAAAAGGAATTAAAACAGGAAAAAACGCTTAACTATAAACTCTCCAACAGCTTCTAAATAGATTTTTGGACGTGTCCTTCTACTTTTTTTCACACACCCAAAGTTATTAAGTATTGCATTTCTAAGTTAAAATAGTAGTAAGTAAAAAAAATCTCATTTAACTTTCACTTAACGTAAATTAAAACTCTAACAAAACAACTCTCTATAAAAATCAGGTCAAAAGCAGTAAAATAAAAGCATATTGTACAAAAAAATGACTGTCCTTCTACTTTTTTCACACAGTGTATAATTATATTTTTGAGTGTATCTTTCTGATAGTTGAATAGTTAGATTTCAAACGTTAATTTCATTTCGAACTTTTCAAAAGTAGAATGTAGCAGTTTAGCACTATTTTATTTATAATAAGGGAATAATTTCTTCAGTTTACCTTTAAAATGACAAGAGGCTTTCTACATAAAACTCACTGATCTATTAGAATTTATTATTTAAATAAATTTATTTAAAAATGTGTAATAAATAAGCAATAAATCATTCGTACTTCATTAGAAATCTGCTTTCCAAAAAGCTGAAAATAAAATTAAATTAAAAAGTAAATTAAAATAAATTAAATTTTTTGACTGACTTTTCTTTACTTAGCAATCTTAAATTTTCAAATATAAAAATATTCGAAATAAAATATTATATATTTATTATACTTATAGATTTACTTATTAAATATTTTTAGGTATTATTATTTTATTATACTTGTATATTTATTTCATATATATAAGTATTCGAAAAAAATTTATATTTAATAAAATATTATTTTTTAAAAAATAAAAAAAACTAATTATTATGTATCTTTTTCTATTTTTTTTAATTATTATTTATATTTTTATTATTATTATTATTATTTTAATTATTATATTTTTATTTAATTATTTTTTAATTATTTTTTCAATTATTTAACTTTGTTGAATCACAATTTCCCCTCTACAATTGTTTTTGTTTCTATTGTTTATATTTTATTACCTTCTATTTTTACTCTTTTAAACTTTTATTCCTCATTTAAATTTATTAAATTAGATTATATTAAGATTATATTAATTTATAACAAAATTACATAGATTGAAAAACCTTCTGTTAGGTTTTTTAAATTGTCGTTGTATTCTCAATTCATATTATTATGAAAACCATCCAATTTTGAAAAAAAAAATGTTTTTTTTTTAAATGCGTCAATAACCATAAAGTTTTCGAATATGCTCTTTAACTGGTTGCATAATAATAAAAAACTTTCAGTTAGTGAAATTAAAGAATAAAATAATCAATAAATATCGCAAAATATCAATTATAAGGAATTGTGGCAGTAAAATTCATGACGTTTATCACAAGCTTTAAAGAATATATTTTAGTAAATTTTCTTTCTAAAATATTTTTTTAAATATAATGTTATAATTTTTGTGGTCGATTTCGTAATGAAGCTATATAAACTTCTTTCAATCCTTGATAAAACGTTTGCACATAAAAAAAGAAGTTTATATATTTTTATTATTATTTAATTTTCTTTACATAAAGATATTATATATACTATTATTCAATTTACATTTGTTTTTTGTGTATAAATTAACTTAAATTTGTAAATAAACAAATGCAATTGTTTGATCAATAATTAAAATACTTATTATATAAACATGTTTATTAGAGAAATTTATAATAAATTCAATTTTAGAGTTAAAAAAGCTTTAAAATAAATATTTGCAATTAATTTACATTTCATATCCAAAATTTTAAATTTTTTTATAACAAAATATAATGTTTAAAAAAATATTCTTAGACCTCCATTTAAAAATCTTCAATTTGCAATTCAGGAAATTTTTTTATCACCTAATTTTTATTTTATGCGGTTATTTAAATATATTATTTTTTCTTTAAATCAAAAAATTCTTTAAATAAAGTGTAATATTTTTTTTTTTAATGAATAATTCCAAATGCAAAACAACGTTAGGAAATAATATTAAAATGTGAATTTTACTTTTCATTCTTTAAATTTAATTTATGTTACTTTGAAATATTTATTAGTTTATTTTCCTAAATACTTTAAAAATAATTTCCATATTCTAATACTAGTAAAATACAAATTTTTTGTCTTATCTAAAATACCCAACAAATCTTCGTAGAATATACGAAAAAATGGAACAAAAATAAGCACAAAATTTATTTTACGAATTCCAAAGAACTTTTGACGTTGATATGTTTTTACTGCAACTAGCACTCGCTTTGATTAGCGAAGAACGAAATATTTTGGAAATAAATTGCAACGAATCTTGAAAAATTTTGTAATATAAGTAAATGGCCTCAAAAACAATTAGATGAAATCTGTTGCTGGTGAAATTTATACGGGTTTTCAAACAGACAGATTTTGCCAGAAAATAGGCATTTGAAACAATCCAGATCTCCAATTCCGAATGATATCCTCTTAAAACAAAATTATCGAGGTTAAGGAAATGGTCAAACAGACTTTCCTTCTAGAAAGATGATAATGAAAGGGGACCTCTTCTTGAAGCCGTTATAGGTCTAGTATGAGCTGAGATGTTACAGTACCCCGTAAAACACCCTATACAATGTTTTTTAACTTGATGAATGAATTCTTAAATATTTTCTGAATATATATTTTTTTTACAGTGAATTACGGAGGAAAACGTACACAATACTTAAAATGTCTAATTATTTATCTCCTAAATGTATATTCAAATATATATTTTTTTCTTGTGTATTTTTTTAAATAATATCGAATCTAAATTGATATTGTGTAAAATTTTTTTTTCATTGCATAACATGCTAAAAGTATACTTTTAAAAATATTTTAGAGAAACAGAATCTAAAAGCTATTAAATTTAAAAATAGGTAAACTTGTAAATCAAACTTTTATACTTTTGCCAAATTTTTTGTCTTTTATTGTGTTAAACGATTTATTTTTAAAGGGATTTATCATTACTTTTCTAAGTTGTTTTAATTCTTGCTGAAGGTTTTTTAATCTTTAAAATAATCAAAGATTCGTCTCGTATTTAATAGATAATTTTCGTCTGAAGTACATTTACGATATGCCATCCTCCATTTATGTCTCTAGAGAAATCTAGTGAGACATCCCAAACTTGCCCCAAAGAAAAAAAAAAACTCACCTTTAAGAAAACTTCCGAAAGATATTGCAATAAGCACAAAAACAAAGAAAAAAAGAACTTTTTTGTACAACTGCCGTTCGACCACTTCTGAAGAAAAGGTTTCGCTGATAACCTTCTATTACTTCAACACATCGAACACGTCCTTCTCCGAGAGCAAGGACAAGAAAGTTTCTCTTTTATTGCATATCCTATTTTCCAGGACAGTCCCTATTAGTCCTTGTCTGGGATACTGCTTCGGAGTTTATGACTTGGATAAATAATGTTTTGTTGCATGAGGCCATAGCTTTCACTTCTGCAATGAAATAGATCTACAGATAAGGTTTTTCGCAGCAAAGAGCATAACGTGGTTTTATTGCGGAGAAACGCTAAAAAGAGAATGAGCTTATTTAAACTCTTTATAAACGAATAGTATTAATCAAAAAATTTTTTTCCTTTTTTTTTATTTATTATTTGCTAGATCATAAGAGTTTTGTATACATAGTATTTTTTATAAAGAATTTATGTAAGGATCAAATTTATTAAAAAAAATGAAAATCGTTCAATTATCCTTTCAATCGTTCATTATTCCATTGTTAATATTAATTTTCATTGAGATAAAACGTTTATAAAAATGTTTTGGGCCTCAAATGCGTCAAATCTCGATTGGCACCGAAAAAAACTTAATGCGGCAGCTGCATTGATTCTTCATAACTTTCCGCCAAAAATGAAACCCATATCCTTCCACAACCACCGTATTCACTTGATTTAGCATCGTGCTACTTCTGGCTATTCCCTAAACTCAAAAGACCACCCGGGGACACCGTTTTGAGTCGATTGAAGAGACATTTCAAAAATCGCCAAAATCACATTTAGTGTCTCACAAAACCAAGCGCAACTCGAACACTAATGAATATTTTGACGTAAAATATCACACAGATGCCAAAGACAGTACCGACAATCTAAAAAAAGAAAAAAATGAAACACCATATTCCCGGAAAATTTAAATTGAAAATTGGTCTTACTTTTTGGGCACAGTAGTATATATGCAAATACCTAAATTCGATTTTATTTCAACTCACACTGAATTATTTTTGACGTATATGTTCCTTATTTGGAGTAAGAATGAAATGTTTTTTCAATTCTGAATGAAATGTTTTTCCAATTCTGAATGAAATCTTTTTAGCATAGCTTTACCTACTTTTTAGTAAGCATGAAATTCTTTTCAATTAACATTATATTCTTTATAACATACTATATCTTCATTATTTGTGTAAGAGTAAAATTTTATTTCAAAGCACACGGAAATTTTTTAACTGTTATGTGTTCCTTATTTGGAGTAAGTATTAAATTTTATTTTAATTCACATTGAATTTTTTTTTAACATAGTGCTTGCATGTGTACACATAAAACAAATATTTCTTTTAATATAGATTCATGCATATATCTATAATTCAACATTTTTTAATACGACAAATGTTATTTTAATTTAATTGAAGAAAAAGTAATTTCAATTGTACTTCACTATAGCTTAATTCTTGGTTCTCCTTAAATGTCAGCTGCCTGATTATCAATTGTCTAGCACTCGGGCTTTTAGTGCTTCATGTTCGAATCCTGGAGATGGCAGGGATGTTGATTTATTATTTGGAAAATGCACTTTAAACAGAAGATACCAGTCTAATTTGCCTAAAGTGTGCAAAAAGTGACAAACCAAACCTTTAATGACAACTACAAACAAAGAGTGAAATAATTTATAAACCCTAAATTTCATTTGTAAAATGTATATACATTTAAATATAAATTTTTTAATGTAATTCTGTGTCCACAAAGTAAGACCAATTTTAAATTTAGAATTCCCGGGGCTTAAGGAATTTCATTTTTTTTTCTTTTTTAGGTTGTTGGCACTGCCTTTGACATCTCTGTGAAATCTGACGTCAAAATATTCATTAGTGTTTAAGTTGCACTTGGCTCCGGGAGACACTAAAACTGATTCCGGTGATTTTTGAAATGTCTGAATTAATTGAACAAAGAACTTGAATTAAATTTTGTTTGCGGAAACGTACAGAATGTTGCAGAAGGCATTCGGTGAACATTCCTATATCGGAAAGAAATGTTTAGAAGTGTTATTTTAATTAAATTGTAATTAGTTCAAAGAATTCAGAGAACGCGTAAAAGTCGAAGAGCCCTCTGCTCGACCATCAACCTCTACCGACGAAGCTCACGTCCAATAAATTAAAGATTTGGTGCTTGCAAACCGTCGATTTACAATTAGTAATCTTGCTGATGATGTTGGAATTTCAAAAGGATCGGTCCATTCCATTTTGAGCCTCAAACGTGTCAAATCTCTATTGGTACCGAACACACTGAATGCGCCAACTCATACTGCACTGATTCTTCATGACTTTTTCGCCAAAAATGAAATCAATATCATTCCACAACCACCGTATTTATACCGTGCGACTTCTGGCTATACCCTAAACTCAAAAGGCCACTACGGGGACACCGTTATGAGTCGATTGAAGAGATTCAACTTGAATTGGCGTGCGCATTGAAGGCTATCCCAGCCGATCACTTTTTAATATACATTGAGGATTAGAAAAAAAGTTGGCATAAGTACATTGTGTCCGGAGCGGATTACGTTTTAGGCGAGGAAATAAATTTGGAAGAATAAATACAGAGTTTTGGGGGAAAAAAATTGGTCTTACTTTTTAGGCACAATATTATTTTCACATTGTACTAAAAAAATGAAAAATTTCAGAAATTCATTCAAAAATTTGTTACCTGACAACACTACACTAGTTTTCATTTATTTAGTACCCGAACCTAAAAAGAATAACAGAACACACAATCACCATTTGTCTACCAATAAACAGAATGAATCGTTAATAAATTTTGAACTTTCAGTAACCTCAAATTCATGATACGTATCATAATCCACGTCATCCTTCAAACAGGCTACTGAGAATCATCCGATTCGCCAGATTCATTGTTGGACGATTTATCAGAACAAAGCGACGACGCCATGTTTTATGGATCCTCCATTTTTTTTCTATGTAGCAGGCACATTGTTTGATACCGAGAACTGTTATTGTCCTCTGCCGTTCACTTTCGGAACTAAATTTCTATTTGATGAGAAAGAAAAGACATCAGCGGTGTCTGAGGAGAACTGGAGTCATTAGTTTCAATTTTGGTGCAAGAGACATTATATTCTCTGGAACTCTTTATTTTGTAATTTAGAAAGGACAGACAGAAACAAAATGGCGCACGTCTTCGAAAATAGGCCTTTGTCAATCAATGACACAAACTATATTAGTTTTAAATCGGGAAACCTTTTTTAATATTAAATGGTGATGAAGTTTTTTTTGTTTTTATTTTATTTATTTATTTATTTAGAAAAGATGTACATTCTAATTATTTTGGAAATTAATGAATCCATTATTTTTTGAAGCATACATCTTTCAAATAACTTTTTACTTTTTTAAATCAGTTGGTATTCATGATTATTTTTATAAAATTGGAGAATTCTAATGTGTAAAGATAAAATGAAAACAAACAAAATAAATGAAAACACACTAAAATGAGTTTTAATATTTTTATCCCATACACACACACACACACACACACACACACACATATATATATATACACTGAAGTGACAAAAGTCATGGGATAGCAATATGCAAATTTTCAGATGGCAGTAGCATCGCGTAGAACAGGTATAAATTCGCAGTGCTTTTTTTCTAGAGCTTTCATTTCTGTTCAAGTTATTCATGTGAAGAGGTTTTGACGTGATGATGACCGCACGACGGGAATTAACAGACTTTTAACGCGGAATGTTAGTTGGAGCTAGACGCATGGGTCATACCATTTCGGAAATCGTTAAATTAATTCAACATTCTCAGATCCACTGTGTCAAGAGTGTGCCGAGAGTATGAAATTTCAGGCATAACATCCCACCATGGACAGCGCAGTGGTCGACCACCTGCACTTAACGACCGAGACCGGCGACATCTGCAAAGAGTCGTAAATTCTAACAGACAAGCAGATCACTTGGAGATCACTTGCAGCCATTCATGGACTTCATGTACCCAAACAACGATGGGATTTTTATGGATGACAATGCGCCATGTCACCGGGCCACAACTGTTCGCTATTGGTTTGAAGAACATTCTGGACAATTCCAACGTATGATCTGGCCACCTAGATCACCCGACATGAAGCCCATCGAGCATTTATGGGACATCATCGAGAGGTCTGTTCGTGTCCAAAATCCTGCACCATCAACGCTTTCACAATTATGGACGTCTATCGAGACAGCATGGCTCAATATTCCAGTCAAAGAAGACTTCCAACGACTTGTTGAGTCCATTGCCACGTCGAAGATTTTTGCACTTCGCCGGGCGAAAGGAGGGCCGACAAGATATTAAGAGGTATCCCATGACTTTTGTCACTTCAGTGTATATATATATATATATATCCATACGGTTATGCAGTTAATCGCCAAGCTTGGCAATACTTTTTTTAAGCCATACATTTGGCGTATTTTCACAAATATATGTATTAATACATATATGACCAAATCCCTTTATGAACCAAAATCAAAGACATTTCTATAAGCTTTATCAAGTTAATCGACAAACTTGGCAATATTTTTTCTACCACACATTTGGCGTATCTTTACAGAAAAAAGAAATATTTTCACTGTAAAAATTACAATTATTTATTTTACGTTGTTATAAAAACTGCATTTAACTCTTGTACTTACTTGATATATTATCTTGAATCTATTGCAAATCTAATGTATCATTAGAATAAAGACAAATTCTAATAGTAAACAAAAAATTGTTTTAATTTTCCACTTGTTCAATTTTATTTTCTAAAGATTTGGCCTTTGTTTATACAAACTCAAAAAAAAATCCCGGCGGGGTCATGGATGTTTGTGAGTGATTCAGAATCCACGTTAAAAAACATGTCGGTTCCGGTCAATTTAGCTTAAAGGGTGTAATTGACCGTAGAGTTGCCAAACCTTGGCTGACTTTTTACGGGATAGGGTTGTCAGTCCAATGGCTGGTCATATAGTCATAGTAGACCGGAACTTACTGCTTAAAGTGGAATCTGAGCCATTGCAAAAATCCGTAACATCACCGGGCTCGAACCCGAAATTTGTCACCTCGATCTCCAGAGATTCGGCCATTCAGGTCCATCTCTTATTTTTTTATAGGTTTGTTCAGAAGACATTAAGTAATGTTTTATCTGCTACAAATATACAAACAAACCTATCCTACTTGTTCAGTAGCAACATCTAGACCGAGTTTATCGAGTCTCCTTGTTTTTTGAAACAGTGCCTACAACAAAACCACCAGATGTTTGAACCTCCTCCCTAATGCTCACCAGTGGCCCTCAATAGTTCCCCTACCCACACAAAGAAACTTTAAAAAAATCCCCTAATCCCACTTGGCAGATAGTAACATCTAACCCCAAGAACTCGTGTGGTTTCATGGAAGAGGGAAAGGGGAAGCAGTTTCTGTTGTGATGGAGTGGCAGTAGGTAGAAGTCTGACTGGGCTCAGTGACGTTGAAGACAAAGGGCAGTGTCCTCTGGAAGAATTTGTTACGGGTGATTGCCCCGCATTTGCTTACCGTATCGTATCCTGAAAACTTTGCCATTTTTAAAATCTCATTAACGAGGGGCCATCCGGGAGGACTTTTTGGGTTTGATTTGGTTTGTCTGTCTACGGTCATTTTGTGTACACTTTAGACTAATTTAAAACCTCAGTTTAACGGGGATTCGAACCTGAAGCCTATGGTACCAAATATTTCATTGTGTCCGACCAATTGGCCATGGCCGCAAAGTGACGTTAATGGTGAGCAGTAGGGTGCATTCAAAAATATCGATGAAGACAAAAAAAAAAAAATTGTTTGTTTTAACGAATTTTTAATGCATTCTCCACCGTCAATAATGTACAATGCAATTATGTGTACAATTCAATAAGTTAAAAGTGTTTTCCTTTCCATATTTTACTCATGGGGTGTATTTCTTTCAGCGCTGCCGGACACTGTCAGAACAAAAATAAAATTGCTTTGTGGGAAGAGAGTTAAATGGGTTCGAAATCGCGTCCTCTTTAAAATGGTAGACTATGATCTTTAGCAATAGAATGGGAGGCATTTCAAATCGGTTTGTTGCTTTTTTGTTTTGTCTTTTTGTAATTTTTATGTGTAGTAAGTATATAGTTGATAAATGAAAAGGCACTTTTTCTGAAGTGGTGTAATGTAAGAAGTCTTGTGTTCCATAGGTATCCTTGAATCTATTGCAAATCTAATGTATCATTAGAATCTGAAGACAAATTCTAAAAGTAAACAAAAAATTGTTGTTCCTTATTCCACTTGTTTTAAATTCCATATTATTTTCTAAAGATTTGGCCTTTGTTTACCACAAATTTCAGGTTCGAATCCCGGCGGGGTCATGGATGTTTGTGAGTGATTCGAATCCACGTTAAAATGTCGGTTCCGGTCAATTTAGCTCGTAAGGCTGTATTGCTATTGACCGTAGGCTTATCTTCAACCAAACCCCTGGGCAAAGTGACTTTTTACGGGATAGGGTTGTCAGCGCCAATGGCTGGTCATCATAGTCATATTAGACCGGAACTTATTGCATTAAAAAAAAGTCTGAATGACAATGTGATATAATACAGTAACCTTTCTATATATGATTTATAAAGCCGTCGTTTATATCAATTTTTCTTCATATCCCAGCATGCAAGATGATGATGGTGGATATAACTTATCAAATAATATAAAGGATTTAATTTTTATCCAGCAGGTCATTAGGATTTGATAATTGCTATAAATGCAATACATAACAATATTAATTGTCACACGTATCACAAAAAAATGTCCAGAAAATATTATTTGAATATATCGACCTTGATATTAATTAATTTTTTTTGCAGTTATAATTGCATTGATTTCAGAAATTCAGTTATGAATATTTAAATATAATGAGTGAAGGGTTGTTGTTGAATCGTTTATCAATCTTCCAAATTGTTTCATGAATCTTTTTTAATGACTTCCTTATATTGTTCTTCACATGTAAAAATAAAATTTTTATTTAATTAACATATTTATTACGCGTAAATTTCTGTAAGAAAGTCTTTTTTTTTTTTTTTTTTTTTTTTTTTTTAAAAAAAT
>BPLQ01012573.1:4159-20903 GCA_021605075.1 Caerostris darwini | reverse complement strand
AAAAAAAAAATTATCAATTTCTTAGAACAAGACACCTCCGCACTCTATTATTTCTGAAAAGAAATCATTTTCTTCATCGAAGAAAAAGGTTTAACAATTGTTGCTGCGTTCATCGCAATAAATAAAAAAATAAATAAATAAAAATGGCTGCTGTAATTAACCATATTTTTCAAAAGAAATAATATCAGAAACAACTTCTGTAAAAAAACACTGTTTATGTACAAAACAAGCTATATAAAAAAAAAATTTTAAGTCAATTCCTACTTTTTTTTTCACTCTAGTGCAGGAAGTCCTTTATAAATAATTTTTATTCACTTTTCTAAGTTTATCTGGCGCCATCTATTGGTAGATATATGCAACTTCAATCTAAAAAAACTAAAATTAATGAATTAAATTTAATTACTTAATTGATATTTGAAAAAATATATATTTTATGGACGATTGAAAATTTGAACAAGATATATATAGGGAGAGTGTGAGCTAATAGAATGAATTGAAAAAATATTTTATTATTATTATTACTATTGTATCCCTATCAAAGTTATATATAATTTTTAAATATAAAAAATTTTCCTCCGGCAAAGATTGGTTAGATCAAATTGAGACAGCATAGCAAAATGATAAAGGATTATTTGATGTATGTAAAACAGAATGATTTAAAAGTAATAAAAACTACGGAGCCAAATGGTTAGTGCTGCACTAGAAGTGTAAACTTAAATTATACTTTAAATAAAAATAAAATAATTAATTAATTTAAAACGTGATATAATTACTGGAATAAACACTCTGGAAAAAAGAAATAAAAATAAGTAAAAATTAGAAATAAAATTAATTCAACTTTAAATTTAATTGGATTACAGGGCACACAGAAATAATTGGGGGTCCATTGCACATGCCCACATATAAGTACTAAAGAAATGTAAAAATTTCACATTTTAAACATTAAAGTATGATTTAAGATGTCTAAATAATTGGAAATAATAAAGAAAGATATTAAGATTTAAATTAATACTAAGTAAAATACATTTGCTATCTAAGAGTATAACGAGAAAGAACAGGCATTTTTGTGGTTTGCGATCAGTCTAAGAATTTACAAAACGTAGCAGGGGTTGGGGGAGAAAGCTTCTGTAGAACACTTCCCAAGGGGGGGTGGGGAGAGGCTAGCCGTCACTTTTCAATCTATTTTTAGCAGCTCAGACTCCAAACGGAAGAGGGTCCTTTTTTTTCACCCCTCCCTGCTGCTGCTTGAATATTCGAACCGTTTTCGTTTCCCCCCAGGCTCTGCTCTTCCATCGCTCACTTGCTGTTGCAGTCGTTGACCTTGTACTATTCGCAGATTTACCTCGTCATTACCATTTCACTCTCCTAATAAACTACTCTGAAACGTTTTTGTTATTTTTAACTTGCACTCCTTTTTGAATAAGATTAACCTATTGAAAGTATTTTTATTTTTAAGTTCTCTTTCAAACTACGTTACGTTTGTAATTCTTCAAAATCCTCTTTTTACTTTATTTATTATTTTAATGATTATATTATAATTACTAATAATTAAATAGTTTATTGAAAAAAATCTTCTCTTCTGCATTTATTATTATATCTGCTTTAATTGTTTATTTTTAATGCAATGGGCTTAAAGCAAAAGTAACTTACCCTTCATATGCAAAGAAGGAATTAACGGTTACCTAGCAACCAAGGAGCTCCGTCAACCTACAAATCGTCGTCATCGTCAAACAAACTAATCCCCCCTCCTTCGTTTGGCCGATGTCAGCGAGATTGTTCATTCATCGCGACCAGGGATGGGCAAACTACGGCCCGCGGGCCAACTGCAGCCCACCTGAAGGTTCTATCTGGCCTGCGGATTGAATTTTAGTTATAATACATAAATTTCTATATAATATATATATTTATATATATTATATCCCTCTACTTTGATTAAATATATTTTTTTCATTCCTTTCTTTCAAAGGACTGATGATCTTTTTACTTTCTCTATTTTTGTTCTACAAAACATAAATCGACGGAAATAGCAAACACAGACAGCTTTCAACTGGTAAAGTGTTAAAAGTGGAAGTTCTTTATTAGTTAAAGCTGTAGATTGGTGCCAACGAGTGTTATCTCTTTTTCGAAGAGCAGACATCCAATATAGGTGAATTAGACCTCAAATGTGGGAGACTGCGCATTTTAAGCTCAAGCCAGCGGCTTTTTCTTTTTGCACGCGTTCTAATGTTATTGATTGCGCGTGGAACGATTGCGAACATATAGCCTCATTGTGAATAGTGGTGAAATGTTTGCTTCATCTTATATATGTGAACAAGTGTTTTCGACTGTGAACCTTAGAAAGAATTATTTCAGAAGTAGACTGACAGATGAGCATTTAGCCTCGTTCCTTAGAATCAGTCCATCTCACTTCGAACCTCAATGTAAGAGACTTTTAAAAATGAATTTCATTCATCTAATTAGCATATTTAAATTGTAATACTTGTTTATTGTTCTTAAAATTTTAGAAAGATTTATCTTGACCCGCCAAACTTCTTTTTTTCGATTTTTGACCCGCGACCGAAAAAGTTTGACCATTCCTGATCGCGACAGAAGACCCTGTTTCATAGCGAGGAAGGAGTCGAATTTTTGAGTCAGAATTGCTCGACTTCTTTTTTTGTGAGCTTCACTCTGCTGGACGTAAGCTGGGATTGCCTGAAGTGATTCATTTTCAATCTGAAAGGCATTTCTCGAAAAATGTTTGACAATACGATATAACGTAGTCTGGGATGGGGCATATTTTCAGGATTTTATGCATAATTTTAATTCGAACAAATGAAGGAGAGTTTATGAAATAACTGAGTGGTTTATTTTGTTAAACTTGCAACTTTCTCAGATTGGAAATACATGTTGTAGCCAATAGTGTGCAGCCATACCGCAGAAAACTAAACAAAGAAAAGTAAGACCAATTACTTTTTTTTTCAAAAACACTTTATTTATTCTACTAAATTTATTTCATCGCCTTCAAAGCAATCCCCTGCTGACACAATTCACTTATCCAATCCTCAATGCATGCTAAAAAAGTCATCGGTAGGGATGGCCTTCAAATCAACGGCGATTAACGTTCAATCGACTCAAAACGGTGTCAATGCAGTGTTCTTTTGAGTTAAGGGAATAGCCAGAAGTCGCACGGTGGGAATACGGTGGTTGTGGAACGATATGGGTTCCATTTTTGGCGAAAAAGTCATGAAGAATCTGTGAGTGTGAGCTGCGCATTCAGTGTTTTCAGTACCAATCGAGATTTGACGCGTTTGAGGCCCAAATCATCTTTTAAAATGGAATTTTGAAATTCTAACATCATCAGCAAGGTCGATAATTGTAAATCGACGGTTTGCAAGCACTAAATCTTTAATTGTTTGGACGTAAGCTTCGTCGGTTGAGGTTGATGGTCGACCTGAGGGATCTTCGTCTTCAAAGCCTTCGGTGCCTTCTTTGAAGTGTTTATACCACTTCTTTTATTCCACTTCTTTTCTTCTTTATACATTTCTTTCCAATAAAGGAATGCTCACCGAATGCCTTCTGCAACATACTATACGTTTCCGCAAACAAAATTCAATGCAAATTCTTCTCTCAATTAATTCAGACATTTTAAAAATCGCCGGAATCAGTTTTAGTGTCTCACAAAGCCAAGTGTAACTCCAACACTAATGAATATTCTGACGTCAAATTTCCCACATATGTGAATACAACTTGCATACCGATTACGGAGTACCAATTGGGATATAACCTCTTAAACTCCTCAACTTAATTCATAGATAAAATTACAATTTTAATTGGCTGCTTTATTGTTAGTAAATAAAGATCTAATAGGAACAATTCTAATGGGATCGTAGAGCATTGTGGGAGTAGTGTTACTCGCGTTCGTAGTCTATCTTCAAGCTACACGTGCCGTTAGGTAGTGATAAATGTCTAACAGTGGTGCAGACATTGCTTACCTCATAAAGTTTAATTATCTTTGTATTGCCAACTGCATTAGGAAAGCATACTACCTTGCCATTGGAAATGAAAAAAAATATATATATGTTCCATCCCAACACTTATATAACTCAAAATTACATTGGTATACACGACATATATTTCAAATCATTCTATTTTTATATTATTTATTATTATTTTTTTTTACAGATTAATCCAGACAGCAGGAAATATAACGCCATACCGCTGCCACAGACTACTTCCTGGAGAAATATATTATTTTAAGGCAAGATATCCAGTTTTATGAATGATATTTTTCTCATAAATAAAGGATATTCAGACGATTTATCAGTTTCGAAACAAAAAAGCATTGCGAATATGTTCTTCGTCCCGTCACTCCAACATATGGCATACTCGAAAATTACAGTTGCACTATGCAATCAAACGGATATGAAAGCTCCATTTAATGAATTAAAAACAGTTATTATGGTTGTATGTCCGAAAGATCTACTTGATATCATTTTGGCAATTGTTGAAAGAGCAAAACAAAAAATTAACTATTTAAGAATACCTGAAATGTTAAAACCAGACTTGATTATTGTACTGAAATCAACGGTGCTATTAATTAACGATTGGTTTTTGACCACTCAGACATTCTAGAACCAGATTTTGATGATGTAAGTAGTTTTCACTGGAGATCCGAGTGTTCCATTGACACAGTAAAAACTGCCCAAGCACTCATCCGAAGAGAAGACGCCCCTGTGACAATGCGTCTTAAATTTGCAACCCGTTATTGTCTGGAGGAGGATGTCCGGAGATTGAGGACAATGCGTCGCACATCTGCATCTTCTTATTATCTGGAGAAAGATCTCCTGAGATTGGAGAGAAGATGTCCACTCGCCATGCTTTGCATTAGAGCTGAATTGTGTTATTCGATGAGTACAGATTGGATGCGTGACTGGTGTGAGTATCAAGGGATACATAATTGTAGATCTGTTGGCTCTCTATCAATCTCCATTGGTTTGCAGTAGCCTTCTCTTTCAACCCAAAGGTCAATTGAAGGACAATTACAGTATGTCTCAAACTTCAGTTTGAGTGAGTAAACAAAATTTTTGTAATTTATTTTAAAAATTGCAATTTTCTGTATGATATTGTTAAAAACAATAAACATTTACTTTTATATGTACAAATCTTTCTATAAAAATAAAATATTTTTTTGAAATATTAGTTTCACATTAATAATTCACGAATTAATTCATTTCTCCCTACTAGATTTAGAGTTTTGTGGCCGGATCCTCAAAAAAAAAAGGCAGCGTATTTCTTAAAATATATACTACTGTGTCCAAAAAGTAAGAACAATTTCCAATTCAAAATTCCCGGGGCTTATGGAATTTCAATTTATTTTCTTTTCTAGGTTGCTGGCACTATCCTTAACATCTGTTTGAAATTTCACTTCAAAATATTCATTGGTGTTTCACTTACGATTAACTTTGTCAGAGGCTAAAACTGAAATGTCTGAATTAATTGAGCAAAGAACTTGCATTTAATTTTGTTTGTGGAAACGTATAGAATTTCACAGAGGGCATTTGGCGAGCATTCCTATATCGGAAAGAAATAGAAGATATATAAACAGTTCACGCGTCGAAGACGAAGAACCCTCTGGTCGAACATCCACCTCAACCGACGAAGCTCACGTCCAAAAAATTAAAGATTTGCTGCTTGCAAACCGTCGATTTACAATTAGAGACCTTGCTGATGATGATAGAATTTTAAAAGGATCGGTCAATTCTATTTTGGTCCTCAAACGCGTCAAATCTCGTTTGGTACCGAAAACACTGATTCCGCCAGCTCACACTGAATTGATTCTTCGTGTTTTTTCGCCAAAAATGTAACCATATCGTTTCACAACCACCGTATTCACACCATTTTGAATCGATTGAAGAGCTGCAACGTGAGTTGCCGCGCGCTTTGAAGGCCATCCCTGCCAATGGCTTTTTAGCATGCATTGAGGTATGGAAATAAAGTTGACATAAACGCATTGTATCCGGAGGGGATTATTTTGAAGGCGATGAAATAAATTTGGAAGAATAAATAAAGAAGTTTTGAAAAAACATAATTGGTCTTACTTTTTGGGCACGGTAGTATATACGTTTATTATCTTTGGATGTATCGTACAGGTTTATGTGGCAGGTGAAGTGACATTTTGAAACAAAAGACAGTAATTGCTATAATTTAAAAAATTTTCTCAGAGTCTCTCCACCATGTTTTTGGAAAAAACGAAAATTGGGAAAATAGCTTTCTTCTTTTTCATGTAAAGAATACCAAATATATTTTATTTGGAATATTCAGATTGAATTTATCGATAAAACTAAAAAAAGTGGATTAATTAGATTTTAATGGTTTGAGAAAAACAAAAATTAATATCAAGATTTTGTTAGTCAACAAAAAATAGCTTTGCCACTCTTGCTAAATTCATTTGAAAAGATACCGAGCAAATTGCAAAATCATTAATCGAATTATTCCTTTGTTCAACGAACATTTGATGACATCCCTTAAACTTTGTTCAGTTTTTAAGAAATTTTTTGCTGAGCTTTATTATACTAGTACTTCAAATCATTAAACGACTCGTTAACTTCCGTATTGGCAAAATGTTCCAGTTAAAACTGAAAGGACATAAAGAAAAGAAAAAGAATTTTCATTAAAGTGTCACGTCAATTAATTTTGAAATTTTTCAAATAAAGGAAACTAAATTTCGTTCTCATAATCATTTCACTTTTAAGCAGGCAAATGAACAAAAAGAAAAACATATTTTGAAATAAAAGAAAACTTATTCTAGAAATGGCTTAAAAGTAAATCATACATTTGCAAATCAGTTCCAGTAATAACGGAAGTGACGTAAAAAAAGAGTTCTCAGTAAAATGTCCCATCAATTAATTTGAAACATTTTAAGTAGAAAAATTTAAATTTAGTTATAATCATTTCACTTTTAAGCATGCAAATGAAGAAAAAAAAATTATATTTGGAAATAAAAGAAATTTTTTTCTAAAAATGTTCCTAGTGAATCATAGATTTTTAAATCATTACGTTTAAATGTAATTGAATTTTCTCTGTAATTAAATTATATATAATATCAACAAAAACAGCAGTTAACAAGCTTAATTGTAGCAGTATTCATTAAAAATATAATGAAGTAGGTAATAAGGTAAGAGATTATTCATGAATTAGCGTTATTTTCACGAATCAAATACTCATCTACATGAATTACATGCGTCCCACGATCCCATACGCAAGTCCGATTTGAACCTCAGCAGCCAAATCTAATTTGGAAATTGTTGAAAGATTGGAAAATAAAGTTCTTCGAATGATGACAAATTCTCCTTGGTATTTCAGAAATGAGGATATTAGAAACTCTCTTGACCTTCCCAGTATTAGACGATCCATCTTTAATAAGTCTAAAACTTATTTATGACTATATCCCTTTCACTGGTCATTCTGCTACTGGTAATGAGCGTGTGTAACTCGCATTGAGAGTACTGCAGCCTAATGGGTTAAATTTGCGGTTTTTCTCCCATACGTCACTAAAATGCAGGGCAGTTACCCTTAAAAATCCTCCCGGAAGACAATGTCCTCTTTTCATCGCTGGACTGATCATGACATGCTGCAACTATGTCAATGCGAAAACTAACCAATTATAAAAAAAAAAGATATCTGTAATTCATAAATAGAAGCATTTAGACAGCTTTAAATTCTTTAACTTTTGCGCTAATGCTCGTCTTGAGATTTTCAAAAGTAAACTATCCAATTGTTAGATGAAATGTAACGATAAAATTTATTTTTTACGTGTTTACTGAATTGCTGAATATGAATATGCGTTTCGTATTATTAAAAATATTTTACGCGTAAATTAAATCGAAAATCTTTTCTACGCGTGAATCCTTAATAAAACTAATGGTATGATTCATTAAAATCACAAAGAAATAACACTCTGCCATCAGAACCGCAGTATTTAAAAATGTGGATTCCTTTTTGATATATTAATTAAAATGCAATTAATTTACACAAAAGAATCAATTTACACGATGTTTGTAGTTTTAAATAAAAATTTACATAAAAAAACCCGCTTTCAAAGGATTTCAGAAAATTAATTATCTCTAATCGTATCGGGAATTCCATTAAATACTTTCTTTACATCTTCTTAGAAATGAATTCTTAGCAAAATATTTGTCAAACGTAAAAAGGCGTTCAAATTAATCACTTTCAAATATTAAAGAACAAATATATTTATTTTATTAAATATATTGTCTAAAAAAACTTTTCTTTTTATTTAAAAAAAATTCTTATTATTGATTCTAAAAATACTCTTATATTATTTGTATAAAAATAGTTTGTTTTCATTTATGTTTGCTTTAAATTCACAAAATTAGTGCAAATAATTTAGGTAATAAATATATAACTAAATATATATATGTATATATATATAGAGAGAGAGAGATGTAATCAGAATTTGAAAACCACAATAATTCCGAATTCATTATATTTTGATGTAGTACTTACGAGAATTTTTGTAATAATTCTGATTACTAAACAATCGTAATTATTGATACTAAAAACACTCTTAAATTATTTATCCAATTGGCTAGCTCTCCGGCCTTTGGAATCATATGCTTCAGGTTTGAACCCTGGCGGCGGCATGGATGTTTAGTGGTAGTTCGGAATAAATGTTGAAATGTAGGTGACGGTCTAATTAGTCGAAAGTGTTAAAAAAAACCATAAAGCTACTTATCAAAGCCCAAAAAGAAGCTTAACTTATTTATATAAAATCATTTTTCTTCCATTTGTGTTTACTTTAAATTCACAAATACTAATTACAAATAATTTAGATACTAAATAAATTTAACTATCTAATCAGAATTTGTAAGCAATAATTCAGAATTCATTATATTTTGATGAAGGAAATTTCAAATTTCCATATTCTATGCTGAGAATAAATCTTTAAGCCGAATTGTGTCTCCAATGGTTTTCAGAATTTGTGTGGTGGATGTGAGCATTCCTTTTCAAATGACGTCCCTGTCAATATTCGTTTCCAATTATAATAACACTGGAAGCAGACACGGACGTTGAAGGTGTTTTCGTTGTGAAGCGATCAACTGGGAACTTAGCATATGTTGCAGAAATATTCACATCAACATACGGACTGCCTGATTGAATGTTGCCGGAATGCTATATATCGGCGATATATATTGCGGAAAATCAACATCAGCTAAGAGCCTGTTACTCATAATAATACTCCAGCATCATTTTAGTGGACGATATTGCCATATTGATTAGTTATTTATCAGCATAAAGATATCCATAACATAGCGCGAGGTCATAAGTCGATTAGTAAAAAAAAAAAAATACACGTGCGTTGCTTACGCCATTTTGGAAAATAACTAAATTTAAAACTTCGCCTGTTAAAAATTAATTTAATTGCAGATCGCAAAAGAAAATGAAATACAAATTGTTGTTATATATAACACCTCCTGAAAATATTTCTTAAATGCTTTATTACACGTGCTTATTTTAATAAATTATTGCGAATAATTTTTTTATCTTGGCGGTATACTTAAATGATATTATAAATAACTATACATAAAGAATGTTTCAAAAAACTGTACTTAAAGAATATTATAAAAGCTAACTTAAAGAATATTATAAAAAACAATACATAAAGAATATTATAAAATACTGTACTTAAGAATGTTACAAAAATCTATACTTAAAGAATGTTATAACAAATAAAAATAACACATATATCTTTTGTTCTTATTTTATCATATGAGTAGAAATAAAAGCTAATTCATTCAGTACGTTAAAGTGGGAAAGATTCGAATATGTATATAGGGGACCTGATAACCAAGTGACTAGCGCTCGGCGCCACAGATTTCGGGTTCGAGTCCGAACATAGGATGAGATGGATATTTGTAGTGGATCGAAATCCACTTACCATAGATCTCGGTCTAATATGAATGTAGAGCGTTTGGCGTACGGCTCACAACAACGCTATTCCGTAAAAAGTTAGCATCTCTAGTTTTGAAATCTGCCACACACGCACATATATATATGTAGAGAGAGAGAGATAAAACGTAAAAGTATCCTTTTGTAGGAGCAACAAAATCAGAATCCCAAACACATATTAACTCCATACAGGCAAGCATTCAACTTTACATGTTGGTTACAGAATAGAAATCTTTGTTAATAACACTTACTCCATCCTCTAAAAGCATCCTTTGCTATATTTTACTTTGTGAAATCTTTTAAATTAAACAAAATATTTAGAATGTTTCCTTAAGTTTCACAGAAATGTTGATACAAACACGGAACAGAAATACCCTTTGGCCATTTTTAACTATTTACAAGCACCTTAGCGAGCCTTTTCCACAAACTGAATCAATTTGGGTTGGAAAAGATAGTTTTGCGATTATAAAGTTTCAAAGCCACCTTTTAAAATAAACGAGAAAGATTCCGAAAGATTTGTTTGTTCAAAGACTTTGTTTTAAATGAGTTTTGTTACCGCGATACTGAACGAGAAGGACTCGACCTGAAATGGGCTTTCGAGGTAAGAGCACGTTCTTGAAGTTTACAATCGCTGCTTGATGTTTCACGACTTCTGGAAATACCTTCCTCATGAATTGTTTACCTTCGTCTACCATCAAGATATCTTTCGTCGGGAAAATGTGACTTTTGTCGGAATCATTTGGATAGATGCATGCCTTTTTAAAATTTTATACCAAACGTAAGATTAGTATATTTTAAGATTAGTCTATAATAAGAACATATTTCATAAAAACATTTTCCACGAATTTAAAACATCGTTCAGATTATGTTAATCTATAATAAGAATGTTTCTCATAAAAACAATTGCGTCTGGTTTCGTTAAAATTACGTTTTGTTTATTAGTCCATAAGAATGTTTTGCATACAAACAGTTTTCATGAATTTAAAAAGATACGTTTGGTTTCGTTAACATTATGTTTGGTTGGCAATATTTTTCATAAAAGCAGTTACTAGGAATTTATAAAGATACGCTTAGTTTTGTTAACATTACGTTGATTTGGTAGTCTATAATAAGTTTTTCATAAAAACAATATAAAGGAATTTAAGAAGATCGTTTGGCAATGTGAAGTGATTATTTTTAAAAGGTCTTAGACTTTCAGCCAACAAATTATTGACGGCTACGTTTAAGCTATGTGATTCTTTTTCCAGAAACTTCATAAAGTTCAATTCAGTAAAACCACCGGCTGAATATTTCTTTGCCAGAAAAACTGGCAAAATATTTCTGAGTCACTATAGATAAATAATAATATTCTAATATAAAGCAAAATTCACCAGTTAGGGTCAATGGAAGGAATCTGGATATTTACAAAATTCGATAAAATGTCAGCTACATTTCACTAGGTTTGTAAAGACTAGGGAATAGTATTAAGATGAGGAATTCCTGATTAGCAGTTGGTTGGTTTTAAGCGCGCTTGCAAAGGACAAGTAGATAGAAACAAGTTTAGTGCAAATGACGTTATAAAGGTCTTTTTGCATTCTTTTACTTTTACATGTTCTTCTTCATGGGTGCAACAGTCCCATAATGGACCAAGGTCGTCTGACTGCTGGCAGATTTCAAGACAAGATATATTGTCATTTAACGAGATAGGGTTGTCAACTCTACAATTAACGCTCAACATTCATATTAGACAGGGATCTACGGTTTAAAGTGGATTCCAAACCATTACAAACATGCATGGCACCGCCGGACTCGAAACTGCCAGAGCGCTAGTCCCTCTGTCATCATGCCCTTAGAAATAAATTTGGATAATTATTACTGCTGACCTATCCAGTAAAGAAATCACGTAAATCCCGTCAACCAGAAGAAGAACTTCCAGATACAAGAACTCTTTCAAAAACCTACAAAAGAAATCCATAAAAAGAAAACTTGAATTAAAATAGAACAAGGAACAGTTTAGCATTCATATTCCTATTCATTCGCATGATGGCCATGCAGTTTTGCAGAGAAAGAAAACCTGAAGGGAAAAAAAGTTGTTTTCGTTTCTCCAATGAACTATCCACACAGATACAGACAATTGCAAACTGTACAAGAAACCTTGGATACAACATTTGGAGACATATCACTCAGTTGGTATCACAAAAATGTCGCTGAATCCCAACTGTAATTATTTTGTTATTTGACAGATTAATCTTCTCGCTTTTGCAAATAAGTACGCTAAATTAAAAATTTTATTGACACGCGAGATATTGCTTTTTTAATCTAATAATTTATAGATAACGTGCATTGTTATAATACTTATACATAAGCATAAAGTCACTTGTCATAAATTGCATTTTGAATTGATGACGTATGAACTTCAGTCAGAGAAAATGTTAAAATTCGAAATCCTTTGATAGACTTTCAAAAATCTGAGCGGGTCGCACGTCGATGAGTAAGTTCTTAATTATTAGAATTTAATTAATGAATAGCATTTAATTAAAAATGATACTTATAATTGTTTTGGCCAAACTGCAAAATAAGGGTTGTATTGATTTGGCGATTTTTGTGGCACCTACTGAGCGGTAAGTCACTAAATGTGGTAACCCAGCTTTCTTGTACCGTTTGAAATTCACTACACTTACAACCAGCTACTTGGCGGCCTTTGGAGAAAACAGTTTTTGACGCCAAATCCCACGGCTCCTATTCTTTTATTTTGTCAAACATTGTTTTAATTGACGAGTTTTAAGATATTTAGAATGTCTCCTGTATTTTCTTCAGAACTTATTAATTTTAAATTTAAATTGTTGCCTACATGATAAAGAATATTAAAATTTTTGTTTACATTTAAATAAATTTTAATTGATATTCTTTATTCCGCATATGAAAATACAGTAGAATTCAATCCTCTTTCTTACATCATAAATTAATCAATGATTGATTGAAATGATCGTATAGTCAAGTAACCAACCGTTTATAAAAACCATATAAATTGCGACTTTTAAAACATTCTTTCTTACTAAATTAATCTTCTATCAAAAGCAATGTTAGCTTTGCAGACAAAAAGCAACATTTCTACAAAACTAGTCATAAAAGGATTGTGTAAAGAAAGTACGAGCGGCGAAGTTCAAAACAAATTATATAAAAAGTGTCATTTCAAAATATTAGTGGTAATCCAGTTATTTAAAAAAAAAAATTCCAATTTCATATGTTCAGATCGGCTATCGATTGCAATAACGGCCTGGTGGCCAATTGGCTAGCGCTATGGCCTTTGGTACTACAGGCTTCAGGTTCGTATCTTGGCGGGGGTATGGATGGTTTGTAAGTGGTTCGGAATCCACGTTTAACTGTAGGTCCCGGTCTGCTTAGCCCATGTGTGCACAAAATAACTGTAGAGCGGCAAGCTAAACTAAAGCTACAGGTTGTGTGGGAAAGTAAACATCAGTTTTAAAAGTTTGGGTTGGTTTGTCGTTCTACGGTCATCTTGTGCACAGCAACAGACTGGGACCTACAGTTTAAAGTGGGTTTCTAACCACTCACAAACATCCATGTTACCGCCGCGATTCGGACCTGATGCATGTGATACCAACGGCCAGAGTGCTAGCCACCAGGCCGTCATCCGTTTAAAAGAGGGAAAAGTATGAATAGACTACTTATAAGAGATGCTAGTCAGATGATGATGATGAATGAAGTGGTATATGGGGATGTGAAGCAACAAGGACTATAATCCCCTAATCACTATTTATATGAACAGCTAGTTTTTCCTTATTTTAATATGTCACTCTCCACAAGGCTCTACGATTGCGTTAGACCGGGACCTTTGGTTTAAAGTGGATTCTGAACCCCTACAAACATCCATGTCACCTCTGGGATTCAAACTCGAAACCTATGCTACCGAACGCCAGAGCGTTAGCCACTCATTCGAATCGGAGGCTTGTCAATTTTCCACACAATCGATGGTCAATATAGCTGAAACATCCTTCCATCCCGTGGTTAAGGCATTGACTTCTGTACAAAAAAAAAATATAGTTCTTCTCAACGAAGAAGAAATTCCAATCTCTGGTGCATTTAAAGGAAGGAATTGGGAGCAAAGGCAGAATCAGCAAATAAGGGCATCGGCAAAGTATAAATAATATTTAAACAATTAATATTAAAAAAAAATGTTTAAGTCACTTCCTACTTTTTTCACATTATATTGCAGAAAGTCCTTTATAAATAAGTTTCATTCATTTTTTTAAAGTTTATTTGGCGCTATTTATTGGTAGATACATGCAACTTAAATCTCAAAAAATTAAATTAATTCATTTAATTTAATTACTCTTTAATGTTTGAAAACACTGTACTAACATCAAGTGCCATGCACTACAAGTTCAAAAAAATGTATTTGAACTTGAGTGGATGAATAAAAAGTATTTTATGAACTATTGGAAATTTGAACAAGATATGTATAGGGAGAGTGTGAGCTAATAGAAGGAATTGAAAAAATGATTTAGAAACGGACAGGAACTCGGATAAACTTATGAGTCAAATTTCAAAATACCTCGGTATTAGAAAAAGATTTGAAAATAATAATATAATTATTAATTAGCAGACAATAGTATGTAAGTCATCAATAGTCAGAAGTAATAATTGTAAGAGATTATAACGGCAGGCAGTCAAATGAAGGCGCCTGATGGCCGAGTGGATAGCGCTCTAGCTCTCGGTACCACAGGTTTCGGGTTCAAGACCCGGTAGTGTCTTGAACGTTCGTAGTGGTTCGGAATCAACTTTAAACAGTAGGTCTCGGTCTAAAATGATTATAGAGCTTTATGGGGGTAATGTTACTGCGCGTCCATAGCTTATCTTCAAGCTACACGCACATCCTGGGTAGTGCTAAGTGAGTAACGTCGGTACAGCACTTGTCTTAAGGCATCGAAGGCATCAGTCTAAGTGTTTGCCAGTTGCATTGGAAAACAACAACCAAATGAGAGTTAATTTGAATACGTACTGTAGAAATAAATGATGGCTTCATCGAAAAGTGTTCGTTTCTTATTCCATTTCGTAGACAACAGCATCTAGACCAAATGAACCCGTGTGGCCCAAGGAAGAAGGGAAAGGGGCCAACTTCTGATGGGATGCATACTCGTAGGTAGAAGTTTGACTTAGCTATGTGACGCTGAAGAAAGAGGGTAGTGCCGTCCGGGATGACTTCCAGGTGGAACTATCCCGCATTTGGGTATCGCATGAGAAAAAAAGGTGGAAAACTACCACCAGGTAGTCGGACTCAGTTGGGCAAGATGCTGAGTCGAGGCACGATGCTGAACAACCGAAACGCAATCGAGTCTCCTCATTTTTGGATGCAGTGTCTACAACAATGCCTCCAGCGGGCTGAACTTCAACCCTAATGCTCACCATCTGCGTACGTTACCAGTGAGCCCCGAGTCGGGCTCGAAAAGTATGTTTTCAGTTAGTGAACTTTTGGGTATCATCTAATTACAGCCTTTTTACATTATTAAGAACTAACCATAGCTGATAACTCATAGAAGCTGAAAAGCTGCAAAAAATGACAATTCGATCGTCATTTAACTGAATGTATTTAACTACTTTAAATATATTTTCATTGCTCTATATAGTATTCATGCATATGAAATTCTGAAAACACTCTATTGGTGACGAAAATCTCTTAATTATCCCAGATAAAAGTACGTCAAGTTTGAAAACGCTTCATAGAGCTTTACTAACAATAAACAGCACATTTTAAGTCGTCATTGTTTCGATATTAAATGAGATTTCTAACTAAAAGGAAATATTCCTGTTATTATCGTTAACCTACGAACAGGTAAAAAAATCACAACTTTGCTAGTTTTTGTTTGGTGTTTCGATTTACGGTCATCTTGTGCACGCGAGGGCTAAACAGACCGGAACCTATAGTTTAAAGTGGATTCCGAAATACCATAAACATCCACGACACCGTCGGGACCCGAACCCAAAACCTGCGGTACCAAACATCAAAACGTCAGCCACTCGGTCATCTAGGCCCATTTGCCAGCTCAAAAAAACACACATGTTCTTCGTTCTTAAAATGCTGCTTATTACTAAAAATGAATTAATTTTCCATAAAAAGGAACGCCCATCATTGTATACCATAATGATCAAGCGTTTCAATTGAAGTTAATCGCAAATGGGAATGCGGAAACAGATGCTCTCAGCAACTGTGAAAAATAAATTAAATATAAAATGTTACTTAAAAATATTTGTGGTACGTAGTTCAGAAAAAAAGCGATTTTTTTTTACCCATACAAATATGCTTGGAAGGTCAAAGGTTTGCCCTATGCCCCTATGTCATATTGAACGTTACTTAGGGAGAGCCTGAATAGTCGAGTGGCTAGAGCTCTGCCGCTGGATACCACAAATTTCGGGTTCGAGTCCCGGTGGTGTCATGGATATTTGTAGTGGTTCGGAATGCACTTTAAGCCGTAGATCCTGGTCTAATACGATCGTAAAGCGTTGCGGGGCCACTGTTACTCTATGTCCGTAGCTTATCTTCAAGTTAGAGGCACCCCTGTGTAGTGCTAAGTGAGTAATGTCGGTGCGGCGCTTGCCTTAAGGCATCCAAGACAGCTGTCTAAGTGTTTGCCAGCTGCATTAGAAAAAAAAACCGTTATTTATGAAGCAACTAAGGGATCTCAAATCGAAAAGTATTAATTTCTATGATTGTTTTGAATCGAAATGTATTAATTTCTATGACTGTTTTGAATCGAAATGTATTAATTTCTATGATTATTTTTAATCGAAATGTATT
>BPLQ01012571.1:190000-302855 GCA_021605075.1 Caerostris darwini | reverse complement strand
TTACAAATGTGTAATCTTTTCTTACAAGGATTGATTCTTGGAGCTAGTTCTCTTAGAATAACTAGTCCTAAGAATTATGAAGTGAACTAGCTCTAAAAGAACTTATTCACTTCATAATTTATTCACTTTTAAAAGAACTAGTTATCTTAAAGAACTTGTTCTTAAGAAAAATTCGTACACACTCACGTTACACATAAAAAAATTTACAAAAAATACCTCTGCAACCAGTCCTTATATGATGAAGCATATCATTGAAGTATATACTATAGAATAGTAATTATACATATACGGATGTAGTGCAACCTATTATTAGATCACTAGGTTTCTGAGCTAGGTGTATTAAGTTCGAAATCATGCAAGCGTCATCAAATATCCATGTGCCCTAAATAGTACATTAACACTTTAAATCTCTTATCTCCTTGAACTCCTATGTTAACCTCTACAAATATTTGTAAAAATGTGTTTACTTATTTTAATGGATATTTGATAAGTCATATTAATTGGCAAAATGACACCTTTGGTAAAATAGCATCTTTTTACAATGTAAAAAAACATTATGAAAGATTATTTACAAATCATTATATTATTTTTCATTTACTAAAAAAGCAGTATTATCACTCAATAAATCCTTATTTAAATTCTTGACGCAAACTTTAGCAAGCCTTTTGGTTGAGTTTGATATTTTTCAAGCAAAAATATGATTTCTTCTCTTGGAACAAATTATTTATTTATATAATAATAAATTTTACAGCGTAATTTATTTCTTTAATTATTGTAACAATATATCAATAATTATATATACAAAATCTAATTCTTATGATATGTCAAAAATTTCTTTTTGTATCTCTGAAATTCAAAGTATGACTAATGTTAATTATTTTATTATTATCATTATTATTCTTTCTTGAGCGCAGAAAATAACATCAGAGGCGATTTGGTTTATTTTGTCCCTAATAGAAAACAAGTTGCAACAGGAATGTCAGGGATGGACACTAAAGATGCCCAGTTGTCAAATGAGATTGTAGTTTAGACCTTAACTCCCGGTTGTCACGCTGTTTGACAGACAACAATCAGATTAGTGTCCCACCACTGGCTTCAGTGTCTCCTCAGTGTCTCCTCAGTGTCTCATTCAGTGTAATAGAGAATCAATTCGAATTTGGACTCACAGCTAAAAACACTGCTACTTCTGCCAATGAGCATGCAAGTCGAACGGGCAAGAAACCACTAAAAAGTTGCTTTTTATTGCGCACAAATGCAAAATAGTGAGCTCAATATCAACTTTGAGCATAGAATCCGTTTCTTTCAGTGTCTTTGCTGTCACTGTCATCCTGTTTACACTTTGTCAGCTATCAGAATCACTTTCTTATGTTCTATAATTTTTCATTCATCATTGACTAGACCAGGGGTGGCCAACCCGCGGCCAGCCTTGAACATTTTTCGTACCTGTGAGATTTATCACATTTTTAGAAAATATATTTATTTTATAATGGACAATAAATGTAGTGTAAATCAATGTATTAAAAAAATACATTATGTGTGCAACCATATATTCAAAATTAACCATCGAAATTATGAGAAAAAATTAGCTTTAACAAAATTAAAATAACATTCCTGCAAATATGTGAGAAATATTACCCATACATTTATGAGTTTACAGTTATGATTTCGGAAAAAAATAAATTATATTCTGCGAACTCATGATGAATAGAGAAATAAATAGCGCACTAGCAAAATAAATATTTTTTAAGGATTTCCTTTTTTTTATTTCATTTATATTTATGTATTTTTTATATTTAATTTTTCTCTTTATATATATTTTTACAGTGTGTACATCTAAGAATAAATGTAAACACAATGATAATAATAACTCACTATGTTTCAACTTATCACTCCAAAAAAGTGTCTATAGTGGGTCTAAATCTAATAGAGGGATATATAATTTTATACGCGGCCAACGGAATTATGATGCATTATCAAAGTGGCCTACAAGATCATTAGAGTTGGCCACCCCTGATCAAGCTGATACCATAGTAAAAGACCATTATTCAATCTATTCTACCAGTAGCAATTTTAACTTCTATTGTAATCAAACGTAATTCATGTTCAACTTTTGCAATTACAAAGTAGATGGAATATTGAATAATGATTACATTTTTCTTAATTGCACCAGGTTTAAATATCTCAGAATTTTTTTAAGTAAGTTAATGAAATTCCAGAAATTCGAATGGCTACCAAAACTTTTCAATTGGTAATAACAAAACAACCTTTTGGAAATTCTTACTTTCATGTTTCTGAAATCATTTTTCTCTCCCTTTATTTAAATTCTTTTTTTTTTGTAACATCATATGTTCTTCTAAATTTAAAAAAATTTAGAATTTTACTTTTAAATATTTTGATATTGATTTGTTTTGTTCGTTACTTCTATAAGTCTTGTGTAATGCTTTGTAGTACATGTGAATATATCGTAAAGTTAAGTAATAAAAACTATCAACATCAAATAGTTTTATCGTTCTGACCCAAATATAAAACTATTCTTCGATTTGACAATTTATTTTCTTTATTAAATCGCAAACGATGACATATGCCATAAAGTGTGACAACCAGAGGTGACGTATTTCTACAGACAAAGCAAGTAGAAGAATGAAATTATTTGTAGAAATTGAATTTCTCCTGTTTCAGCCATTATCAATCGGCTGTTCAGGCCTCCAACAATTCGTTGTTTCTTTTCTATGTTGAACAATGGCAGATTTGTATTCCACTGATGTATGCTACTAGCAAGCCATGATCAGGGTAGCACATTGTCTTCCTGTTGTATTTTTGGGTAGAAATAACCATTTTGTAGAATGGGAGAAAAGAAAAAGAAGACTTCCACATGGCAGTTTTAATATATCGATTAGTGACGTTTTACACTCTTGTACAATTGTCGTGATGTCTCCTTGTTTCTGAAAGGAATTTCAAAGGAATTTTACCAAGATTTTCGAACTTGGGCTATCTTACACGCTAACCGCACAGATTATTATTTTCCACAAGTTGAGCTATTCGTTCTTGTTGTTGTTCTAGTGCAGCTGGCAATACGAAGTTAATCATTAAGCCATAATGATACTATCCAGGGATACGTGTAGCTGGAAGATATTCTATGGACGCGAGTAACACTACCCCCACAACGCTCTATGATCCTATTTGACTTTGACATATAGTTTAAAGTGGATTCCGAACCACTACAAACATCCATGGCACCGCCGGGATTCGAACCTGAAACCTGTGGTACTAAGCGCCAGAACGCTAGTTACTCGGCCATCAGGCCCTGATATTCGTTCTTTGGCTACCAATCATCTGGCTGTTGGATCGAAAGATCACAAAATCATTTGATCGTATTTAAAACTTCAGCACAATATCTGATTCGTCTTGGTACACATTAAACAATAATTGCTAACTTTATAATTGATAAAAAAAAAAGAATAAATGATATAGAAAGAAAAAATTACCATGTGTTAAACACAAATTACCATTCAAACTCTGCAAATGGAAAAGAAAAAAATATATTTTTTCTATTTTATTTCTATACTTGAACAGCATTAATTCACAAAACAGCTTTTGATCTTTATCTTTCCGATTTCTAAAAGAAATAAATAAAGCTTATAAAAAATCATCAAAAAGATCTCTTTCTAAACTCAAATATGTCGAAACGTTTTTAACTCAAATCTTTTCTTTCAGTCTTGAAGAAAAAAAAGAGGACAGCTTGGTCGAGAACTAAATAGATCTTGATTTTAATAGAGAAAAGAAATCATTTTGTTGAAAAGTTATATATTTATCCACTCCCAGAAACATGAAAAGTACTTTATGGTTGGTTCGAATGTTTGAGAACTAGTTTGGTGGAAGCAGTGATCAATCTGGAGTGTCTTTACCACCAAAATATATGCATTAAAAAAAGTTTTCTTTTTGAAGTTGAATAAATTAACCCAAGTAGGACTGGACTTTGCACGCAATGCGGGTGCTAATAGCCGTTAAGTTTTATAACAGTTGAGCTCTAAGTTAATTTTATCAAACGATTTTATACTTTATTGATATTTCAAGTATTGTTTTCGTTATTAAAAAATCAAGTTATTTGCAGTACATAGCAGCAATTCTTAAGATAAGAGTTTCATTTTTTTGCATGTATTTGTATATTTCATGTTTTTTTTTTTTTTAAATCATAGGAATAACCTTTCAAGATTTTCGATTTTAATATTAAAATAAATAGAAATTAATTCAAAGCAGATTAGATCAATTTCCTGATAGTAATTTTCTTCATATGAAATTTTAATTCATATGGATTGTTATTTAGAATGGCATCGCATTTCAAACCTTTTAATCGTATCCATTCCATACATTTCTTAATATTAATGTTTTCCAGATTACATTAAAATTAAGAAATGTATAAAAATTATGGTAAAATAAAATTTATCAACTTTTAAAAGTTTCAAATACACAATTATTACATATTATGCAAAAAGATAAAAATTATATTAAAATAATTTTTTATGATTCTATTAAACAATTTTTAAAGACAATCCTGCTATCTTGCGAATAATCGCTTAGCTTAGTCTCTTATCACTTAGTTGACGAAATTGGTTGATGATTTGTAACGACAATTCTCACTAGTTCAATTAAATGCCGACCAATCAAAACAATGGTTCTTTCAAATAATAAATCAATGACCCTTTAAAATAAACAAATATCTCATTTAATCTTTTGAATAATAAATAATGTATCATTCAAATAGTAAATAAATGACTCCGTCAAATAATAAATAAATGGTTATTTCATAAAATGAATAATTTTTTTAAAATAAATATACGGCAAATTGTAAATCAATATCATTTTTAAATAAATAAATGTCTCATTTAATCTTTTGAATGATAAATAATGTATCGTTCAAATAGTAAATAAATGGTTCCTTCAAATAATTAATAAATGGTTCTTTCCAAAAATGCATTATTTTTTTTTTTATATAAAAAAATAAATATACGGCAAATAATAAATAAATAACAAATAAATGGTTCTTTCCAAAAATGCGTTATTTTTTTTTTATATATAAAAATAAATATACGGCAAATAATAAATAAATAACAAATAAATGTCTCTTTTAATCTTTTGAATAATAAATTATCATTCAAATAGTAAATAAATGGCTCTTTCAAATAATAAATAAGTAGTTCTTTCATAAAATGAATAAATGCTTTTTTTTTTAAATTAATATACGGCTATTTCAAATAATAAATAAGTAATTCTTTCAAATATTGAATGATCAATTATTTCCTGTATTTCTTACTGAAATGTGGCTTCGAAAGGTAGAGAGTGGTTTGAAATCTAAATCCCCTATTGTAATTCCGAATTACCTCCTCCTTTCAAATCCCCTATATCATGATTTCAAATTATTTTCTGCTTTCAAATAATTTATATTCCAATTCCAATTTACTATTATTAAACCTCTAGATGAAGTTTATAGTGTATTGTATTCTCAGAATACCGCGAAGTTTCTATCCTTTAATAATGATATAACAGTGGTAACCGTAGCTCTAATTTTTACAATATTTTATGAGGAAGGACAATTTTATATTATTAAAAAAATTATATTAAAACAACTTTTTATTTTTCTTTTTAAAAAAAAATAAAATGAATTATTTACCACATTTATTTACTATTTGATACGCCTTAATAATCCTTCAAATAGTAAATTAATTACATTTATTTACTATATGAATGATACATTATTTATTATTCAAAAAAATAAAAGAGGAATTTATTTATTCAGATTAAAATTAAATATTTGAAAATCAAAATATGATCAAAAAATATAAATGAAAATTTGAAACTATATATGTTGAAAATCTATTTACATTAAAATTAAATATTTGAAAATCTATAAAGGATATAATAATATTAATAAAGAAAAAGCATTAAATGAATAAAACATTCCAATTGAATAAGAACCTCCCTCATGCTCAAAACAAATTCAGCAACATTTATTTACATAGCGCCAGAATCTTTTTGGACAAATGTTTTTTCACCTGGGCTGTCAACCAGTCATCCCCCTGTAAGAATACCTCTTCATTTAATCGAAACATAAGTATATGTATGGTCATTTCATCCATAGTCACTCAGCGATTTTTCTTTTGTCACTCGATAAAAGCAGCTATATTCTATGGCGTTGCAACTATTTCTGTTGACCACAAGGAGGAAGTGATTTCAGAAATGTAAACATCATTTGATATTTTCTGCTTTCCTCATAGACTTGCTGCTCTGGCAAATATGCATCATCATACTAAGCGTTTATTTCCTGATGAGTTTCAATGTGTTTTGCAACTTCTGTTGTAGAAAATATTTTAACCTGTTGCTGTTTTTTTTTCCATTTCTTCAATAGTGTCGCAAATTTTTATATTGCCATACTTTTTTTTTTTTTTTTGTTCTAATGCAGCTGGCAAACACTTAGACAGCTTGGTCTTGGATGCCTTAAGGCAAGCGCTGCACAGACGTACTCACTTTGCATTACCCAGGGGGCGCGTGTAACTTGAAGATAAACCACGGACGCGGAGTGATAGCCACTCGGCCATTCAGGCCCTGTATTGCCATAATGAAAATTGTTATTTTTATACAGTCAACATTCACCTACTGGATATTATTGTATTACAGGAGAGAAATTTCTAAATTACAAAGAAGGAAAAAAAAATATTTAGTTTATTTCACTGATTCCCGTACATATTTTAAAATAAAAAGAACCTACCTTCTATATCAGTTATTTAAACTGTATTTAGTTATTGTATCTCAAATGACTTCCATTGTTAATAGCATAAGAAAAAACATTATATTATTCAAATTATGTTTACATAGTGCCAGAATCTTTTTTTAAAAGTGTTTTTTCGCCTGTGCGAGAGACCAATCTTATCTCTGTAAGCGTACCTCTTCCTTAATCGAAACCTAAATTTGTGGCCATTTTATCCATAGTCACTCAGTGATTTTTTTTCACTCTTTAAAAGCAGCCATATTCTCTGGCATTGCAACACTTTCTCTTGACCAACGAGGAAGTCATTTCAAAAATGTAAACTCCATTTTATATTTTCTGCTTCCACTCATAGACTTGCTGCTCTGTCAAATGTACATCATCACACTAAGCGTTTATTTCATGATGAATTTCAATGTGTTTTGCAACTTCTCCGGGAAAAAATCTTTTACCAACACGTTGACACTTTCTCTATAGTAATGTACCTCTAGTTTGGCCCTTTTTTTAGTAGTGTGGAGCTCTATTGTGGCTCTCTAGTGGAGCTATTTTTACATTGCTACAATGAAAACGCTTATTTTTGTACAATAACTTACTGGATATTTTTTGTATTACTAGCAACAAATTTTCAAATCACAAAGGCAAAGAAAAAAAAAAATTTATTTTATTTTATCCATTGTCATAAACATTTTAAAAATAAAATATCATAATATTCTCCTAACCTTATCCTTTATTTAAACTGTACTTAGCTATTGTATCTCAAAATAATTTCCATTTTTAATAGCATAAGAAAGAAAATTATATTATTCAAATTCTGTGGCCTTGCAATTCTTTTTCTTGATCAAGACGAGGAACTCATTTCAAATACAAAAAGCCATATACGCCATTCAATATTTTCTACTTCACTCATAGACTTGTAGCTTTGGGAAATATGCATCATAATACTAAGCGTTTATTTCCGGATGAATTTCAATGCGTTTTGCAATTTCTCTTGCAAAAAAATATTTTAACATTGTACTGACTCTTTTTAATGCATTTTCTATTATCGTGGACATTTTTACATTGCTACAATATTGTATTTTTTGTAACAACATCTTTTACATTGTATTTTTATACAATCAACTTTCATCGACTAGATGTCCCCAGCAACAAATGTCCAAATTATAATGGCAGAAAAAAATTATTTATTTTATTCTACCGACTATCGTACACTTTTTAAAAATAACATAATATTCTCCTTTCCTTACTTCTTATTTAAACTATACTTAGTTATTGTATCTCAAAATAATTTCCATTTTAAATAGCATAAGAAAGTAAATTAAATTATTCATATTCTACGTCGTTGGAAACTCTTTCTCTTGACCAAGACGGGGAACTCATTTCAAAAATGTAAACATCATTTGATAGTTTCTGGCTCACTCAAAGACTTGTTGCTTTGGCAAGCATGCATCATCATACTAAGCGTTTAGTTTACGATGAATTTCAATGTGTTTTTTAACTTCTCTTGTAGAAAATCTTTTAACATGTCGCTGATTCTTATTCCATGCATTTCAGTATTGTGGCAAATATTTGCATTGCAACAATGAAAATGCTTTTTTTTTTATGCAATCAACAATCACGTACTGGATATTTCTTGTATTGCTAGTAATAAAATTCCAAATTACAATGAAATTTCCAGGAAATCCTTTCTTTTTTTTTTAACCGAACTCAAACACGTTTTAAAAAAAAAAATTTAAAAAAAAAAAAACGTAATATTGTCCATTCCTTATCTCTTATTTAAACTGTATTTAGTTACTGTATCTCAAAATGACTTCATTTTTTAATAAAATAAGAAAGAAAATTATATTATTCAAATGGAAAACTACTGAATTATTTGAACATATTTGGAGTTTAAATTATTAATAAGTGACGAAGTACAATATATCGTGAGAGCAAATATTATTTTATCAATCAAGTATTTTACTGATTTCACTAGAAAAATTCTATGCTATCTCTCAAATATTGATGAAGAGAAATTTTTATTCTTATTTTTAAATGATCCTGTAACCATATTTTCTCCTACACACTGACAGGAACGCCCTTTGTGGCATTCAGGAGAAATTGTCAGCCAGCTTACAAACTCTGACCCGGGAAGGAACTATATTTCGCGCATCCTGCACGTAGCCAAATTTCAGGTTTTTGGCTTAAAAGTGAAATCCTCCCATGTATTTTCTAATTATCTGTCTTTAAGTATTGAATATCTCTAATTGTGTGTGTATGATGTTTAGGCATGTGTCAATAAAGCTGTGAGTTCTCCAACCTGTACCTCAGGTATCTCAACCCAACCACACTCAGTTGCAATCTGTTGCCCAATCCGTACTTTACAATCCGAATATTATGCAAAAAAGAAATTGCTTTAGAATTATTTTAAATATATTTTTAAGTGATGAATTGGGCCTGAATGGCCGAGTGTCTAGCGCCCTGACGCTCGCTGCCTCAGGTTTCGGGTTCGAGTCAAGGCGGTGCCATAGATGTTTGTAGTGTTTCGGAATCCACTTTAAGCTGTAGTTCCCGGTTTCCTACGACTGTAAGAGCGTCACGGAGCAGAAGTCAGTCTTCTACCTACGGGTGCTCTATCAGAACAGAAGCTGCATCCCGCTTCCCTCCTTCCATGAGGGGCACGACAAAAACAAATGGTGAATTACATGGAATGAACAAATGATGAATACTCTGAATTTTGAAACTAAATTTTTTTCTTCACTTTTATAATCTACATTTTCTAATACAATGGAACAAAATGAAACTAAAAATACGATATATGTAAAAATAAAAATAAAAAATAAAAATGTTCAAATATCAAAGCGTAATTGATGCGAATAAATATTTGAAAAAAAATAATTTAATATTAAAATTTACCAAAAAACCATGAGTGCATAAATTATTTAGTATTTTAGTAAAAGTATTTCAATAAATATTAATTTTAGTTAATATAATATTGGTATTTCAATAAAATCGATATTTTTTATATCTGTGGTTTTATTTTTTTTTTTCAATGAATAAATATTTTATTGAACTGGAAAAGAAAAGTTTAGATGCATATTAAATTATTTTATTGTAAAACATCAAAATTATTGGAGCGTTCAAAATGACAACCTACTGGATCATTGGCTATAAATAAATGATAAGAAATGAAAAAAATACTAAACAACCCTAAAAAAATTCTAACGTTTTAAACATTGTGGATATATTTTATTAAGTCTAGTTCACATTTTATACTAAGAAACAGAAGTCTTGTGGGCAAATCAATGCGCTTGAGGCTATGAAAGCAGAAATATCATTCTAAATATCGTATTATTTTAGACAGTATTTGAGAATTCACATATTTCTGAGTTCATCTACTATTAACAACCATTTTGTTCCTAGTATGGTTTAGTAATGATTTTCAAATATGATGGAAAAATAGAATTCGAAGGGAAAAATATTTCATGTTGTTTATAATTCTTTAAATTTTTTATATTTCAATGTAGATATAAGTTTAATTCATGGCCAATTATAGCATGCAAGTTTGTTCGACCATTTATGAAGGTTTCAATTGTTTTCAATACTTTCAGGATAGATTTTTTTTTCAATTTTCAATGGTTTCAATGCTTTCAGGATTGAGTTGGTGGAGATTCTTATAAATTGTTGTTGTTGTGACTAATTCTCAATGTCCTGCACTGCGGGACGGACGTCCCATGAGTGATCTATTCATGGATGGATGGAAAGGGGGCAGCTTCTGTTGTGATGGAGCACCCGTAGGTAGAAGTCTGACTTTTGCTCCGTGACGCTCTTACAGTCATATGAGACCGGGACCTGCGGTTTAAAGTGAATTCCAAACCATTACAAGCATCCATGGCACCGCCGGGACTCGAACCCGAAACCCGTGGTACCGAGCATCAGAGCGCTAGCCACTCGACCATTCAGGACCCTTATAGATTGTTCTTTGTCGAAGTCAACTGATTGGTGAAATTATTTCGAGTTTTTTCTATAGTACACAAAATTCAAAAAAAGAGGGGGGAGGGTTCCTACTAAAATCTTCCCTTTTCCTATCAAACCGATCGTATCAGGACGACGATGTTCCTCATGAAATAAAGAACTTACTTTTATTGTTAACTATTAAAAAATTATCCAATATATAATAATATTTCTATTTTGAGAAGATAAAGATTTGACATATAATGTATGTCTCAAATATTTAACCTTTAATTTTGCTAAACATATGAGTACGGAAAACAGTTCGGATATGAAATTGTTTATTTTAAACAGAAATTGGTATCTCATAACGTCTGACTGATTTCTTATGTAAAAACGTTCATTAAAACCATAATCTCTAATTACACACACACACATACACACTATATATATATATATATATTTATATTACATATATATATATCATGAGAGAGATAGAAAAACAGAAAACTAGAAGTATTTAACTTTTCAAAATGACAAATCTTTCTCTTTCTTATATTGCAAGAGTATACATTTGTATGCATTTTTTATCAATATGCAACAATTTTGAGATTATTCATATGAAATGAAAAATATATGGATTTAAATATTGAATTCTACTTCTAAGCATATGTTCTTAACTGGTGCATGAAGCTTTTCAGGTATCATGGTCTTGTCTCAAAGGTAACTTAAATTTTATTTTCACTGACATTTAGTAGAATTTAATATTAATTAGATATAACTTTATATCAAATGAAAGGCCCAATGAATTATAATAGTTTCAATTTGTAGTGTGCAGGTTGGGCAACCTGATTGTTATTGGGTGTGGTTAGGTTTAAATATCTGAGGCACAGGTTGGAGAACTCATAACTTTATTGGCGCACGCACAAACACCACACACATACAATTAGAGACAATAATTAAGATATTTGAAGAACAAATAATTATAGATTCGTGGAAGGATTCAATTTCTTACCCGAAGCCCCGTTACTCAGCTACATGCAATGTGCGCGAAATATACTTCCTCTCCGAGTGAGAATCTATATGACAACTAATGCGCCGAGATGCGGTACACATACTATTTTCTCTCGGGATGAGATACTAGAGAGTTTTTGCATACCGTACGTTAGTTACCGTAGGACGTCCGTTAGCTTTTTCTCCCTAGCGCGCATGCTCATAGGAAACATAATTTCCTATGAGCATTTCCTCCTACGGTATGCAAAAACTGTCTACTATAAGCTAAACGTTTCTCAGCAGGAGTGCAGTTTGCGCTGTACTTCCTCCCGTTTGAGAGTATCGAGGTCGACCAACCTTTTCTCCTGAACGCCACACGGGACGTTTTGCCAGTGTGTAGAAGAAAGCATGGTTTCTTAGGAGGAAGCATGGTAAAATTGATTTTAAAAAATATATATATTCAGAGATGTAAAGTTTTATAATGATTCAGATATGTAATAGCAGTTATTTACTATGACTGAAACTAATTTAAAAGACTTTGGAAAATTCTGGTATTCTTTGATAGATTTTGATCTTCAGTTGTAAGCGTGATTGTGGAAATTCTAATCTGTAATTACGATCCTTTTACTTAAAATATGAGGGAGTATGTAAAAATAAAGGTAAACATGTTTAAAAATCTCACAAATTGAGGAGTTTTACAGGTTTTTTCGCATAAAATATTCAAATATGGGGCACTAGCTCTGGAGATTCCTCTAGGTGGCAGTGTGTTCCCATCATCACCAGTGTTTCATCATTTTGACTATTTTAACATAAATAATGAGAACACGATGCCCGCTATCGTACTAAACACATAAATAAATAAAGTTGAAAAGTGGTAGTTAAAATAAATTTTCAAATATTAATAAATTCTGTCACAAAATTTATAAACGAGAAATACTTTAGAAATTGACCATAAAACAAAACGAAGACGTTGTCATTGAAAGATTTTTGGACATAAAATAAGAATCCGACAACTTGCAACTATTCATAAATTAAGTGATTACTTTCTTGAGAAAAGTTCCATGACAATGATATTCGATGCTAACGACATTTCTGTTAGTACTAATTCCATTTTGAAAACTTATAACGTGTCTAGTATACGGATGCAGATTTTGAACTACTTTGACAGTTCAATTCATTAACAATTAGCTGATTCAGATTCCCCCAGTCGCTTGCTTGTTATGTATCTCTACGGATTTCAATGTGTCTTCATTCACATGACACTTCGATTTCCAACTGTGACAGGAGTGGGCGGTTTCCACTTACTTTGCTGTCAGAGGTCGTGCCAAGTTCCCTTGATGGCTTCGGTTGCCTTCTGGAGTCTGCAAAAAGTTTGGGAGCTCTGATTCGCAAGTTTTGAGAATTCGTTGCCCTCAAAGCATACAATAAGAACTGATTCTTATGTTAAGAGTCGGTGAATCCTTTTATGAGAAGATCCATGTATACTTAATGTGAAATGTATGATAGATATTCTTATAAATTTTAATAAGAAAACTGCAAATGCTGTATGTGTATTTATTACTTTAATTTTAACTTGCTTTAACATTATTCAAAGATAGTACTAAAATATAAACAGTAAAAATTCAATAAATATATATATTTAGAAAAAAATTAGATGAGTTTTACATTCAATTTTCATCAGCAGCAGCAGTGTCGCAATAGCCCTATGGTGGGCCAAAGCAGTCTGCCTATTGGCCGATTTTGACACAGCAGATGGTTTATTCTTGCAAGGTGGTATTCTCAGCCCGACACCCACACTCTACGGTCATATTAGACCGGGACCTACTGTTTAAAGTGGATTCCGAATCACTACAAGCATCCAGGATACGAACCTAAAATCTGTGGCACCGAGTAGCAGAGCCACTCGCCCATCAGGTTTCACATTCAATTTTACTTTTTAAAAATGTATAGAAAATAAATTTATTGAAATGTATCTTTTAACACTTCTATCAGGTTTCTTCGTGTACAGCATTCAGACATGGGACATTAACTCTGGAAATTCTTCTAGATGGTAGTCAGCCTGATGGCCAAGTAGCTAGCTCTCTGACCGTTGGTACTGAAGTACTGAAGGCTTCAGTACCAACAACCTGGTGGTGGCATGAACAAGCAGGGAATTTCTGAATCTTGGCGGTGGAATGGATGTTTGTTGGTGGTTCGGAATCCACGTTAAACTGTAGGTCGCAGTCTATTTAGCTTGAAGTGAGTTCAAGATGACCATAGAGCGACAAACCAAACCAAATCTAAATGTCAGTGTGTTTCCATCATCATCAGTGTTTCATCATTTTGACTACTTCAACATACATAACGGGAATACAATGCCAGCTATCATAGTAAATAAAATTGAAAAGTAGTAAGTAAAATAAATTTTAGAATGATATTAAATATTTGTCCCAAATTCACAAATGAGAATTATTCTAGAAATGAACGTATTAGGACATTATGGACATTAGGTATTATTCCCAAAAGTATTAGTACATAAAATACGTATCTGGCAACTCGAAACTCTTCATAAATTAAATAACTACTTTCTTGAGAAAGGTTGCCGTGACAATGACATTCGATTCTAACGACGTTTCAGTACATACTAATTCAGTTTTGAAAACTTATAACTTCTATTTACGATACGGATGCAGATTTTGAACTACTTTGACAGTTCAATTTATTAACAATTAGCTGATTCAGGTTCCCCAAGTCGCTTGCTCGTTATGTATCTCTTCGAATTTCAATGTGTCTTCATTCAAATGACACTTCGATTTCTAACTGTGACAGGGGTAGGCGGTTTCCACTTACTTTGCTGTCAGATGTCGTGCCAAGTTCCTTGATGGCTTCGGTTGCCTTCTGGAGTCTGCAAAAAGTTTGGGAGCACTGATTCGCAAGTTTTGTGAATTTGTTGCCCTCAGAGCATGAAGTCAGAACTCATTCTTATTTTATGTGTTGGTGCAACATTTTATGGTAAGATTTTAAGATATATACATATTTAATATGTAAAATAAGATAGATATTCTTATAAATTTTATTGTGGAAACTGCATGTCAATTTATTATTTGAATTTATTAAATATTAAAACTGATAATAGTTATTTTTTCTGACCCACTTGATAGATAGCAACATCTAGGGCAAGTCCATGAACCCGTGTATTCTCATGGAAGGAGAGAAAGGGGGGCAGTTTCTGTTATGGTGGAGCACCCGTAAGTAGAAGTCTGACTTGGCTGTAGCTGACGAAGGACATTTAGGGAGAACTAATCCGTATTTGTGTATACCTCCACCCTAATGCTCACCAGAGTCGCAATTTGCCACGATTAGGACATTAATAAAATATAAACAGGAACATTGTAATAAGCATGCATTTAAAAAAAATTTAATTAATTTTACATTCAATTTTTTAAAAATGTATAGAAAGTAATTTTTTTTAAATGCATCTTTTACCTCTATTATTTCAACACTGCATACATTTTAACACCGATTTATATTTTAAAACCAGTTTTAGTGATTATAAATTTAAAAATTGTATACATTTATAGAAATTGTGTTTTTCAATTTAATGAGAATTGCTATACATTCCTTTCCTTTATGAATTTTGTATTATTTTTGTAATGAAATTCGGACATTATATTGCTTGCTATTTTTTAAATAAATATTGTGATATTTTCATTATTTTTCCTTCAGGAATTTTTGATTTTAAAAAATACCTGCTAATGAAAAGTTGGAATATCATAAAAAAAATTTTAAAATATAGAAACTTTGATACTTAAAAAATTATTAATTATAATCAAACTAATCATAATCGTAGCAAATCCATTAATAAATAGTAATAATAATAATAATAGTAAATATATACAAATATATGAAAAAGAATGAAAAGTTTTACATTTTTTAAATAATGATTTACTTCAAAACAATTACGCATAAATTATTCGTGGCTCAGTGACAACGTGCGCAGCTGGTGAGCATTTTGGCTGAGGTTCAATCCCCTGGCTTCTTTGTTGTAGACACTGTCTCAAAAAAACTAGGAAACTCGATTACATTTGGGATGTTCAGCATCACGTCTTCTTAGTTGGACTACTTGGTGGGAGTGTTCCGGGTTTTCTCCCATAAGATACGCACATGAGGATAGTTCCCGTTAAAAGTCTTCCCGGAAAGCACTGCCCTCCTTCTTCAGCGACACGGAGCCAAGTCAGGTTGATCATTCTACCTACGGGTGGAGTATGGGATGTTCGTCCCGCACTGCAGGACACTAAGTATTAAACACAACACATAATACATTTATTCTCTCTGACATGGCATCAAAATACATAATATCGCATTTGTGTTCACTGAATTTCTAAATAAACAGACTGCTAGCAAACTGAATTAAAATTTAAAGAACAAATCCACTATATGTTTGCTTATATTTTTATCAGAGATCAGAATAACTGACTAAAGGTAAAGCATTCGTTCCTATTTGCACATGAAATATTAACTTCATAATATTCAGTGATGAGCAATGATTTATTGAAATACTACACGATTCCAAACTGAATAAATAAAATCATCTCAAAATTAAAGCACAATATTTCCAACAGATTATGCGTCAAATGAGAAACTGTAGCTAGAAATAGAAATATTAATACGGCGCACAGCTATCTATTGTCATTATTTTTAGTTATTAAAATTTTATATACATTATTAAATAAGATCAAGTTTAAATTGTGCTGCTACAATTTCTTTAAAGAATTTATGCAACGAATTTAAAGAGTTGTTTTTAATTTCCAATAGAAATGAAATATTATGAATAATGCAGTTCGCATATCATATGTGTCGATGCATTTATTGTTTCGAAATTCTCTTAAAATAAATCGTAACATTGTAAAATTAAAACAAAAATATACTTCGATATCACATTTACTAAAATGTTGATTATCATATGAAATAATATTAAGCAAATACTCTCTTCTATTTCTTAATATTATTTCATATGATAATGAACATTCATTAGTATTAGCAGGTATTTTTCGTCAAAATCAAAAATGCATGAAGACAAAATAATGAAAATATTACAAAATGTATTTAAAAAATGGAATTCAGACATTATATTACTTGCCATCACAAAACATAAAGTTCAAAAAGAAAAGAAAATGTATTATAATTCCCATTGAATTGAAAAACAAAATTTCTATAAATTTATTCATTTCATTTTAATACTAAATGATTCTAAAAAATTAATTTCACAAGCAAATGTAAATTAATCCTTATTAATTTTAGATCTTTTATTAGTTTTATTAATATGCAATACCTTGCATATCATGAAATCAGAATCACTTTAAGATTCACTTCACTAAGATTTAGAATCAATTTAAGATTCTTTTATTCAAAATCACTTTAAGAATCACTTTTTTCATTTTAATAAAATCCGTGCTATAAATAAAATTAAAATAACTTCAACGCCATTCAGACTTTCTTAAATATTTAATTGATATCTACATTTAGTTAGATTATGACTATTATAAACATTATATTAAAAGTATAATCCGGTACATTACTTGACAAAATGTTGAATCTCATAATCATAGCAAAATTGACTATACCTAATTTCGTCATTAATATATTATTTTAAAAACAGAAACCATTTGCTTGTTTTTTTAAGTTGTCTTATGCAATTTAAAATTTTGTCGATTACTTTTACATAGAAAGGAATATTTTACAACTCTTATTGGAAGTATTTAAAAAATTTCCCTTGATCATCAACATCATCGGCGCAACAGCCCCATAGAGAGGCAGACCGCCTGCCTACTGGCAGTTTTCGAAACAGGATAAGTTTTCTTTTTATGGGATAGGGTTGTTACCCCTGCGCTCTACAGTCATATCAGACCAGGACCTACGATGTAAAATGGATTCCGAACCACTACAAACGTCCATGGCCTTCTCGGGAATCAAACCCGAAACATGTGGCACTGAAAGCCAGAGCGCTAGTCACCCGGCATCAATCACCAAAATTTCCATTATATAATAAATATATTTACAGTTAAAAGAATTTATAATTAATTTTTATTAGCTTTTCATTATTTTAATGAAATAATTTTTGTTTTAATGCAGCTGGCAAACACTTAGATAGTTGTCTTTGGTGCCTTAAGGCAAGCGCTGCACCGTCGTTACTCCCTTACACTACCCAGGAGGTGCATGCAGCTTAAAGATAAGCTATGGATGCTGAACAACAATACTTCCGCAATGCTCTACGATCATGCTAGATCGGGACCTACTGTTTAAAGTGGATTCCAAACTATTACAATTACCCGTAGTCACTCGGCCAACAGCTCCTAAAATTTCCCTTATTTAATAAAAATATTTACAGTTAAAAAAATCTATCAGAAATTTTTATTAGTGTTTCCTTATTTTACTGAAATACTTTTTTTTTGTTTTAATGCAGCTGGCAAACACTTAGACACTTGTATTTGATGTCTTAAGGCAAGCACTGCACCGACGTTACTCACTTAGCACAACCCAGGAGGTGCGTGTAGCTTGAAGATAAGATACGGACGCGGAATAACAATACCCAGCAACGCTCTAAGATCATGTTAGACCAGGACTTATGGTTTAAAGTGGATTCCGAACCAATACAGACATCCATGGCACCGCCGAGACTGGAACCCGAAACCTGTGGGACCGAGCACTAGCCACTCAGCCATTCAGGCCCTAAATGAAATATTTGCTTGGTCAATATTTTAAATTTATATGTTTTTTATTTTTTGGTAATTTTCTAATTACTTTCAAATATATATTTCATTTTGATTTAGAAAAAAAAAGGAATAAATAAAAGGATAATAGGAAATGGCAAAAAAAATTACATACCAGATGTACGAATTCATCCGTTGTTAATTTTAATGACCCTTTCATAAAATTGTTCATTAATAAATATTACTTCGAAATATGATATGCTTATTTTTTATGATATAAGTTTGTTACACCTACGCTCTACAGTCATATCAAACCGGGTCCTACGATTTAAAGTGGATTCCGAACCTCTACAAACGTCCATGGCACTGCCGGTATTCGAATCCGAAACCTTTGGCCCTGAGAGCCAGAGTACGAGTCACTCGGCCATCAAGTCCCAAAATTTCTTTATTTAATAAAAATATTTGCAATTAAAATCTATATGCAATTTTTATTAGTTTTTCGTTATTTCAATAAAATATTTGTTTGGTAAATATTTTAAAATTATATGCTTTTATGTTTCATAATTTGGGGCCTGATGGCGGAGTGGCAAGTACCCTGGTGTTCGATACCACAAGTTTCGGGTTCGAGTCCCGACGGTACCATGGATGTTTGTAGTGTGTCGGAATCCACTTTAAACCGTAGGTACCCGTATAACATGATCGTAGAGAGTTGCGGAGGTATTGTTATTTCGCGTCCGTAGCTTATCTTCAAGTTACATGTGCGGCCTGATGGCCAATTGGCTAGTGATCTGTCCTAAAGTAAAACAGGCTTCAGGTTCGTATCCTGGCGGGGACATGCAAGTTTGTTAGTGGTTCGGAATCCACGTTAAACTGTAGGTCCCGGTCTGTTTAGCCTAAAGTGTGCACAAGATAACCGTAGAGCGACAAACCAAACCAATCAAGCTACAGTCATCTCCTGGGTAGTGCTAAGGGAGTAACGTCGGTGCAGCTTTTGCCTTAAGGCATCAAAGTCTAATTGTTTACCAGCTGCATTAGAAAAAAAAATGTTTCGTGTTTTTCTAATTACTTTAAAATATTTAATATTTTGATTTAGAAAAAAAAAAAAAAAAAAAAGAGAAACAAATATTTTTAAAAACAAATTCATCCCTGATGGGTTTATATTGGAACGAATTCATCCATTGCTAATGTATTTTTAATGTCTCGTTCATTAATAAATATTACTCCGCCAGGTAAGAGGTTTTCTAAATTTTTCTGAGTACTTCAGTAACGGCATAACGCAATCAATAAGCCTCAAATGATAGCAAACAGTGAGCAACTATGGAAGATCCCGATTTATTATTTTTTTTTCCTACATCCATCCATTCATTGATTTAAATCACTAGAAAATAGCTCCCAGCTTCGTTAAGGAGCCGCGTTAAAATGAGGAGAGAACACCATTAAAAAGAAATTTAAAAAACTTTCGTGAGAGAGAGTAGAAAAAAAAAATCTGACGAAAAAAAAAAATAAAAAAAAGTTCGCGGGGAAACAAAACTCACGTGACACTCCGACGTCATGAAGAGGCGGTGCCGAAACAGCGAATGGGATGCCTCAGGCTCTGTGACAACATTCGCCGTTTCCATGGTTACATCATCTCCCATCCAAAAGCATCCGAGAATCCGCGAGCGCGTTCAGTTCTCTTGCGAACTGAATTCCGTTGAGTTTGACAGCGGGCAGAAAAGTTTTACAAAGTCGAAACTTTTGTTTAGTGTGCGATGTTTCTCCAATTTCGAATTTTCTAATTATTTTTAAATGACTTTTATCATCAGAGATTGTTTATAAACAAGATTGATATAGTTTATTGGAAATTAAGTTTAACTAATTCAGACATAGTTAAGATAATTAAGTTTTTTTTTTATATTATTTTATTTTAATAGATATATTTTGATGATTTTTTTTTTTAATTTTAGTGTTTAATGATGATGATTGATACAATATAGAATTGGTAAAAAATATTGATGCTTGTCTACAATTTTTATTTAAATCATATCCTTATCAAGTACTGATAATTTTACAAGACCGTACTGAATTTTGGGCAGATAAATAATCCTCTTTAAAATTTGATTTCGTAAGTGTACTTTACATTCCATTTGACAAAAAATGTCGAAAAACTGTGACAAAGTGATGTGATTTTCTTCTTTTTCATATAATTTTTTTCTGAATGTACTCTGCTCAAAAACTGAGAGAATTTTATGAAAAATTTATTTGTATTTCACAAACTTTTGAAATGATGAATAATAACTTTAGCAGTATTCAGAAAGTATCAATTAAATAAAAAGTATTTTCATTTCTGTATTACGAAATTGACATATTGACTTTATTCTTAAATATATATCGATTAAAAAACTTGATTCAAATGTGAAGACTATGAATTGTTTTCTTTATACTTATCAATTTGACATCAGCATTATTTCGGTTCAATTCATGAGATGTGGTGTTTTGACTATCTGAATTAACGATAAATAAGGAATGAAAATATTTCATAATTAACAGTTATATTTGACAGTGACTGTAAAAATATTCAGAAAACTGTTTTCTTGTATTCCAACATATCACCATGGATAGCTTTTTGGACAAGACTATTATTTACTCTCCTGACAACGGAACTGGTTTCCGAAATTTCTCAACTGCAAATGATACTTACTATGAAGAAGGGATCCAATTTTACTATTTTTATCAGGTAAGTGTTTTTGATTTAATTATTAAAAAAGTTCTGTAATAGTAATATGTTGTTTAAATAAGTACTTTTGTCAGTTTACAGAAACTAATAATATTACGTGTTGCCGTAGATTTTTAAATAGTTTTTTAAAAAAAATATTATTTTTTTAAAAATAATTTTTCATTTTTGAAATAAATGACAAACTATTAAAGAAAAATATTTTTGGGTACATAAATATTTTTTAATACATATGAATATTATTTTTTTAATATAAAAAAATAATGTACACAAAAATATTTTTCTTTTTTAATAATATTTTTAAATATTAGAAAAAAAATATTTGATATTACATGTGTTATCGTTTTATTATATGTGTAGAGGTAGCAGATATTGTACAATTGTTTTTAATATTGTTTTACTCGTTTACTCGTTTGTACTCGTTACTCGTTTGTATATCCTGAATTTTTTATACAGTGTTCTACGAAAAGTTATTCACATGGTTTGAAAATTGACATACATATGGTAGATTTTATTGATTATTATAACAACTATTTAATCTATTTCATTATGAAGTTTTTAAATAATTTATAAATTTAATTAAATTTTATTTTTTCGTTCATTATTGATTATCATATCTATAATGATAATCAATTTCCTGAAAAATAAATGTTTTTCTGGATAAACAAACAATTATCGATATTAAATTTCAGAATTCTCTAATTGTTTGAGCATTTTTAAACCAAAAGTATTTTTTTAATAAATTTGTTGTTTGTTTGAATTAATCTTATTAATTTAATGAATTTTTTATGAAGTGTTTTATGAAAATCTTTTCATATGGTTTGCATTTTCGCATACTTATTGTAGATTTTATTAATCATTATAACAATTATTTAATCTATTTTATAACTAAAATTTTAAATAATTTCTAATTTTAAATAATTTTTTTTCATTCATTATTAATCATTTTAACTTTAATGATAATCAATTTTCTGAAATATAAACAGTTTTCCTGAATAAACAAACGATTCTAGATAATAATTTTGAGAATTTCCTCAACGTTGTGGATTCTTAAACCAAAAATATTTTTTTAGTAATTTTATTGTTTTACTGAATTAATTTTATGATTTTTTTACTCGGTGTTTAATGAAAACCTTGTTTTATGGTTTGCAAATTGAAATATTTCTTGTAGATATTCATTATTATAACGATTATTTAACCTATTTTATTATTAAAATTTCAAATATTTTTTTAATTTTAATTGAATTTTATCTATTCATTCATTATTAATCATCATAACTTTAATGATAATCACTATCCTAAAAAATAAATAATAAAATATTTATTTTATTATTTATAAATAACAATAATATTTTGGAAATTCCCTCAACCTTTGACGATTCTTAAACCAAAAATATTTTTTAATAAATTTAGTGCATGTTTAAATAAATTTTATTACTTAAATAATTTTTTTATGAAACTCTTTTCATATGGTTTGTAAATTGACATGTATATTATAAATTTTATTAATTATTATAATAATTTTTTAATATATTTTATTATTAGCAATTTAAATGATTTATAATTTTATTTTTCATTCATTATTAATCATCGTAACTTTAATGATAATCAATTTCCTTAAAAATAAACAGTTTTCAATAAAATTAAACGATAAATAAAAGATAATCGAACGATTCGTGGTAATTTTGAGAATTCTATATTCTGTGAGGATTTTTAAATCAAAAACATTTCTTAATACATTTGTAAATGATTAAATTAATTTTATTCGTTTAAAAATAAATTATGAAAAATTAGTGACAACTACCTTCATCTGTCTATCAATTATAAAAATAACAATATTTTTTTTTTCTAAACGCGATTTGTTATTATCTATTCTAAGAAATTTTATTATCTTAAGAATGCAATTATTACTGAATAAATCCATAGATAAAATATTAAAGACACTAATACGAAGTCGTCCGGCTGTTATCAATTATTTACAAAATCAATTTTGTTTAAATTTAATTAATGAATTTAATAAATTGATCATTGGAATTCTGATGAGTTTTTAAAATCCGAATTTAAAATAAGTTTCACTTTTCAAAAAATAAAAATTTGAAAACAGAAACATATCCTTCCTACTTCATGTATAATTAAACTAATTTTAAAAGCTAGTCAATAACTATTATCATATTGAAATTTAAAAATTTAAAAAACAAAATATTTATTTTTAAAATTCTTTCTACAAGAGAGAAATTATATAAAATAGAACGAAAACATTTTAATTTCAAAGATAATCCATTTATTTCGAGAATATACTTTTAAAAATCCGTTATTTATTAAGGTAAAGATTCAATAATTTTTCAATTAATAAATAAAATGAAAAAACAGTTAAACATGAGTTTTAAAAAGTTTCAAATAACTTACTGTAGCATTCAATGAATAATCATTTCTTATATAATTAACGGAAACCTTCTCTTAATTTAAGAGATACCATATTTTTCCATTTATCAATTATTTTTAAAAAATTGAATTATTATTTTTTTTAAAAAATATTTATGAATTAAATATTAAAGCTTATTTAATGCTAAATCTCTTAAACCTTGTAATCAATAGTTTACTTTTCATTTTTGAAAAAAAAAAAAAAATTTGGAAACCGAAACGTATCTTTCCTGCTTAAAGTATAATTAAACTATTTTTAAGAGCTTTCAATAACTGTTATCATATTGGAATTTAAAAATTTTAAAAAGATGTATTTATTTTTCAAAATTTTTCTACAAAAGAAAATTTACATCAAAAAGAATGAACATATTTTAATTTCAAAGGTAATCCATTTATAGCAAAAATAATTTTAAAAATTCATTATTTATTAAGGTAAAGATTCATTAATTTTTTAATTAATAAATAAAGTGAATAAACACCTAAACAGGAGTTTTCAAAAAACTTCAAATAAATTACCGTTGAATTCAATGAAAAATCACTCCATAACTATTTTACGGGAACCTCCTTTTAATTTAAGCGCAACCATATTTTTCCATTTATAAATTGCAAAAAAATATTAAAGCCTGTTTGATACTAAATCGCTTAAACAGTCTAACCAATAGTTTACTTTAAATTTTTTAAACAAAGTTTTAATCTAGTGTGCAGGTGCATTTTTTCACTTTGTCTATCAGTATGATGAAGTTATACAAGTCTAGACATCTGGGTTTTTTTTCTGTGTTTGATGTTTATTGTTACTTTAAACCAAACTTTAATGCTATGTAGACTTAAAAAGAATTTATTTTCGAATTTGATTATATCAAATCGTAAAAATCAAATATGTTGAAACATATTTATTACATTTATGGAAACTTTTTATTCAATTAAATTAATGGTCTATCTAAAAAAATAGAATTTAATAATTTTAATAATGTTTTGTGTAGAAATTGAATTTACGTCATATATTATAACATTTTAATTTTATTTATAACTCTTTTATTTTTAACATTTAACATTTGATATTAACATTTCTATAACATTTGTAGAATTCAATTTTTTTCTTTTTATTTCTTGTTTAATTGGCACAATTCATTATCACTGTAATTTAAAACATATTTGTTTTTTTAAATAAATGTGGAAATCTGAAATGTATATTTTAATTTATAAAATGTTGCAAAATTAATTTAAAACGAAGTATAAATGTTTCAAAACTGTTTAATTCATAACATAATTTATCATTTTATAACATTTTTATTTTTAACAATTTAATTTTATTTATATCAATTTTATTTTTAGCATTTTAAATTTATTTATATCAATTTTATTTTTAGCATTTTAATTTTATTTATATCATTTTTATTTTTAGCATTTTAATTTTATTTATATCATTTTTATTTTTAGCATTTTAATTTTATTTATATCATTTTTATTTTTAGCATTTTAATTTTATTTATATCATTTTTATTTTTAGCATTTTAATTTTATTTATATCATTTTTATTTTTAATTTTAATTTAATATCATTTTTATTTTTAGCATTTTAATTTTATTTAATTTAATTTTATTTATATCATTTTTATTTTTAGCATTTTAATTTTATTTATATCATTTTTATTTTTAACAATTTAATTTTATTTATATCATTTTTATTTTTAACAATTTAATTTTATTTTATTTTTATTTTTATTTTAATTTTATTTTTATTTTTATTTTATTTTAATATCATTTTTATTTTTAGTTTTAAATTTATATCATTTTTGCTTTTTAACAATTTAACATTTTTATTTTTATTTTTAGCAAATTTTATTTATATCATTTTTTTTTAATTCAAAATATCATTTTGTAAAATTGCTTTTTTTAAAATTTTTATTTCATTTATAACATGTTTAAATGTTATTTTTAACATTTAACATCTTTACAACATTTGTTTAATTCAAAATTATGTAAAATTGCTTTTTTTTAAAATTTCTTATTTAATTTCACAATTCATTAGTACTGTTATTCGAAACTTATTTTTTTAATAAATATGTGAAACTTAAATGTATATTTTATTTTGAGAAATGTTGCAAAATTAATTTAAAATGAAATATAAATGTTTCAAAACTGCTTAAATCATACTATCCATACACATGAAATTTGTAATAACTGTGAACAAAAGACGAAAATATTTTGCTTTAAACAATACCTGTTAAAGTTGACAATATTCCTGAATCTGTTACAAAATGCGTTTCCTGTATTTGATGTTGTAATGTAAAATTATTGGGAAATTACACACGCGCTTGAAAATTTTATCGTTGCCTTATGAATAATTTTCTACGTATAGTAAACATATTTTTCTAGAAAATCACCTGCAATAACGATATAACGCAAATAATCACCTCCTTTTAGCGAAATATTACTAGTAAACTCGTCTGTTTGATCTTTCAACATTTTCGGTTAAATTTCCAAAGTAATTCGTTATTATAAATTGATTTTAAATAATACTCATAAATTTCCCTGAATAAATTTTTAGTGACGCGTCATTTTACAAAAATAAATAAATAAAAAAATAGATAAATAAATAAATACAAATAAAATAAATGCATAAAAAATATAAACTAATTAAATAAAAAAAAAAAGAAATAAGATAAATAAATAAAAATAAAAATAAAGTAGATATATAAAAAATAGAAATAAAAAAATAATAAAAATAAAATTTGTAAAAATAACTATGTTTTCCAGATTTAAAATAAGATTTATCAAATACGTTTATTTTACATAAAACCTTTTTTTTTATTTTTTTTTTTTTATTAGTAGAACCTTTGAAAATTTCTGTCCTAAATGTAATATTTAGATAGTCAACATTACTTTTTGTTTAGGTATAGTAATCATTCTATAAATTAAAGAAAAACTCTTTAAAAACCTTTAAATGATAGAGTATTAATTAAAACACAGCATTAATTTATTTCTATATTTCATAACACCAATTTTCATGTTAGAATAGAGCGTTGGTAGCAATGAATAATTTATTGATATAGCAACACCCGTTTTTGGTTGAATATCAATGTTCTTTCTCTTCCGCTATGTACGAAACTAGTAACTCATCGATGGGGATAAAAGTGTAGATTGCATTTTCGGGAGGACTTTTAGGGGTAACTACCCAGCATTTTCATGTCGTATAGAATCCCATAAAACTCATGTGAGATATTTACAGTGGTTATTACGATACTGTTTTACAAGGCATTTATTACATTATTACAAGACGCGTTTTATACTCGCTATTGCAATAGCTGTCGTGTTTTCCCATTATAGAAAGCAACGACTACAAAAAAAGCTGGTGCTGGCCTATTTAAACCTAACCTCTCTGGCCAGGGTTGAGCAGTCTGAGAAAGGAGTCGGGGATCGAAGTCAGGAGTCGGTTTATAAATCCGACTCCTAAATTTTATATAAAAATAATTTTTATTTTTCCAAAATGCTAGGAATTAATCTTAATATTAAATTTCATGAAGTCAATTCAGTTGTATTCTTTGATAGTACAACCAGTTACTACTTTAGAAGTAAACCAAATAAGTGTTGAGAGACTTTTCTCAGCACTGAGGCTTATTAAAAGCTCTCTTGGATCAACAGTGAAATATCTTATAGAAGCGGTTCTGTTATTAAGAACAAAAATATTGAATATATTACAAGTACAGAATCTTTGTGCTTAAAATATACAATTTTCGTTTGCTTGCCTTCAACTATTCTATAATACATTAGTACTTGTTAAATTGATGTTACTTTTATAGGTTATATATATAAATTTGTAAGCAAATTTAGAGTAAAAATTGTATTTTGAGTTATTGAAAATGCTATACCTTTACAGTAGTGAAGAATACTTTATGTAAAAGTTTTACATATGCATTAGTTATTATGGTCGTTTAAGTTTTATATTAAGTTTTGGTGGACTTATCACCCCTTCCTCTTTAATGTTAGCTGGACTCTATGTCACTGAGAGAAAATCGGGTAAACCGTATTAATTGCAGTATTTTATAAATATTTAATTAAGATATCCTGAGTAAGATCGACTAGGTATATATATATCTGTAATAATATATTATTACAGATATATTAGTTATGAATCTTTTTATAAATATATTATTTCTGTAAAAGTGTTTGAATTTATTTCATAAATTATTTTAAACACATTTGTAAAGATTATAGTGCATAAAATTACGGAAAAGAGTCAAAAATCGAGAGTTGGATAATTTTTCGCTTATTTCCCATCCCTTCCTCTGGCACGTAAGCTGGACATTATATCACCGAGAAAGAATCAGAAAAACCATATTTCCTGGAGTATTTTATAAATATTTAATTAAGATGTTCTGAGGCGGATTGATTAGGTAAATATAACAGCTGGGTTTCAGAAATAGAAATAACTTGTCAAGCAAAGCTGAACAAAAAGGTTTCGTTTCTATGCTGGCGATAGGTACGATAAATATGTAGACCGGATAATGTTTGGATGGCCTCATGTTAGGTTCGGTAGAGGAGTGTTGTACTATGAGAGAAATATCGAAGAAATGGCTTGTCACATTTAGGGTATTGGCTGTGTTCATCCAATTTTACCAGTTCATTTAACTTGTAGTTTATTTTTGTTTTATTGTATTCATTTATGTAAATTATATGTTTTGAAATATTTTTCTAATATACATAATTTAATTTAATATGTATAACTCAGTTTTTGATTCAAGCCTATTCCTGGTGTGGACATTATATTTAACATTTGTCCCAAATACAACGCTAATCTGTTCGTATTTTTATTATGCGAATATGCTTCTATGAATCATATATACATATATAAGCATAGAAATAACGAAGCATACATTGTAGACATTGATAAGTATATATACATTGTGCTGTATTGGAGGAAGTAGGAAAAATGTGCACCATGTAATTGAAGTAAGATATGTTTTCAGGTGCAACCTAATCTTTTGATATGTCAACTGTATTTCCGAATGTACCTGACCCGGAAACATTGACCGAATGTTTCATAATTAATGTTATTCACCACATTTACTCTCCCTGAGTGTGTTTGTAGAGTTAGTATATTGTTTTAAAATGTGCATACTGTAATTTTTGTAAAATATTTCTTAACAATTTTCAAAATATTCTTTAAAAATAGTTTTGGAAATTAATTTATAGTTTATATGTGTATAAATTTTTATTTTAGTACGTTCAAAAATATCTTTTTTAAATAATATAAATCACGATTAGTTTTGAAATTTTAAATCGTATTCCTTTTTCTTTAAATTTTAGTATTAAGAACCATGAAGACATTTTTAAATTTCATTAAATATATTATATTCTGCTTATCTAAAATTTAACTTCAAAGCAATGTATTTAAACGATGGATGAAGCTTTAATGATATAGAGACGTTTACATTAATTCATTTTGCGCGTTTAAAATTCTATTCAGTATCAATATAGTGAAACAGAATCCTTTTTACCGATACCCACTTCAGTTCTTCGTTCTGAAATCTTAAAGGGTTGCTTTATCTATTATTATTAGGAATATTTTCTATTTTTGATTCAAAAGTCATTAATTTATTTGTGTGTATCTTAAAATACATTTTATAAATGACTTAATTCATTATTCTTTTCATACATATTTAAAGCAATTGCTTCGAAATTAAACACTGAAAGCTCAGTTTCAAATGTGTTAAAAAAAAACTTTCAAAAATCAGAATAGAAAATGAATTCCGATTCTTAACAAAAAGAATTTTTTTTCCAATGATAATTACTTTAAAGGAAGTCATTCACCACGAGAATGGTAAATACAGAAGTGAAAAATTAAATCCTAACGTCAGGAAGAAATTAGCTTACGAGCATGAAATTTTGGCAAAGTAATCTGTCTAAGTTAACATTTTTATTTGATTAAAGTTTCCAGATCACTTATTAAAGTCTGCAAGAAAAGAGCCATTTGAAATGATTATACAATAACAACCACTGCAGTCACCACAATTTTAAAAACACAAGCATTGTGTCGTACCTGCGGCATATAGCCATATGCCATTTACTGAAATGCATTTTCGTGCCAGTTGTGTTTGGTCGGTCAAAACAGCAATGGCTCCTCTTGGTTGTGAATGACGCTGGATTTGACGTTCGATAATGTTCCATACGTACTCGATCGAAAAAAAAATTTGTCCAAAACAGTTGTTGGACAGATCTTTCTCAGATGTTGACACACTCTAGAGTACGTTGAGTAGCAGCAGAGGTGTGGGGGTGAGAGTTACCCTGTTGGAAAACCTCCTTGGGATAGTAATCCAAAATGACAATACAACAGTTTTGGTGATCATTTTCACGTACGTATTTGCTGTCAAAGTGCTGAATTACAGTGCTCCTGTTGTCATGGTATATTGCTCTCCAGACCATAATTCCTGGTAGTGGTCAAGCTTGTCTACTAATAGTTTGATGTTGACTATAACTAAATCTTGTTGTTTCTTTATAACATTAAATGATATTAGTAATTTTATTTTTATATATGAATAACAAGATTAAATAACAAATTTTTTATAATGATTACGATGCTCAATGAAATAAATCGTCTTATAAATGGTAAAAAAAAAATAACTGCTTAACCATAAATCAATAAAAAATATAGACGATAGATATGAAATTGAAAAAAATAATAAAGCAGCTAAAAAATAAAGAATAAATAATAAATGATAGCAACAGTACTGTAATAAATATGTTTTTTTAAAGTTATGTGGCAATACATTAATGCAACAACACAGTAGTGTTAAATATTTCCTTAACTTATTTCATAGAATATGTATCAGTAATGCATTTCTTGTTAATGTTACGTATTGACATGGAAATTTTTGTTACGTGTGTACTCTTTCCTACTTTAAATTCAACGAAACAAACCAACATTTATAAATATATTCTCTTATTTTTACGAAATGAACCTCTCAGAAAAGACTCCAAAAGTAATACTAGTGTAGGTCATGGAGTGCACGCATTTCTACTTGCGGCTTTCAGTTTCTTGAGAAATAATACGTATAACTGCTGGCTTCTTCTTGTAAATGTTTTCGGTAGTAGGACTACTCATTGTTACGTTTCCCTTCCTCTGCTGATGAATGGGTTGCTTTCCAGGCAAGGTTTTTGCGCTCTACTTGGTACAGGACCAAATCGTCATAGTTCCCCCGGGACGGCTTCTTCAATTAAATTTCTGTCATGGGGAGGGGAGGGAAGGAGGTTGAGGTAGGAAAATACTTATTGTTTTAAGGACATTGATGGGGATTAATGGCATAAAACACAAGGTTAACGTATTTAATGGGAAAAGATGTTAGGTTTTTTTAATAGCTTGGAGGGGTGATTGCTACATTCTTCAATAAATTATAATTTCTTGTAACTGTTTGTTAAATAAGTACTCTCAGATTGAACTTCTATTACTCATTTTTGAATACAAAGACATTCACACCTGGAAATTAAACTTCGGTCTTGAGGAGAGTAGGAGGTTCGGTAGGAATATACTTATTGTTTTGATGAGGATGAAGGCCATAAAGGGTTAACGGTATAAGGTTAACATATTTAAAAAACTCCTAACACATTTTCCCCATCATAGCTTGGAGAGATGATTGTTACATTCTTTAAAAAATTATACCTGTTAGTGTAACTGTTATAAAATATAAAACAAATATATAAGTATAAATGTTTGTTAAATAAGTATTGCTTGCTTGAACTTTCTCACTACTTTTTAAATACAAAGGCTTTAAATAATTAATTTTAAATATAACTCTTTGAATGGTAAATGCGTACAACTTTTCACCAAATTACTTTAGGTATGGGTACATTGGTTCCTGGTACCACCACAATTTAAAACAAATATCGATTGGACAGGGATACGTTTACTACACTAGGAATTCTTCTTTAAAAATTTGTATACTCTCCATTTTTCTTGTGATTTGTGGAACTGTGGTTCTCAAACAGAGATTTATGGTATTCTATGGAACCGAGAAGCAGTATTGAAATTTTGGGCTATTTGAGAAATGATAAGAATACGTTTACTACGTGCCGAGTTTGAGTATGTGAACGAGTAAGAATTTCCTTTCTAAGTGGTACTAGTTATATTTTAAATGTTCTATCATCTTAATTAAAAGATAAATGATAAATTAATTTAATTCGAACAGAGTTGTCAGTTAAACTGTAGTTAATATGGTCATTTGCTATTTTAGAAAATATTATTTTAAAATACATTATTATCCTATAACAATACAATACAATACAATACTATACTATGTAGAAAAGATGGCTTTAACATCATAACACTACCTATGTGTATGAGATTTTTTTTCCACACTACTTGCTATAAAAAAAACCCTGAAATAGATTAAACACGACAAATAACATCAAACTTGGTCTGACCAATTCTGATGTAATTTGATAAAGCCACACATGGAATAATGTTTAAACAAAATCGATGGATACACCCCGTTTAAATTTGATAACTAATGTTTGCTTTATTAACAATAGAAGATGTGTTAATTAAACTATTTTAAATTATAAAAGGTACGCTAACTATCAAAAAATGTTAAATAGACAAGCATGCAAGTAAGCTTTACAAAGAGTGAGAGCACTGCTGTATAATGAATTTTAGCACATGGATTTAACGTGCTGGTTTCCGGAACTACATCTTTGTTCTCTAACAATTGTAACTAATTGTAATTGTTCATCACTATACTCAAATACTGGAATGTATTATTATACACAATGTAATCTGTATGATTATAATAATAATTTTGTATTTAAATGAAATTCACCAGACGGGACATGAATATTAATTACTTTACAATACAGCAATTTTAAACACTCAATGATACCTGAGCATTGTGGTGGGATAATCACTTAATCATTTGCATTATTATTGCTTTATCGGAAGTTTAAATTTAGTTTTACAATCCCAAATATACATTATAATTACAATATATGAAAAACGCTTATGATAAAATAATTAACTATTAAACAATACCAGCCATTGGAAACAAGCAATAAATAGCCAAAACAAAAAACAGCCATCAATAAACTTGCTGTTACATATTCCATTTATGATATTAACAAAAACATTTTTGAAAACTTTGACAAAAATATTTTCCATTTTACCTTTCATTTAACGGCACAGTAAGTTTTCTCTATATCCAATTATATCTGAGCATTGTAGTGTGAATATCACCTAATTATTACTACTCGTATTATCATTGCTTTATAGTAGGTACAGAAGTTCAAATGTAATTATAAACCCCAAAATATTGATAATTCCAAAGTATGAACAGCTCTTTGTATAAAATAATTAATGATTTAGCAATACCAGCTATTGGAGGCAAGCAATGAACAGAATTAAAAAAACAGCCACCAATAAAATTGCTGCTATGTATTGTATTTATGTTATTAACAAAAATATGCTTCGAAACTTGGCAAAAACATTTTCCATTTTACTTCTCATTTAATGGTTCAGTAGTTCCTGACTTTGAATTCTTTGAAACAAACCTTCTTTACTAATTATACCCTCTTGTTTCACGCTAAGATATGAGTTTCCAGAAAAAAAAAAAAAAAACAGGTGTGGGTCAAAGGTTATACTCTATCTTGAGAACAAATACCCCCACTGTCTTCTTGTAATTGTTTTCTGTAGTAGTCTACTTATTGATATGTTTTCTTTTTATGTTTTTCTTCTTTTTCTTGTTTTCTCTACCTCAGCTGATGAATGAGTTGTTTTCTTGAGAAGGCTGTTGCGCTCTAGTTGTTTCAAAACCAACTCATCGTCCTTCTCCCCTGTTCTATTACTTCAATAAAATTTCTGTTTGAGAAGAAGAGGGTTCTTGGTACAATGATTGCATGCTTAAGTACAATGATAAACGTTGTTGACAATACGATGATTACATGTTGAGTACATTGATAAAAGTTGAATGCCAATGTTACATTATAAAATTTTCATTCTAGCGTTAATTCATATATATATATTCAGATATTTATTTTATTAGAAAATTAAGAAGTAATTGTATTTTTGTTATTTAAAAGGTAGGTTAAAATTAACTAACGTTGTATTTAGGATCAAAATTGATTAAGAATAGAATATGGTGTTAACCTAATATGTTTCAATTATGGATTAATAATAATTTTCAATAAAAAAAGCTGCCTTATGGGTTCATGTTCCAGTGTAATGTGCACAGTAAAATGCAGGCCCCAATCCATCGGCACCATGTGTTGAAATAATTGCTTTGTTGATATGAAAACTTATTACCAATATTTATTTCAATAAATGATATCAAATGTTTGTTTAAAAAATTCATTAGTTTTATTTTTCACATTAAAATTTATACGGCAAGCGATATTAATTGTTTTTTTTATTTTTAATTTATTTGTTTAGTCGTTAATACTGAAAATTTTCTTCAGTATTTCTTACCCCAAATTATAATTATTATTTTAGTTGTTTAAATTTAATTTAATATTTTTATCCGTAAACTATATTACTTGTTTAATAAAAATTGCTAATTTCATTGTTAATATTAAAATTTATTATTAATAATATCGACAAACGTATTAATTGATTTATAAACAAATTATTAATTTCATTGTTAATATTTTAACTTGTTACTAATATTTATATCGATAAACAATTTTAATTGTTTGTTAAAAATAAACGTTAAGTTCATTGTTTGTAATTAAACTTGTATACAATATTTATAAAATCAAATGATATTGTTTTATAAAAATGTTTTAAATTCTCTGTTAATTTCATTTTTATTTGTTTCATTGTTAATACCAAACCTTATTTTCAATAATGTAATCCCAAACGATATTAATTGTTTGTTAAAAAAATTTAATTAATTTCTTTGTTAAAACTTTTAATATTTTTATCGATAAAGATATTAATTGTTTAATAAAAATGTCTTAATTTCGTTGTTAAAACTTATTCTTAATATATTTGTCGATAAACAGTATTAATTGTTTGTTAAAAACAATTACTAGGTTCATTGTTAGCTTTTAAACTTATTTTCAATATTTATAAAATCGAAAGACACTAATAGTTGGATTAAAATTTAGCAAAATCACTGTTAATATTATAAATATTTTCAATATATGCATCGAAAACGATAGTAATTGTTTGTTAAAAAATTTATTAGTTTCATTGTTAAAAACTATTAATTAAAAATAATTAATAAAAATAATTTATAAATAATTTAACTTCTGTTAATATTAAAAAGCAATTTCAATAATTATAAAAACAAACGATGAAATTATTTGTTTTAATTCTTTTTATTACAATTAATTTTACTAAAAATTAAATAAAATTTGAGAATATTCGTAAAATATTTAGTAAGAAAAACTTGCTCACTTCTGTGGCGAAATTTCAGATCCCCTTTTTGTGTGTCACACGTGAAGCTCTGTCTCTTCATAAAAGTTCGGCGGAAAAAAAAAATTAAATGTCAGAAAAAGACGGCCCACGACAATAGAGCAGCACATGTTTTGGTTATTAACGTTTCTCATCAACGTCTTTGTGTTTTGAAGGAAAACAATGGTGGGTTGATTTACTCCCATTTTCTATGACAGTTGATAAAAGGCTTGCGTGCAATGTTTGAGGTTTTAGTGTGTGCCTCTTACACGTATTGTTGCTAGTTGAATGTCAGAAATACTTTTTGAACTCTGAAAGTAAATAATTGCTTATATTTTAACATTATTTTTCCATTCTCATACTTAAAAAGTAACGCCAATGATGCAATAACCTATTTTTGAATGTTGCAATTTCGTTTTTACTTAATATTTTTTAGCGTATTTTTAATTATTTACATCTCAGGTAATTTAGAAAAAACATTGGACAAAGCAATGCCCAATTGAGTGAGAATTAGATAAATTATAGAAAAAAAAATTAGCGATTACTGTAAAAAGAATTGAACAGTGATTGAAAGAGATTTAGGAAAGTAAATAGACTGAAATTTTCGTTTTCCTATCACAATTTGGAACACATTTCCTACAGGTGTGCTTCCTACAGATATCACTCAAACCAAATAGAATAACTTTTAGACATATTAATGTATTGCATCCATGTGGGGTAGACATCGATTTTTCACTTGTTGGCTTTAAGCTAATATCAGGCTAGTGTGGTCTGTGTTAGAATAACACCACTGTAGCCTATGAATATCGTAAAAGGCGATTAAAATGAGTAATCGCAATATTACAACATTAATTATCTATAACCGATTAGTTTTCTAGTTGTAATACTTGTTAATATACAAGACAGCGGAAGTACAAACGAAATGGTAGCGGCCATTCCAGCAATAAATACTTTCAAATGTATTATGTACTACTGTGCCCAAAAAGTAAGAACAATTATTTTTTTTTCGAAAACTCTTTATTTATTCTCCCAAATTTATTTCATCGCCTTCAAAGTAGTCCCCTCCGGACACAATGTACTTAGGACAACTATTTTTCCAATCCTCAATGCATGGTAAAAAGTCATCGGCAGGATGGCTTTCAAAGCGCGCCGAATCACGTTGAATATCTTCAATCGAATCAAAACGGTATCCCCGGAGTGGTTATTTTAAATTTAGAGAATAGCCAGAAGTCGCACAGTGGGAATAGGGTAGTTGTGGAACGATATGGGTTTCATTTTTGGCGAAACGGTCACGAAGAATCAATGCAGTGTGAGATAGCGCATTCAGTGTTTTCTGTACCAATCGGGATTTGACGTGTTTGAGGCCAAAAATGGAATTGATCGATCCTTTTGAAATTCCAACATCATCAGCAAAATCTCTAATTGTAAATCGACGTTTTGTAGGCGCCAAATCTTTAATTTTTTGGACATGAGTTTCGTCGGTTGAGGTTGATGGTCGACCAGAGGGCTCTTCGTCTTCAACGCGTTCTCTGCCTTCTTCGAACTGTTTATACCACTTCTAAACATTTCCTTCCGATATAGGAAGCTCACCGAATGCCTTCTGCAACATTCTATACGTTTCTACAAACATAATTTAATGCAAGTTCTTTCCTCAATTAATTCAAACATTTCAAAAATCGCCGGAATCAGTTTTAGCGTCTCACAAAGCCAAGCGTAACTCAAACACTAATGATTATTTTGACGAAAATTGAAATTCCATGAGCCCCAGGAATTTTAAATTGAAAATGGATCTTACTTTTTAGATATAGTAGTAAATAAGCTAAAAATTTATTATTTAATATTTGAGGTAATTTAGAAAAAAAAATTGGACAAAGCCATGTCCAATTGAGTGAGAATTAGATTCATCAAAGAAAAAGATTATCCATTACAGTAAAAAAAGAATGGAAAAGAGATTGAAAGAGATTTAGGAAAGTAAAGAGATTGATAATTTTGTTTTTCTCGCACAATTTGGAACAGACTTCCTGCAGGTGTCCCTCAGAGTAATCTCTTCTCTCACCCTATGTCTTTTCCCTCAAATCAAATAGAAGGACTTTTTGGCAGATACATTTATTGCATCCATGTGGGGTAGACAAAGTAGACTGACTTCGATTTGGTTCAATTGTTGGTTTTCAGCTAATTTCAGAAACCCAAACTGTAACTATAAGGCCACTTCAAAACTAGAGAATGAATAAATTGTGGAATAAACATTATAAAATAGTATAACAGCAATTTTTAATATTCGTATGAAATATTATTTTTTATCTAATTAAAAAAACAATAAAAATGCCTGATACATAATTTTTTCAACTGTCGAGTTACTTTAATTTTATTTAAACGTTCTTTAATTTTATTTATTATGTAATATCTCGGCAGTTGAAAAAAAATTGTGTGTCATACATTTTTTTTTTTTTTTTTTTTTTTTTGTGAATTTCTTATTACAATATTTTCAAGAATTCAGTTTGAATCTTATTAAAAAGACGGTTAAAGATACTTTTTTAAATAAAAAAAACGTTTATTATTTCTTGCAAAACACTTTCAAAATCAGCAATTTTAATAATATACTAGTATGCGCATTGATTAGGTAAGTAATTAAAATAAAAATTTTTTATTAATTTCTATTGAAACTTCTATTTCAATAGAAAATTTTACTTAAATGGAGTCAAGGAAAATATAAGCTGATGATAACTAACAATGAAGATACTTAAAATAGCTATTCTAGTTACTTTTTTCATGAAAGAAGAAATAAAAATAGGTTTTTTTTTTTCGAAATAGATTATTTTAAATTTGACACTTTCTGTTTTACTTTAATAAAGCTATTTTTTTCCATTTTTGTGTTATAGAAATATTAAGAAAAAAAATATTTTTTTCATTAACGCAATTGTGATAAGAAAAAAATTAATGTTTTTCTTTTCATTAATAAAATTTTGTTAAGAAAAAAAAATTAATATATTTTTTTTTTTCATAATTAAAATTTTCATGAAAAACAATTAATATTTTTTTTCATAGTTAAATTTTGATTGTAAGATAACATAAAATAAGATATAATAATAAATCTATATTAAGCAAAATAAATAAACCTATATTTTCCTTTAAATCTAAATTTATTAAAAAAATAAATTATAACACAGTCGATCTAAAACAAATCCAAATCTTATAATGAACTGATATTCAAAGGACCATTATGAGTTGAATGATGTTGATAAATTATTCTTATAAATTCAAACCCTCTAAAGAAAATAAGAAAAGGGAAACCTTCTTAAAAAGAGGAGAGCATGCAATTTCCATAAAAAGCTTTCTTAGAGCTATTTCACTGAATACTGAATATTCGAAACAGCATCAAGCAAGGGTGAAACGCCCTCTCCTCAAAAAGATATAAATGGTGAGGGGTAGAGTGTTCTTTTTTTCTTATATACTTTCATTAGAAAAGGGCTTTAAATTGAATGTTGATCGTCGTAAGGGTAAAGAAACCCTTTTACAGTGATAGAAATCTTCAAGAACTTAAAAAATCCGTGTCGTTTTTTGAAAAAAAAAAAATGATAATATAATAAAAGAAGAACGGGGAGAAATAGTGTATTTTAAAGTCTTGCATTTGATGTTTATATTGTTGTGTTGTTGGCAAAATAATAATCTTTGGATAAAAATTAATTTGTAAATACATAATTAAATATTTTTAAAGACAAAAACAAACTACTGATCATTAAATATTTTATGCATAATGTAAAATAAAATTAGGATAAATTAGGGATTGTATTTCAAAATAACACCACAAAGCAAATAATAAAAAAATTAAAAAAATAATAAATATAAATACGAATTTACTAATAAACTAAAAGTAATATACTTAAACTAAACAGGAACTATAATTGAAATGAGAATGTGAAATCAGATTCTTCTAAAAAGTAATTAATATATTGACTTAATGTATTTCCTATGTAAAGTAAAAAATATATATTGACAGCAATTTACGTAAATTATACCATTAAATAATATTTAAGAATTTCGATTTCTTGTAAATGGTGTTAAAGAAACTAAAAAATGTATAATATGTAATTGAAGAGGAAAAACAATTACAACATTCATTTTTCATATTTTTATAATTACTTTAGAAAAACAAATAGAAAACTCATAGTTAATGTTCCGCGATTTTTTAATAGACAAATTTATTTTAAAATATCAAATTAAAAAAAAAATTATTAAAAGATAACATTATTAACACAGTCGCATACTAAAAAAAAATCCAAGTACCAGAATGAACTGTATTCAAAAGACCATTGTGAGTTGAATGATGTTGATAAATTATTCTTATAAATTCAAACCCTCTAAAGAAAATAAGAAAAGGGAAACCTTCTTAAAAAGAGGAGAGCCTGCAATTTCCATAAAAAGCTTTCTCAGAGCTATTTCACTGAATACTGAATATTCGAAACAGCATCAAGCAAGGGTGAAACGCTCTCTCCTCAAAAAGATATAAATGGTGAGGCGTGGAGTGTTCTTTTTTTCTTATATACTTTCATTAGAAAAGGGCTTTAAATCGAATGTTGGTCGTCATAAGGGTAAAGAAACCCCTTTTACAGTGATAGAAATCTTCAAGAACTTAAAAAATCCGTGTCGTTTTTTGAAAAAGAAATGATAATATAATAATAGAAGAACGGGTAGAAATTGTGCATTTTAAAGTGTCGTGTAGTTGATGGCGATATTTTTGTAATATTGACAAAGATAATAAAAAGGTTGTAAAAATAAATTTATATATACATAATTAAATTGTTTTAAATTCAAGAACTATATGACGAAAACAAATTATTAATTATTAAATATTTTATGGATAATATAAAATAAAAAGGATTATAGTCTATGGACTGAACCTCAAAATAACTATAACTAAGTAACATTTATAAATATAAATACAAATTTACTAATGAACTAAAAGTTATATAAATTAAAAAATAACTATAATTGAAATAATGTGAAATCATATTCTTTTAAAAATTAATTAATATATTAACTAAACATATTTCCTATGGGAATGAAAAAAAATATATTGACTGCAATTCATGCAAATAATAACTCTAAATAATATTTAAAAATTTCATTTTCTTGTAAAAAATAGTGTTAAGAAAACTAAAAAAAATTGCAATATTTATTTAAAGTGAGAAAATTACAAAATACGTTTTACATGTTTTTATAATTACTTTAGAAAAACAAATAGAAAATACATATTTAATGTTCTGTGATTTTTTTAATAGACAAATTTCATAAATAAAATTAAGATAATCTAATGATTAACAGAATCAGAAATGTTATGAAACGCTATTTCGAAAGTTAAAATAGCAGCTTTAAAATTGTAAAGAAAATGAAATACATAATTTTGTAGTAAACATTCACACTAGAAGAAACTGCAATTAAGAATCTTTCGTAGTAAACAAACATTTTTTAGCAAACATTCATACTAAAAGAAATTATAATTAAGAATTTTCTTTTGTTGTAAACAAATATTTTGTATTAAACATTCATACTAGAAGAAAATTTAATTAAGAATCTTTTGTATTAAATATTCATACTAGAAGAAAAAGTAATTAAGAGTCTTTTGCAATAAACAGTCCTACTAGAAGAAAATGTAATTAAGAATCTTTTGTAGTAAACAAACATTTTGTAGCAAACATTCATACTAAAAGAAATTAAAATTAAGAATCTTCTTTATCGTTATAAGAAATATTTACAGTCGAACTACAGAATCTGGGATAGAAATTTATAATGTAAGGTTCATCTTCCTTGATTGATATTTAAATAATTTGCAAATTGTTTTCATCTTTCTTTATAAATTTATTTATGTAATACAATTTCTAATGTATTATTTTGTATTGCGTAATAATTGTTACAAATATAACTCAAATATTTATAAAAAAAATAGTGCACCTCCATTAATGAAAACTAATTCAACCAATCCAGTTGTTTTTATTGAAAGAATCTAACTTTTATCTCTTTTCATCTTGTTTTATCATAAATTTATTTAAATAATACAGTTTATAATGTATTATTTTGTATTACATAATTATTCTTACAAAAATATCTAAAACATTTATAAAAAAAATTCGTATACATCCGTTGATCGAAATTACCTCAACCAATCCAGTTGTTTTTATTGAAAGAGTCTAATTTTTATCACTTTACATCTTGTTTTATCATAAATTTATTTATGTAATACAATTTATAATGTATTAATTTGTATTACGAAATTATTCTTACAAATATAATTCAAATATCTAGAAAAAAAAGTAGTACAACTCCATTAATCGAAATTAATTCACCCAATCCAGTTGTTTTTATTGAAAGAGTCTAATTTTTATCGCTTTACATCTTGTTTTATCATAAATTTATTTATGTATTACAATTTATAATGTATTAATTTGTATTACGAAATTATTCTTACAAATATAGTTCAAATATCTAGCAAAAAAAAGTAATACAACTCCATTAATCGAAATTAAATCAACCAATCCAGTTGTTTTTTATTAAAAGAGGTCTAACTTTTATCGCTGCCATCAGCTGTCTGCGAAACATTTTAATATTCATTGTCTAAGCATTTGCATGCTGATCAATTGCTGGCAGCTGCATATTTTGACGCTTCTGCGAAATACTTTTCCAGATAATTGTGTACCATTTGACGCTGCATAAAATGCTTATCTGATCGCTAGATCTCATTCATGCATAAAAGACAATTTGAAATTCCGATTTCAAAGTATTTTGTTCTTGTTAACATACCAGGCTGTAAAGTCTGTTACTTTAAAAATAACAAATATTCTGTAATTGAATACGGTTTTGTTTTCCGTTTAACAGTTAATTTAAAGCATGGATGCGCAGTTTTGTGTGCATAATTGATGCTTTTTTTAGCGGCTCGCCTCGCTTTATGTCCAAGATAGTATAAAAATATAGTTAGCAATTATTTAAAAATATTTTCCTATTTTAATGAACGACTAAAATTATCATGAACAGTGGAAACGTAATAGAGCTTTAATTTAATGAAAAAGTAAGGATTAAAGTATTGTTATAATATTTAAATTTTGTTACAGTGTTAAAATATTAATATTAATAATGAAAATATTGTTAAAATATTAATATTGATAACTAAAATATTGCTAAAATATTGTTTTTAGTTTACAATTTCATTGCAGATTAGAAAATCAGATAATTATGTAAGATTTGTAAATTTCTTTCTATTCTGAATTCAGGATCCCTATTTATCTTTTTTATTTCTATGATATTTAGAGAAAAAAAAAACATTACAAACAACTTTCATCAAACCTGGGAACCATTTTGACTGAATTGAATTTTATTAACGAAAATCTGCTTTCTGTAGGAAAAAATGCTATAGCTATCTTAGTAAGAATAGTTATGTAATTCAAAAACAAAATATATTATATCGCAAAAATAATTGTGTAAAACAAGACAAAATAAATTTGCATAAAATCATTTAAAAATATAATATTATAAAACAAGAATTATAAATCATTGATGATAAACATTTAAATTTTTTATCATAATAAAAAACCATAAATTTTGAAAAAAAAAAATTTATTCGTTTGACCCCAAATTTTTTGATGAAAAATAAACGATATCTTAGGTAAGCTACAATTATTTACAACCTAATTTTTATTTATTGTAAAATAAATAAAAGCATTATTCTTTTCCTACAATCCAAATAATTTTATAATTGATAATACACAAGAATCTCATAAAAAATGAAAATTAAATATAAAATAATGAAGTACTAAAATATGAATTTAATAATTACTACAAAAATAAGGACATTTATCTAAAACTATTGTACTTTACACTTTATTATTTGATATGAAATAATATTCAAATTTTTTATTGTGAAAACACATAATAAAATAATATATTTTTAAAAATATATTTATGTTTAATTCAACGAAATAGTATATAAAATAGTGATAAGTGACCTAATTCAAAAATTTTATATGCTAATACTGTATTAAATAGTTCAATATGACGTGTTTAAGTATTTTCCACAAAACGTTAAGCTAATTCATTTAAAATTAGCATGCAAGTTTATGTAGTGGACAACTATTCCTAATTACGTTATTATACTCTTAATTACAGTGAAAATTCCAGTAACTGATAAAATATTATTGCATTTTAATGGTATACAAAATATAATTGCCTCTAATGATATATAAATTATATTGCATTTTAATGATATACAATATATATTTCAATACCTTTCTCCTTGAGTTTTTTTAAATATTTTCTTGATTAAGTTTTAAATAGCCTAATAATTATATATAATAAACAAATCAATTATGTTGCTAGACAATGTTTCAATATGTGTATATCTAAATAAAACATTATTTCCAGTAAATATTTTCTCACTTCCTTTAAAAATCTGAAATAAAATGTAATCCTTCCTACAAATCTTTTTTCATTGCTACTTTGATTTTATATATGTACCACTAAGCAACTATAATTTATTGCAAAAACAGTTCGAGATCATAGGTGTTATACTCATCCCCCCCAATAAAGACTTGCATTAGGTCCAACAAACATCGTTTCACGCAGACTCACTCTCGTAACTCCACACATTAAGAGTTCAGGTCACTCAGTCGACAAATGGGCTTAATAATATCCCATAACATTACTCAGAGTGTCTGAAAACCGTGCTTCTGACACTAACGGAGGTCAACAGATGATAGCAGAGTGCAGCAGTCGGTAACAAATATTCCATCCCTATTACCCACTATTCATTTGGCCAGCTTCGAAGACACAGAGGGATCCTTGCCAATTTCAAGAGCCAACAGATGAAAACAAGCACTACTTCGACCTGTCAGTCTCAATTTTGGTGCGAGATATTTTTTTTTCTAATATGAGTTACGGATGCCCATCTTCCTTAAGAAAATAAACATAAACTTTAAGAACTTGTAGGTTACACACAAAAAAAGTTAAATCACGTCGTAACGAAGCAAGGATGTTGTGGTTTAGTAGCGTTTAGGTTTTATGTCGTTAAAATTCGGATAAGTAATGGTTATGTCAGAAGGGGATGTCTTCAAGTTATAATTGTGAGAATTACAGTTTTTTTTCCAAAAATAGGTTGACTTTTTAAGTAAATGGCTAATGTTTGCCATTTAATTAACTTAATAAACGAGAAATTTTCACGTGATATATAATGTATATAATTAAAGCTTTCTTACTTAGAGACAAATTAAAATTTTAAATATGGGATTCACTATTATGGTTATATTTCAATTGATCATAACAAGCTGGATTTCATAATAAAGAATTTATGTCTTATAAAAAAGGGTTTTATTAATTAGTTATTAAATTTAATTAAACTTTGGTGATTATGATGAAAAGATATGTGTTTAAAATATTGAAAGCAAATTTTAGAATATTTTTCAATATCAATCTGAAATTTTGTCTTTCAGGTTTTTCATTTAAAAAAATTCAAATCAATTTATTTAAAAAAAATATTTTTTTTTATCTATATTTATATCATTTATTATCTATGTTTTTCCACACTTTCTATAAAAACATCTTTTTATAACATTTTTATCCTGTATTATGCCATGATGAATTTTCGTTTACATTTTATGCAGAAATTTAAAAATACGACTTTGTTTCAATTTGAAGAAGGCATGAATATGATGTTTTCATATAATATTGAATTGTTCGACCATTTTATAGGAATATATAAAAACTCCTAGGAATGAATGGCAAATAAATCTAATTTTCAGAGGAAATCTACCGTTTTATCATCTTTTTCCATTATTTCCATTCATAGATTATTATTTATGAAGGTTTTATACTATTTTTAAAACTCGCATGATAAAATGAAAGCAATATTACTTCCATATATATATATATATATATAAATTAAAATTTAAACAATTCAATTTAAGAAATCCGTTTATTCCATATCTAAGTGTTTCGACATTACCACAGATATAATTTTTTGTTGAAAATTATTTATATTGCTACTGATATATAAATTGCAATTATTTTTTTCTTATTGAAATGAATTATATTGCTATAGATATATAAACTGGAATTTTTTTTTTCTGTTTGAAATGAATTATATTGCTACTGATATATAAACTGCAATTTTTTTTTTCTGTTTAAAATGAATTATATTTCACTAATATACAAACCGCAATTATTTTTTTTCTGTTTAAAATGAATTATATTAGTATATAAATTGCAATTATTCTTTTCTGGTTAAATTGATTTATATTGCTACTGATATATAAATTTCAATTATTGTTACACTGTACGCTGTTAAAATTATCATAAAAATTAAAATGTGTCCAATTTAACGCAAATAAGATATAAAGGTCTTAAACTAACGAAAAGCAAAAAAGTAATTCCATATTTAGATTCTTTAAAAAAATATTTTAATTTAATAAAAAATATTTTAATATTTTATAAAAATATTTTAATATTTCACCATTAAATATACTCTATTAATCCTAAAATTAAGCAAAAAGGTGAATCCTTGAATTTACACCATTAGGGAATTAATGATATAAACATGCATAAATAAAAGCATTGCATGTTTATTTTAGAGTAAACAAACTCTTAGGTTAGAAACCTAATTTAAATAAACCGCAATACTTTCAATGTTTATCAAATTAAGCTCCTTTCATGTTAAGCAACAAACTTTATAGAGTCAATTATTGTATAAACCTTTTGTTAACCTAATTCCCTGTTTATCGGAAGCTACAACATTCATGGAACGCATCGTTGCTCACGCAAATTCCAGTGTCTTCAGGAAGAAATGTCATTGTGAAACGAGTTCTGAACTTCTGCCAAGAACTTTTTTTTCTTTAGAAATATTTTTGTATATTAGCCTATCATTCTTTTGTACTTAGATAAAGCCACACGTAAAAACAGGAATCAGGATGGGAAAAAAATATATTACTTACAAAAGCGATTTATTAATGGGGAGGGACTTTCTTTTTTTGGAATGTAGAGTGACAGATGTGTTTTATCATTATCTTTGTTATTTGGGCGATTTATCTCAAAAGAAAATACTTGTAATGTAATTTTTTTGTTAAAATTGTTTTACTTTTTTTAATGATTTCTATTTTATCTAAATTTATATAAATAATTGCAATGGTTTCTGTATTGTAGAATGTATGTACATTATATTGTAACCTATAATTGGCAGCAAGTAATTCTTACTAGACAGTTAAGTAAATATGAATAAAGATATTCTTTAATAATAATTATCTTTATTCATATTTATTTAATAATAATAAAAATTATATTGCTAAATAAATATGATTAAAGCTAATTATTTAATTATTCATATTCATATTTAATTTCTCAATAAAAAAATTAATTTACTAAAGAAAGTCTTTTTTAGTAAATTAATTAATATCTGAATAATATATAAAAGTAAATTAAATTAATAATTCATCAGAGAATTTAAAAAAAAAACACTTATATATTAATAATTTATGAAACTGAAGCAAAATTTTAAAATTGTCACTTCTAATTTAATTATTAAATCCATAGTTTTTAAGTATTTTTAACTGTAAATATCATAGAAAAAGTTGTATGGTAAATTATTGATTACCTAAAACTAATTTATTATCTTTGTCTCACCATTACAACTTAATATATTTGGCATTATTATAATAATAAACACTATGCCGTTAATTGACATTAATTTTTATTTATGTATTAAACAAACAGCTCATAGTATACTTATACTGTTGTAAATTACCTCTATATTATCTATAACACAAATCTTACACTTCTGCACAAATATATCTTAATCAAAATTCTTAAGCCAAAAATATCTGAAAACTCCAGAGCAACTAACCAAACCAAACATCAATGATTACAAAAAAAAAAAAAAAAAAAAATTCCAACAGTCATCATCATTAAATAAAATTTATTTCAATCTCATAAAAATCATTAAGCACATTAAAATTCCTGTTTAACACACCTCACATTTCTACATGTTTTATTTATAACACAAATCATATAAATCTATAACACTTTTGCTCAAATACAATGAAAGTTTTTAAGCCAAATATATCTGAAAACTACAGAGCGACTAACCACACCCAAACCATCATTGATTAAAAAAAAATGACCATTATTATTAAAATAAAATTTATTTCAATCTGAGACAAATCTACAAACACATTAAAATTCGTGTTTAACACACCTCACATTTCTACACGTTTAATTTGCTACTCAAAAAAATTTAACTATCCCTACTACAACCAGACCAACCACATAAAAAGAATAGCAAAACAATCAAAATTACTCCTCGGAACCCATTGCTGGCGAGCCATATATCTAAGCGATCATTTAGTCTAACAGCACGCTAGCCACCTTAGATAACGCGAGGAACCCAAAAGCTATTAAAGCGTACTTTGAACCATCTGTATTTATGTTCTGTTGCTGCATAAGAGGTTAAGGTCAAAAGTTGTGATTAGCGTTACCAACGGAAGTTTTGGGCTCTTTATTATTCTTTGTTCTTTTGGGTGCAGCATAAAATAGCACTTTACGGTGTCGAATAGCAATCGTTCTGAGCGAGTTACGTCCTTTTCTTTGCGTAAATATTTGCTTTCCCATTCTCTGCGTCTGCTTGGTTTTGCTGCTTTTGTACAGAACTTGGAGAGAGGGTTAGTCTTTTTAGCGCTATGTAATAAGTGGATCTCTTTGGGAGCAGATGGTTAAACTGTTGTAATAAAACGTATTGGGTAAAAAACAAATTTTAAATAGAAGCTATATAATAGCTTTTTTTTTTGCCAGCAATAAGGAAGTGAAATGAAGGAAAGAGGATTTAAAGGTTTAAATTGAAATGCGGTAATAAAATTTTATATAGCGTTCGTTAACAGTCTCAGGTGTTACAAACGATTAATTCCGAATCGGTTTTACCCTTTGAAAAAATAGAAAAGCAAAAATAGTTTTGTCTACAAGAGGCATGAGCATTTTATTGCTATCTGGCTAAAAGGAAATAATTATTTCACAGTTTGCTTTCAAAGATTTTCAACATTTACTGTTGTAGTAATAATATGTTGTTGTTTTATTAAATAAATTACAGCATAAACAATGATTAACCACATTTCAGATTCAAAATTAAGAAAAAAAAAGATTTTTAAGTATCTCCAAAAAATACTGGGACATAATACTTTTCTGCAAGATTTCCTTTTTAGTATGTGGTTGATATATACAATTAAGCAACCGGAATAAGTTATATCACAGTTTAATAAATGAAATTCTTGATAACTCAAATATAATACATTTTAAAATACAGTTATGGTTAAAATTTAAAGTAGAACAAAAATCAAACAAAAAATTAATGGATACTGTTTTACCAGTAATGAATAATCATGAAATGGATAAATTTATATCGTATTGGGTCCCTACTGCATTATGTGACTTGCACTGAAATTAGTTAGCTAATTTGGCATAGATATTACCAGCTTTTTTTATGTTAATTTTAAGACATTCTTCGATTAAATGCTTGTCCTGTTTGTTCGAAATCTGGTGCTCATTGATTTTTTTTATTTTTTTTATTTTTTTTTTTTGCAAGTAATCTCAAAGGTGTTTGAGATTATGGTCTGGATCTTTGTAGCGATCTGAATCACACCAGAACAGTAATACAGGTCCTATGCACAAAAAACGTCTAACTTGCAAAATATCAATAATATGCTTCGAATTGTTATTATAAAACAGTTTAAAATATCTAGAAATATCCAAATTTCATGCAATTTGCTTTAAATTTAATTTTTCAGGTGTCAAGGTAGAAATATTTTTGCATTGCAGCCGAATAAGATTTAGCTGCTCACACTAGAATATTCCATGCCACCTCAGTATAATTTGTTTTCCATTTCATATTTATAATAAGTCATACATTTTTTGTTCGCAAGGTTGCATTTTGTTTTCGCTAAATTCTTCTTACTATATTTTCCAAAAAACGTTATATATTTTTCATCCACAAAAATTCTGCAAGTTTAAGCTTTAGCTTTAGCAAGCTTTTAATATTAATCTAGCATAGTTTATTCTGATGTAAGGCTTTATCCTAATTTCTCAACTATGAAAATTGTGTTTCTTAGGATTTGCTGATTCCTCTTTCACTTTCTGTCAAATTCAACAACCCACTTCTTGGAATAGTGTACATTTGTCTTACACTTGACATTTATTAACATTCATTAAAATTTCTTACCTTGATTTCAACATCATTTGATTTCTTGAAACCAGATATATAATTTATCATAATAGACGTATTCAAAATCAAAAATTCTCCTGTACTACTAACGGCCTGATTGTCAATTGGCTAGCGTTGACTCTGGCCGTTGGTATCACAGACTTTTTAGCTTCGAATCCTGGTGGTGGCGTGAATGTTTGTTAGTGGTTGGGAATCCATGTTAAACTGTAGGTCCTAGTGTGATTAGCCAAAAGTGTGTAGAAACCGACCGTAGAGTGACAAACAAAACCTGTACTACTAACCAACATTCGATTTTTCCGGTTATTTATTATTAGATTTCAGATATTTACAGGAACCTCTTTATTTTTCGCCAATGTTACATACATTGTCCTTATAATGAAAAATATTTAAATTTATTATTAAAATATAATAGTAGTTAATTAAACCTTATTAGAGCGATATATATTTGAATTTTTCATTTCAAAATTGTCCTATTATGTTTTTGACATTTTTGATATAAAACATATTCAAAAGACCTGCACAAAGAAAATCATTTGCATTTTTCGAATATTATTAAACAATTTAATGCATTATTTTGTTTCGTTTAAGTGTTATTAATTTACATTTCAGATAGATTAATATGTGATACTAGCTAAGTTTCCGTATTATTTTAGTGACTGTAAATAATAAGTTTAAAACGAGGTAGAAATTATGTCTAGGAACTTTATCGTTTTAGGAAAAGCAATAATTCCACTAAAATGTATATATACAACAAAACCACAAAAGAAGAAAATTGTAATTAATTAAATTTAAATTATTTAATGTAAGATATATTTTATTATTCTTAATAAATAATGATCCCAATGCGCTTTTTAATGATCAAAATTCTTCCTATTCTTCATACTTCATTTAAGTTTTGTAATTACTTAAAAGCCAATTTTCTCCTCTTCCATTTACAGCACTCTTTTCTTTTTCTTATCAAAAAATAAAAATAAAAATTTAAAATCAAATTATTTAAAATTGCCTTTGATTTACTTCTATTATTTTTAAAACTATTTTCTGGTAGAAAAATATTTTTTGTTCTTCCACACCACATCACTGTGCCTAGAGCTGAGATGCACCTATACAGTTTGGGAATGATGTGGGTGGAATTGAATGGACACACGATGGAGGCGGGAAAATTATCTCAATATTCACCTTTGGCGTAACAGAAGCTGAACAATGAGGAACCATTTTGCAAAAACATTTGAAAATATCAAAAAATTAAAATTTAAAAAAGAAAAAAATATGAAATGCGAGAATATATAAAAATATAAAAAATGCATAAGGTAAACTATTAGAAAAATTTAAAATAATACAATACAGTAACACACAACATTGGAGAATATATAAATCAGAGGGCGGAAAGAATATTCATCAAAGCAATTAGACTGTATTAAAAGAATAATTAGAGCAAGAGTAATAGCTAATAACTAATTGAATAATAGAATCAGATGTCGCGTAATTATGAACAATGGAAATATAAAAGGCAAAAATATATTACATCTGAGAAGGGATAATAAGCAAAATAAATAGCTAAATAATTGGTATTCACAAAAAAAAATATTATTTCTTTCACTGTCTTTCGATAAATTTCATTCTCACTTATTGGATAATCATATTCTTAACTCAATTGCTATTTTGAATGGAAAAAATCTGCTCTTTGCAATCAAATTTATCTTCTTCATTGAATAAACAACACTTTCTTTACGTAAATATGAAGGGATCTAAATAATTAATGATTCAAATAAATAATTAATTATATATAATGCTCTAAATTTGTGATTGATTACAATCCAAGTCTAACCATATTAAATAAATAGTACAATGTTTTAAAAAATTCTGCTTTTATTATTAAAATATAATAACGGCATCTTATTTTCAAATTTATTTATAATTATTTTTTAAACAATTACTTTGTTTAAGTAATTGCTAAAAAATATTTATTATTTTTCACAACTTAACAATTTTTAACAACAATTATTATTTATTTATTAACAATTTTTAACAACAATTTTTATTTATTTATTAACAATTTTTAACAACAATTACTATTTATTTATTAACAATTTTAACAACAATTATTATTTATTTATTAACAATTTTTAACAACAATTATTATATATTTATTAACAATTTTTAACAATAATTATTATTTATTTATTAACAATTTTTAACAGCAATTATTATTTATTTATTAACACTTATTAACAGCAATTATTATTTATTTATTAACAATTATTAACAGCAATTATTATTTATTTATTAACAATTTTTAACAACAATTATTATTTATTTATTAACAATTATTAACAACAATTTAACAATTTTTTAAGAATATTTATTATTAACAATTATTTTTTTTAACGTTTGATATAATATTAAATTTTTGGAATACTCGAAAATATAACCATGTGTTAAATATTTCTACTAAAGTTGTGAAATGCAAATGTAAACAACCAAAATATTTTTAATGATAGAAATATTGCTACATAATTTTAATTGTGATAGTTAATCAGAAAAAAGTTATGAATGTTTGATTAGATTTAATAAGAAAAGTAACTCAAATATCTGAATTGTATATATATAAAGTTTAAAGAAAAAGTTAAATTAAACCTTTAGCTTTTTCTTTAAACTTGAGTTTAACGTTAAAGTTTTAAAAGAATTAGTCTGCAGCGATTTAATATCTATTATTAGGGCAATATTAAATTTTTAAACCTTTAAAACATATTAAATGTATTACTTTTTATATCCAATATTGATACAGAGTTCTATGATTTGAATTTATTTATATCCTTGTGTCAGCATTAAAATGGATCTCAAGCGTTTGAAATCTCGTAGAAATTTAATATATATATATATAAAATGTCTACGAATGCATATATATAAACATACATAAATAAATAGATTTTTTTTCAATAAAATATATCTGAGCAACCCATATTAAATTTTCAAATTTTCTAACATATTATATTAAATGCAACAGGAAAACAGTTGAATTTTATTTTTGCAGCTGCTTCGTTTTATGCTATCTGTCAGCAACAAAAGAGATAGGGAGGTTATGTGTTTCTGAGTGTCTGATATCACGTTATTATTATATTAGATAACATTTCAGTTTCTTACTTGAAGAGATAAAAATATAAACTTTGAAATGCTATTTCGTATAGCATACGTCCAAATTATAAAAACAACTATGATAAAATTATTTGAGAAAAAGTGATGTAAGGAAATTTATTTTGTTCTTTGTAAGAATTAAATTTATAGTATGAAATAGAATTCTAGAAGATTTTGTTTAAAACGAACTGACACTGAATACTAATATTAACGTTTGAAATTAAATTTGAAGTAAAAGTTGAACATATAAAATAATCCATTTCCTATGAGAGTACGAGATAGCTTGAATGATATTAGTTTTGCTTTATTTTATTTCCCATTTTTTTAAACTTAGATTTCTCATGTAAAAATAAAATAAAAATAATGCAATTTTTTTAAATGATTAGTTTTATTTTTTTAAATAAATAAAAACAATTGAAGGATGCCAAATAATAATAAATCTCAACAAAACATGGAAAATTACAAATTGTAACAATAGTAGCAATATCGTGTAACGACGCTTTATTTTATAATATTAGAATATATCTAGGCAGAAAAATATCTAGTATACTGTTATGCAAATGTGTAATTTAAATTCATTTTGCTGCTGTTTTTAAAATATTTAGATATTTTTTGAATGACGATAAAACTATAAAATTTAATTAAATTTAATATCTCTACTAATTTGCTTTTGCAGAATTATTTTATCAATTTTAATAGAATAATTTAAATTATTTCTACATAAAAATGAATTCCTAATAAGTAACTTTAATCAAATTTGATAAAATTTTTAAGCATATAATTTAAAAATAAAATGTGTATTTTAATGAAAGAATGAATAAACAATTTCAATGTTAGTAAAATGTAATTTTTATTAATCATATCATAATTAAATTATGTGCTTATACAATTATACGTAGCTTAATAACCCTATTTTGTGATAAGGTTCCAGGTATCACAAAAGGTATCTATTTGGAAAAACAATTTTCTAAATCCCAGGTCTGTTATAAAAGATCCTTATACATAATAGATTTATATATTTTTTATATTAAATACATTAATTGTATTTCATTTTGTTAACTTTTTAATTAGGCTTATTAAGTTGTTCTTATTTGACAATATAATAATGGCGATAAGCCCTCAAATGATAGAGCACTTTATCCAAATTTAGTATCATTATTTATAAGCAATTAGCGTATCATATTTAAAGAAAATCATGAATATTACTTACACTATTTATTTATAAGAATAACAAAAGTTAAGAATATCAAAAGTCTAAATTACTGTTTAAATTAGTTTAAAGTTTTAAATAATTGAATCACAGATATTTATTTTTCCGGATTTTTGCTCTCATTACAGTACTGCACTTGCCAAAATATAAAAAAAAAGCTTGAATTTCATTTATTATGCATATTTATTGTCACTTATTGCGTATATTAATTGTCCCTTATTAGTCACTTATGTCGTTATCACGTATAATTACACAAACAATAAATAAAAATTGCATTTATTTAAAATTCTTAATAACTGCCAGTAACTAACAACTAAATAAGAGCTGTACATCTCATATAATATATGAGATAAAAAATAATATATTATATTTATTTTAAATATTTATTATCTTATTAAATATTTCTTACTACACTAAGAAAGAAACAAATGTATCAAAGATTAGAAAATAATAAATTTGATTATTTTCATATTAAGAATAATATGACGTTTTCACTCCATGTAATCCCTGCAAAAATTAAGTAAAAGTGTATTGTAGATAAATACTAATAAAAATTTTACAGCTAAGAATAAAAATCTATCTCATCTAGTATAATTTGCTAATTTCAATCGTTATCTCAACAATACTTGAATTCTAATTAGAAATTTAGAATATTATTATTAAATATTTATTACTACTAAGAAAGAAAAAATATGTCAAGTATTAGAAAATAATAAATTTGATTATTTTCAATTCAAGAATAACGGGCCTTTTTCAATCCATGCAATCTCAGCAAAGGTTAAATAAAAGTGTATTTGATATCTAAGTAAAAACTAATAAATATTTTACTGCTAAGAATACAAATCTGTCTAATCTAGTATAATATGCTGATTTCAATCGTTATCTCAACATTACTTGAATAAGTATTGTTGAGATAACGATTGATAGCATTAATAACATTCAAATAACAGATTTAAAAACATAATATTGGGATGACGATTAATATTATTCTAACTAGAAATTATAATATTATTATTAAATATTTATTACTATATTATGAAACAAACAAATATATCAAATGTTAGAAAATAATAAATTTGATTATTCTCGATTCAAGAATGACGGAACATTTTCAATCAATCTCAGTAAAAGGGTATTTGATATCTAGGTTACTGCTAATAGAAATTTTGCTACTGCTAATACCAATCTGTCTAATCCAATATAATTTAATGATTTGAATCGTTATCCCAACAATGCTTAACAAAAAATAAAACAGACTTGTTAACTTATAAAATGATTGCTAAAATTCCGCTATTATATAAAGATACAAATGTGTCTACTACAAGGAAACAATTCTAGAAGTGCTTCGAGTAGTGTTATCTCAGCAACACGCCTTCACAATCTTCGAGTAGAAGTACATTTGGACAACGCGCCAAAACCAGATTTTATGTCGTTTCCGTGACAGATTTGGCATCGCGTGGATTCTCGTCACGTATCTCCTTCTACTTAACCAGTCACAAACAAAACAAAAGTGTTCCGGTTCGGGAACCTTTTAATGGCCCTTCAAACATTACAAACAGACGAAATGTCTGTTCAGAGATATCTCCCAACAAAGTTCGAATTTGAGAAAATTAGAACTTCTTAAAAGAAAGGATTTATTATTCGAATAGCATTCAATAAGTGGCATAAAGCAATTGCAAGCATAATATAAATATGTAATTTTTTTTTGTTGCTAGACGATGTTTAAAAAAGTTTTGGATTTGTGTAATCAGTAATCTAGTGTTTGGCTACTTAAACAGAAATGATAAATAAATAAAGACATATAAATAAAGAGCTACTTGGTAAACTTGATAAGCAGAAGTTATATTTCCAATTTGTGTCAGTCGTTTCTTTTTTCCCCCTTTTCTTTTAACAGTTAAAACATTTCTAATGTATCTTTTAGAGAAATGATAATCCAAAAAATATTTATTTCTAACTAACTTAACATCAATGAAATTTCTCAGAAAACAGTAGTTTATTGTCATCAATAGTAAACAACTGTTTTATTACATGGTATAAAGCAATTGTAAGCATATTTTAAATATGTTATATTTTGTTGCTAGGCGATGTTTAAAAACTTTTGGATTTGTGTACTTAGTAATCTAGAGTTTGGCTACTTCAACATAAATAATAAATAAATAAAGATATATATATAAAGAGAGACTTTGTAAACTTGATAAGCAGATGTTTTATTTTAAATTTGTGTTAGTCGTTTTCTTTTTCCTTTTATTTTGACTGTTAAAACATTTCTAATGTATCTTTTAGAATATTTATTTCTATCTAGATTAGTATTAATGGAATGTCTCAAAACCACTAGATTGTTGTTAACATCTGTTTTATTTCTTGTCATTACTGATTGTGAAAATATTTTTAAAAAAAAGAAAATATTTACTATTTTGTACGTTATAAAGTAAATTACCATCAATAAAATAAACTACCATGGCTCTTCAATCATTATAAACAGACAAAATATCTGTTTAAAGATATCTTCGACAAATTTCGAATTTGAGAAAATTAGAACTTCTCAAAAGAAACAAAGGAAGCAATTATAATTCGAATAGAATTCATTACCTGTTATAAAGCAATTGCAAACGCTTGATATACGAAATTTTTTGTTGCTTGGCGAGATTTAAAAAACTTTGGATTTGTGTAATTAGTTATCAAGTTTTTGACTGTTTATACAGAAATGTAAATAAAGAGACACTTTGTAAGCTTGATAAGCAGATGTTATGCCTTCAATTTGTGTCAGCCGTTTTATTTTTTATTTTTATTTTTTTATTTTTTTGCTGTTTCTTTTAGAGAAACGGTAATCTAAGAGTATTTAGTGTTTCTAACTAGCTTAGTATCAATGGAATGTCTCAGAACAACTAGATTATTGTCAGTAGTAGTAAACATTTGTTTTATTCTTTGTCTTTGCTGATTGTGGAATGCGTCTTTATTGGAAATATATTTATTACTTCGTATGTTGTAACCATCGGTTAAGCAAATACTAAATTAATTTTATTTATAATTTAAATTATAATGATATATATATATATTTATATTTAATCAATGTGTCATATTTTAAATAAAAACAATAGCCAATATGTGTCTACAACTACATACAACTGATGTTAATCTGCAACTCATAAATTAACTTTAAAATAGAAATATTTTTATGCTGGTTCTTTTTATTAGTTTAATTTTATGATCTAATAATTGATGCACTAATTATTTTTATTTCAATTCCTTACTACAAAATTGCTTTCTAACAAAACATTAAGTATAAAATTTTTATCCAATTAAAAATATTTAAATCATTTTATTAAAATAGCTCATTTTATTAAAAATTTATATTAGTTCATGATTATTAAAATTATCAATAATGCTTTTAAAATTAAACAGGGAAATTATTTTTTTTCATACTGAAGTATATTTTTAATTTTGATTGTAAAGATTATTTACTTAGATTTTACCCAAAAAATATTAAAAATATAAAAATAATAATTTACTAAAGAAATATGCAGATAATACAAATTAAAATTTAAAATTATTAATTAATAACAAATAAACAAATAATAATAAAATAATTAATAGCAAATAATAATTAATTACACATTTTTCCATGAATATTTCTTAATGATCGCGGGATAATATTACAATATTAAAATGCTTCATTTTGGAGCGAATTTATTATAAATACAACAAAATAATAAGATGAGAATAAATTATTAGACTCCCTAACGAAACATTTGGTCATCCTGGGGCCAACAAAAAATGGATACTTAACTCTAATTTATTACAATTAGAAATAAAATATATGAAATGAATATTTATCAAAAATGAAGATTATTGAATTTATCTAAATAGTAAACGTCCATTAAATAATATAAACTTGCTAAATAATTTCATAAAAATTTTATAAAATTTTTTTCATGAATTTTATAAAAATTTAGCAAATCAAAAAAATTTAATTAATATTTAAAAAATACTTTTTTTAAAATTTACATGATTTAAAAAATTGAATTTTAATTGAATTTAAATTGCAAATAAAAATTGTGAAATTTTTATATAATTTTAAAATAAATTTTTAATATAAAATCAAAAAAACAGTTTAAAATTTGTGAACGAAATGAAGTAATACGTCTGGTAATAATTTTTTTTGGTGTTTTTTAGAGGAAAATTATTTTTTAAAATTATTCCCCTGTTATTCTCCTTAAATTTCTTACTCGGAGAGTTCTCACTTTTTCTATTTAATTCCTGAAGGTGTCAACTTTCTTCAAAGTCATTACTCTTGAAGTGCAATCAAATAGTTCTTAAGAATTCATATATTTTAAAAAAATAAAGAAGACATCGAAAAGCAAAAATGTACGGGAGGTATTTCTCTATCAGCACCAACAAAAAAAAAAAAAAAAAAGGAATTCCATTTCGTAGCAAACAATTTCAAATTCCGACTCCTTAAAACCAATTATTTTGGATAAGGTTTCTTTGTTATACAAAGAACACCCTGAAAGTGCTAAAAGTATGGTACGAACTTCTTTTTTTTCCCTATGAAAAAAAAAGTCAGAAATGAAATGAAATGAACTGAAAGTGTTCTTATCTACAAAAGAAATTCAAAAGGAATCGGAAGAAATGTCAGTGAAGACTATACGATTTTATTTATTATTTTTTTTTTCAATTACTGTACTTCCTGAAATCGCTCTTATTTCACTGCCTCAATTTGAAGACATTTTTTTCACAAAGGACATAAAATTGGAACAGAATTTCTGTGAAAAGCGGGAAAAAAAAGGCGCCAACTTAAGCTATCTGTGCTAAGCGGATTACTTTGTTTTGCTGCCTTTTTTTTCTTTTTTGCAAGTAAACCTCCGTTATCTTTGGAGAATAGAAAGTACATTTTAAACAACAGGCTTTAAAGAGAATGTGCCTCCAAAATTCGTAAGTTTGCTGCTTGAATAAGACCTAACATATTGACAAGTACTTAAACAGGCATTTTGAAATGGGGGAATAAGTGCGTTGAAAAGAGGAATGCTTATTTGTTTGAAGTCTTGAATATTACCATGAAGTTTTCCAAATTTGAAAAGTTTTCTGTTAGCATAATGAGTTGTTAAATATTTCGAGGAATATAAATCCTAAATAAATTTTAGGCATACTTTATGGTATAGTATTTCCAGTGGGAATTAATTTTAGAATGATTTCAACACTTATGACCAAGTTAAATCAACAAAGTTATTTAAGTTTTCAATAATCTAATTCAAACAATGTGGAAAAAAACCTGTACAGAAATATTTTACAATCTATATGTCTATATTCTTTCAAAATGATTGTTAAATATATATTTTTTATTATTATGCAAGACAGAAAACTTCTATGTTATTTTGTTGTTTATTATATTAGTTTATATGATATAGTTCTGTTAAATTATTAGTGAGCACATGACAACTCCATTAGATTAAATTTCTGTTCTTCTTTTAAAAGGAAGAATTTAAAAATTTGCTTAACAAACAATTTCATTAGATTGAATTTCTGTTCTTCTTTTAAAATGAAAGGTTTAAAAATTTGCTTAACGAACAACTATCTATAATAAATAGTATACAACTATATAACTTTATTTGATTGAATTTACATTATTTTTTTAAAAGGAATAATTAAAAAATTTTCTTACGAAACAACTGCATTAGATTAAATTTCTGTTCTTCGTTTGAAATGAAGGATTTAAAAATTTACATAAGAAACAACTTCATTAAATTGAATTTCCGCTCCTCTTTTAAAATGAAGGATTTAAAAATTTGCCTAAGAGACAACTTCATTAAATTGAATTTCCGCTCCTCTTTTAAAATGAAGGATTTAAAAATTTACATAAGAAACAACTTCATTAAATTGAATTTCCGCTCCTCTTTTAAAATGAAGGATTTAAAAATTTACATAAGAAACAACTTCATTAAATTGAATTTCCGCTCCTCTTTTAAAATGAAGGATTTAAAAATTTGCCTAAGAGACAACTTCTTAGAGTAATCGTAATATTTTATATTAGCATAAAAAAAAAAAATTTGCAACTTTCTAACTGACGATAATGTAAACTAATTTATATTATAAATTTATATACTATATTAATTAGTACGATAGTTAATCATACTAATTAATATAGTATATAAACTTATTTATATACTATAATTTATATAGAAACTATTAATTATTAATTTATTAATTAAATTGTATCCATTTTACAAACCACCAATTTTATAAAATTATAAACCCCATGTTTTATTTTTATAAAGCGGCATAGCTTTATTCCTATAGATTTCTATTTCGCTAAACAAAATAAATGGAAGCCCTAAGGTATTTGAGAAGACAGAACAAATGAAGTAGTTTATTAGTATTTCAACCAGAAATTTATTCCGGTGCTATCGCTAAGTCTTGATCGTATTAACCAAAGGTGACGAGTAACAGATAGCAGCTATTTGTTATGTTTCATTGCCCCAATGCTCCATGGTCAACAGGACATTGATTATTTCAGATATGTAAGATAAATCTAACAACCTTTTTTTCTCTTAGCTGTTTCTTAACATACAAACTATTGTTATAATGCGAAATTTACATTTTTTTTTCTGTATTGAGTAAAAAGCAGAATCATCTGAATAAAAATTTTTTTATTTTTTTAACATCTTTATTTTATTAAAAAAACTTGGATTCTTTTTAAATATGTTAATTGAAATTTCCCCATAATAAATTTATTTGAAAATATGCATGAATTGATCAATTGTATCGTTTTATTAAATACCATTTTTTATTATATACCATTAATTTTTTTTTTCTAAATCGTTACTCTTTTTCTATCCAAAAAAGTTTGATATTTATGAATTCGAATTTAATATTAATGTAATAATATAATCGATTTATATATTCTATATAATATTTAAATATTTTATCCTTATATTTTATTTCATATAAATTTGAAGAATAGCGACGATGCAGTAATAATTTTAATTTTTAATTGGATTAATAAAATTTTGATTAATATTTTTCAATTGTTATTCTTAAATAAGAAAGAAATTTTATTTTGTTTTTAAGTGATTTTTTTTGCTTAATAATTTTGTTCAATAATTTTGGAAATCTCTACATTTTGATAAATAAAACTAATAAAATTACATAATAGGGATACAAATTTTTCATTGGGTTTTGATATAGAAAATATCCTAATTAATAGTTATAATATACAAAATAATAGTATATATTCTGTTGTGAATATCCAAAGTAATAACCCCTTATATAATTAAGTATAAGATGTATTAATGTATATTTCATGTAATAATACGTGTCTCAACAATATGAATTATAAATCCCATTTAGCGATAGTTAAAAATTCATATGTAATTTCAAAGACACCATATATTTGTTTTCATATTTTTGGACCATTGAAGACGATTCTGTTGTTAATTAACATGAATATATTAAAGTCTTTCTCATTCTGAAGAGAAATCGGAAATTAAAATAACTTTCATTCTTTTTCATTTCCAACTAGTCCTTTAAAATGAAATTTTAATAACCTTTATTTATCATAAATCTTTCATCTACTTGCACGTGATTTCCAATAATCTTGAAGATGAACTTACATGCTAAAATAATTTAATGAATTTTTCTGCTAAAAGTATCAGATTTCTGTTCGAAATTGTGATATTGGGACAGCGATTCTGTAGGATTTTCAGTAAAGCAAATGGAATCTTAACGAGGGAATTTTTTTTTAGGATTAGAATATTTTGTAATCAGAACATTTTGCTAAGAATTACATAGATTTAAAACACTTCGTTAAAATTTACATAGAATTAGAACATGTTAAATTTTGCATAGAATTAGAATATTTTTTTAACATTTACATAGAATTGGAATATTTTGTTAACATTTACATAGATTTAGAACATTTTGTTAACAATTACATAGAATTAGAACATTTTGTTAACAATTACATATAATTAGAACATTTTGTTAACATTTACATAGAATTAAAATATTTTGTTAACATTTACATAGAATTAGAATATTTTGTTAACATTTACGTAGAAATAGAATATTTTGTTAGCATTTACATAGAATAAGAACATTTTATAATTAGAATATTTTGTTAACATTTACATAGAATTAGAATAGTGTGTTATCATTTACATAGATTTAGAATATTTTGTTAGCATTTACATAGATTTAGAACATTTTGTAATTAGAACATTTTGCAAACATTTATATAGAAAAAGAACATTTTATAATTAGAAGATTTTGTTAACATTTACATAGAATTAGAAGATTTTGTTAACATCTACATAGAATAAGAACATTTTATAATTTGAAGATTTTGTTAACATTTACATAGAATTAGAACATTTTGTAATTACAATATATTGTTAACATTTATATAGAATTAGAATATTTTGCTAACATTTACATAGAATTAGAATATATTGTTAACATTTACATAGAATTAGAACATTTCGCTAACATTTACATAGAATTAGAACATTTCGCTAACATTTACATAGAATTAGAACATTTTGTTTTATAGCTATGCGTGTGTGTGTAGATTTATAGAAGTATGATTTAAATAATGGCTACCATATTTCTAAAAGTAATTAATATAACTGTATTTAAAAATTTATTCAACTTGACGAATTTCTTCACAAACTGACATTTTCTTCTATATTACATAAACATGTGTGTACATTCTATTTTGATTATAATTCATTGTTTGGATCTCCGGAATCGTTAGTAAGCCAATAAAGCTATTAGAAATAATTTTCATTTTCAAAGCATTAATAATTATACAATTAATAAATTCCAACCGAAACTTAATCAAGAATACATCACATATTTCAAAAGAAAATTTGGCAAGATGCAGGTGACTCCCACACATTAGGCGAAAAGAAGAATCTTCCGTTCCCCTTTCATTTCATCAACTTTAATTTGTCTCAGTCAAACATCGTGTCATGTACTGGTGACAACACCGTGTCGCTCTGCCAGTTTACCTAGATAGATACTACCATCCAAACATTTTTTTTTTCTTTATTCCATCTTCTTTTAATTTTATCAGAATTCTGTGAGTAATGTTATTAATGGCATTTAAATTTTAGAAAGAGAAAGCTATTTGGAGAGTGGTTTTGATGATTTAAATTTTTATTGCAGTAACCTTTAACTTATTTTCAAAAGGAAAAAAGAGTTTCATTCGATTGCAAGTTTAAATGACTACCACAACCTTAAAATGGTGCCTTTTTGATTTTTATAATTTTGTTAATTAATAAAAATTTGGTTTTGTGTCATTTCTTCAACAACATATTGTAGAAAGCTTTAGCTTGTATATTAAAACGAAACTTAAAAGCATTAATATAATTGTATTCTATGTCAAGAACTCTATTTCAAAAATAATATGCGAAATATATGAATAGATTAGTATGGTAATATTTTAAATATATCGTATTTGAAAATGAGACATATTAATTTAAAAAATATTTCTGTTATTGTATTTGACATAATTATTTGATTGGAAAATGCTTTTAAAAATTGAAAATTATTTTGGAATGGTTGTAGGATATTTTAACTTTCTAATATTTTCTATGGCTTTTTTCAAGTGCCATAAGTGTTTAAACAGTGATATAAAAGTTAAATTTTATTTTCGTTTATCAATACTGCAACTATCTCTACACTCTGATATTAAATAGATAGGCTCAATTTTAAAACTTTGGATTTATAAGCGAACAACTACAGACTTAATCCATAGTCTTGAATAAATATTTAAAAACCTAATATTGACGGACATTATTATTTTAAGTAGCAAATATTTTTAAAAATTAAATATTGAAGGATGATATTATCTAAACTAAAAAAAAATATGCAATATCAAATATTTATGGATGCTATTGAATAATAAAAATAATAAAATTTTACACCCAAATTTCTTATACATTAGTGATAATATGTCAAATAGTTTTCTTAAGTTATAATATTTTAATCAATAGATTTTAATTATCAATTATATAAAATTATACCATAAAAGAGATAATTTGGAATTTAAAGTATTTTTTACTTAAAATAAATAATAAAAATAAAAGAGATAATTTATAATTCCAAATACTTTTTACTTAAAACAAATAATAAAAATAAAAATGGTAATTGAGAATTTCATATATTTTTTACTTAAAATAAATAATAAAAATAAAAGTGGTAGTTTAGAATTAAAATTATTTTTTATTTAAAGTAAATAATAAAAATAAAAGTGATAATTTAGAATTTCAAATATTTCTACTAAAAATTATCATTTTTATGGTATAATTTTATACAATTGATAATTAAAATCTATTGATTAAAATGTTATAATGGAAGAAAGCTATTTAACATATTATCCTTAATATAATAGGAATTTGGATACAAAATTTAATTATAATTTCAAAACAATATTCATAAAGGGAGAATTTAGTACAATTCTTATATTCTTAATTGACAGTAATTTCCAATATATTATAACGTCTCGGTTTACACTAGCCCTATAAGTTCTTCAAGAAGAAGGCCACTATAAGGTTCATGGGAACACTTTAATTTTTATTTACAAGCATTATATACATATATGCAGAACTCTATTTACAAACAATGAAAAAATAAAGATAATTCGTTTCACAAGTGCAGTTCACGACAAGGTGAGAGATTTTCAGAGTTCTCAAGTCTACAACGAATCTAATACACCCGGTCTGTGGCAGACCTTAATTATCACACGGCATGATACAAGAAACTACGAGGGACTCACTTTGTAAACAAGAGGAAACTCCGCCTCTCTTTCAAACACTTTTTTTTTCTTTTAAAGAATACCTCCCTTTAAGAAAATCCGTCAAGAGGAGGGGTCAGCTTCTCTTACTTCTCATTGGAGTAGACTTTTTCTTGGTCTATCACCAATCACGATGCACCAACTCGTCACGTAGTTCATCAGTAATTGTTTCGATCTGTGAAGGTCGAACAGACAATAGCCAATTTCATGATGTGTCATTATCCACGATACTGATTATCTGCTGTCAGATTTGAGTGACAGGTTGTTCTCATTAGTAAAAAGCACTAATTGCATGCAATATAAATAACTAATATAGATTGTTATTATGTACTTGCTAAAAAATACACATTCCCCTTGAAACAGAAATACTACATCTCTTCTCGCGGGAAAAAATGCTACAATATACACTAGCACAATGCAGAGCAACATTATTTTAAACAAATAATTTATTAAACACAATTAAATCACATAATTGGTCATTTATTTTTCTATTCAGATTTATAAACTTAAAACGAGAAATTGGTCTGACTTAAAATATTTGTCTGACTTACCTTTGTCAAAAATTCAATGCAACAGCAATAAATATTTTTTTACAAATTTAATAACTTTAAATTAGACATCTGTGATGGATTAACCCTTATTTAGAAATCAATCATATGTTCTTACTTTTTGAAATTAGTTCGTAATTCACGTTAAGGATTTAACATGCTCATTAGTTTGTAATTTAACATTCATGAAAGGAACTTTTAAAAGCCATATCCTTCTTCTGTTACAGCGTCTTTGACATAAATATTCATTGTACACTTCTGGTGGCCATAAATTTAGATTGCAGTTGCAAATGACAGGAATGATTTAAAGTCACAATTAGGCTGACAAATGAACGATCGTCTTCAGGGAAAACTCCTTTCTAACTTACTTTCCACCGCAATGAAATTCAATGCGCAAGTCCTGAACCACTTATTAAGAACTTAATCAAGGTCCTTTCAAAATAAAGATGGAAATATTCTGTTTCCAAACACTTGCATTCCAGACATTCATTCTAATTTTGGTTCACCTCCAGAAGGAGTGAGAATTATTGCTGAGCATTTTTCTAATTATCTTCTGCTGACTTTGATTTAATACCTGGCTTACAAAAGATTTAATGTTGCTGAGATTCGTTTGAATAAATAATCGCTTTCATTAATCAAATAATGTCTCATATTTAAAATGACATATGTGAACTAAAACAATATGTTTAATTAACAAGTTTGTTTTATAAATATAGAGCAATATTAAATAAAAGTTATGTAACGGCTATTGTTTCTTTAAAGATAAGTGTTATTCCTTCCAAATATATCTGGGATACAATTGAATAATTTTCGATTAAAGTTGCTGCTAAGTTGCTAATATTCGTTTGAAAAAAAAATCGCTTTCATTAACCCTTTGCACTCGAGGGCTCCGGAGCGGAGCCATTTAAAATTTGTCTTCAAGCTCGAGGGCTCCGCTACGGAGACAATGCAAATAACAATATAAATAATGCGTTTCTTTTAATGCTTATATCAAACTTACATGTGAATAGGATCTTTTCACTAAAATCGCTTCGAGTTGCTGGTATTAAGGATAAATAAAAATTCGAGTGCAAAGGGTTAATCAAATGATTGAAATAACGTCTCATATTTAAAATTTTTTAGGTAAACTAAAAATGTTTAAATAACAATTTAGTTTTCTAATTATAGTTCAATGTTAAATAAAAGTTATATAATGACTACTGTTTCTTAAAAGACAAATTTTATACTTTACAAATAAATGTGTTATACAATTGAATAATGAGAAACTAATAATTTCAGATTAATGTTGTTGAGATTCGTTTGAATAAAAAATCGCTTTCATTAACCAAATGAATAAAGTAATGTCTCATATTTAAAATGACAAATGTAAACTAAAATAATATATTTAATTAACAATTATGTTTGCAAAATATAAATCAATATTAATAAAAGTTATGTATGGACTACCATTTCTTTAAAGATAAATTTTATTCCTTCCAAATAAATGTGTTATACAATTGAATAATGAGAAACTAATAATGTCAGATTAATGTTGCTGAGATTCGTTTGAATAAAAAATCGCTTTCATTAATAAAATGAAAAAAATAATGCATAATATTACAATACACACTACACCGTGCTTCCTCCTACACACTTAACAAAAATTATAATCATTAAAGAATGTATGAAATCTCTATTTAAAATATTTCAGATTAGTAGCTTCACTTTCTATCATTCTTTTAAAGGAATAATCCATTGTTTACCACAGATCTGTTTAAAGATTGTTATTCTTAATACGGCAAATTAAAAATATTCAGATATATCTTAGCTGCTAGTAAATTCTTACTGATAATATTCTAAGTTATAATAAAATAGTACGCTAAAATGTACATAAACATCTTAATGCACCATGTATACTTTTTATGTTTAATTAATAAGTGAATATAAATGAATGAAGTGTTTATGAAGTCTACAAAATGATATAACGCAAATTTAATGATGAACATTATAAGCAAATGTAGGTCCAAAACATGTTGACTTAAATTAGTCTCAGACTTCATGATGAACGAAAACACGATTACGTTTCATAATCAGATAATGGCAGGCTATGTAATAAAGTCAGAGAGAATTATGCTCATATATAATAAGATATATGTTTATAAACGGATTTATTTCGCTGATGTCGATCTGATATTGGAGTGTGTTCCTCAGATACAATGTAATAAGAAGATTCCCTGAAACCCATCTCATCCTCTAAAGAGATTACCTTACCATATTATAATTCTTCTTAAGGGAACTCGTCAACTACTTAATAAATCTCTGATATAATATGGGTGCAAAATATAATTTATAAACTATTTCGTGATTAATAGTTTTCAAATTAAATTATTTTTTTTAATTCATTGTTTACGGATAATTATTAATTTCACATTACTATAATTATTAATTTCCCATTACTGTAATTATTAATTTCACATTGCTATAATTATTCATTTTGCATTACTCTAAATATTAATTTCACAATACTATAACTAGTCATTTCTTATCACAAATAATTATTAATTTTACATTACACTGATTATTAATTTCACGATACTATAACTATTAATTTCTTAATACAAATAATTATTAATTTTATATTACGATTATTAATTATCCATTAATGTAACAAATCATCGCTCATTATAAATAATTATAAATTTCACAGTACAATAATTATTAATTTCACATTACAAATAATTATTAATTTCAAATTACTATAATTATTAATGTCACATTACTAATTATTAATTATTATTACTTATTAGTTTCTCATTGCTATGATTATTTAATTTCACATTACTATAATTATTAATTTCATATTACAAATGATTATTAATTTCACATTACTATAATTCATTTCTCATTACAAATAATTATTTACTTTATATCACTATTAATATTAAATTCACGTCACAATTATTAATTAAATAACTATAATATTATTAAGTTCGATTTCTATGAATTCCAAACTTTAATTTCCAATCATATTTTGAAAAGTCTGTTGGAGAAAATAAATAAATTGAAGAATAATTGAATTTGAAACTGAAATTTGACCAAGCATCATCAAGTAGCAACAAATACATGTTTAATACTTTTTGTAATCAGAAAAAAGTATTGTTTCAAATTTATTGCATAGTATATAGTATGTTAAGCTTTCTATTAGAGTTACGAGTTTCAACTAAGGAGAATAAAAATTATAAAACTATTGAATGCACTCGTATATGCATTAAAAAGTAATATGCATTAAAGGAAAAAATAAATTAAATAAATTAAAGGAATTAATAAATTATAAATTAAAGTAATAAATTAAAGGAAAGAATAATAAATTAAAGGAAATTAAGTATGCATTAAAGGAAACAGACAGAAAAAAAGGATTGTTGATAAATATAAAAATAAATAATATAATAAATATGTTTATTATAATAAAGATAATAAATAATAATTATAAATAATTATAATAGATATAAAAATATAATAAATAAATATGTATATTATAATTAATATAATTAATAGTTAATAATAATCATAATTATAGTAGTAATAATTGCGCTAAGTAATATTTCGTTTGAATATTGAAAAAATTAATAAATATGATAAATATATTTATTATAATAAGTATAATACATAATAATAATAATTATTATTTTTATTATTATTATTATTATTATTATTATTATTATTATTATAAATATATATTTTGTTCGATAAATATAAAATTATAAATTTCATACATATATTTATTATAATAAATATTGTACATAATAATTAATAACATATAGAATAAATATATATTTCGTTTGATAAACATTAAAATTAATAAATATAATAAATATATTTTATAATAATCAATAATAATTATAATAAATATATTTTTTTTGATAAATATTAAAATTAATAAATATAATAAATATATTTATTATAATGTAACAAATAATAATTGTAATAATAATTATAAGTATTATTATTATTATAAATACATATTTCTCTCGATATATATAAAATTATAAATATAATACATATATTTATTATAATAAATATAGTACATAATAATTAATAATACTTAAAATAAATATATGTTTCGTTTGATAAATTTGAAAATAAATGTTCTCATGAAACAACGCATTATTTAATTCAATTCAATCATAAATTCTTTTGAAAAAACGAAAATTTTTTAAGTACGCCATTGATCATTCTTTAGAATATTTTTCAAAAACACCCGATGTATGAAATTGACGTACTCTTCTGACGAACAAATTACATTTCGCGAAATAGAATTGATTAATTCACCTCCAGTGCCAATAAATCAAGCACCTGAATCTAAATGTGTAAAACTTTATCGACCTTAGAATAGAGGTGCGTTATCGAAAAACCATTCGTACGGATGTAAAACCTTTCGAACAGTGCCGGGTCAGGACTTATATCCGCCTTTATTTCTTCGGATACAGGTTTAAGATTTTTCAATAAACCTCAAAAGAATCATCAATAATTCTTATGCAACTGCTGGTTTTGAAAGGAATGTTCAGATCGTTGATCGCCTTGATATAATGTTGGGATACATTATTCCTTATTTTCAATTTTCTTCTAGACTTGCTTTATAATTTCAATGATAGAAATTGAAAACCTGATATAATTTTGTTGCTGTAGTATACAGCTTATTATATTTATTAGTGTAGTTTTCAACCTTTCTTATAATGGATTCATGTTTTTAGATAGTTATTTTATAAAATTATTTTTGTATGAATAGTTGAAAACGTTTTAATCAAAAAAAAATACGTTGTAATCACGTGTAAAATAATAAAATTAGTAATAAATTTCAATTCATAGTTAAGCTAATTATACTTTTTTTAATTAATTCTAAATTAAAAAATCTTCTATTCAAGAAGGGCATAATTTATTTAGAATTATTCCATTTCTGTATCATAATTTTGTATTATTTTTTCACCAATGGTAGTTGATACAACTAGCTGAAACTAGCTATAGCTATTTGTTTGTAAATGTAGAAATTGCCAAAATTTAACGACATTTTATCCAAAAAAATCAAAATGAAAATGCAACGCATTATATATACACATATAAAAATATAAATGTAACACATTATATTTCGTTTGATAAATATAAAAATTAATAAATTTTGTAAATATATTTTATAATACATAATAATTAACAATGATTATAGTTATAATTATTATAATAAATATATATTTCGTTTGACAAGTATAAAAATTAATAAATATAATAAATATATTTTATAATAATCAATAATAATTATAATAAATATATATTTCTTTTGATAAATATTAAAATTATTAAACATAATAAATATATTTATTATAATGTAACAAATAATTGTAATAATAATTATAAGTATTATTATTATTATAAATATATGTTTCTCTCGATAAATATAAAATTATAAATATAATACATATATTTATTATAATAAATATAGTACATAATAATTAATAATACTTAAAATAAATATATGTTTCGTTTGATAAATTTGAAAATAAATGTTCTCATGAAACAACGCATTATTTAATTCAATTCAATCATAAATTCTTTTGAAAAAACGGAACATTTTTTTAAGAAACAAATTGATCATTCCACAGAATATTCTTCAAAATCACCCGATGCATGAAATTGACGTACTCGTCTGACGAACAAATTACATTTCGGGAAATAGAATACATTAATTCACCTCTAGTGCCAATAAATCAAGCACCTGAATCTAAGAGTGTAAAACTTTATCGACCTTAGAATCGAGGTGCGTTATCGAAAAACCATTCGTACGGATGTAAAACCTTCCAAACAGTGCCGGGTCAGGACTTACATCCGCCTTTTCTTTCTTCGGATACAGGTTTAAGATTTTTCAATAAACCTCAAAGGAATCATCAATAATACTTATGCTCCGATCCAACTGCTGCTTTTGAAAGGAATGTTCAGATCGTTGATCGCCTCGGTATACTGTTGGGATACTTTATTCCTTATTTTCAATGTTCTTCTAGACTTGCTTTATCATTTCAATGATAAAAGTTTGAAAACGTGATATAGTAATCTTGTAGCTGTAGTTTTCGACCTGTTATATATATGTATTAACGGAATTGCACATTTGGTATATTATTAGGATACTTTATTCTTTATTTTAAATTTTCATCTGGACTTGCTTTATAATTTCAATGATAAAACTTTGAAAAAGTGATATAAACTTGTAATTATAGTGTTCGACTTATTATATTTATTCATGCAATTTGCAATTCTTGTAATTGATTCATGGTTTAGAAAGATGTTTACAAATTTATTTTTTAATGAATAGTTGAAAACTTTATAATTAAAATTGTAAAATAATAAAATTGGTAATAATTTCAATTTATAATAACACTAATTATACATTTTTAAATTAATTCTAAATAAAAAAATCTCCTATTCAAGAATGGCATAATTTATTTAGAATTATTCCATTTTAGTATCATAGTTTTTTATTATTTTTTTCACCATTGGTAGATGATACAATTAGCTAAAACGTTTGTTTGTTTTGTTTGAAATTCCCAAAATGTAACGACATTTTATCCCAAAAAATCGAAATCAAACTGTAACACGTTATATATACACATATAAAAATATAAATGTGACACATTATATTTCGTTTGGGGGCCTAAATGGCCGAGTGGCTAGCACTCTGGCGCTCGGTACCACAGGTTTCGGGTTCGAGTCCCGGCGGTGCCATGGATGTTTGTAGTGGTTCGGAATCCACTTTAAATCGTAGGTCCCGGTCTAATATGATCGTAGAGCGTTGCGGGGGCATTGTTACTTCGCGTCCGGGGCTAATCTTCAAGTTACACGCGCTCCCTGGGTCATGCAAAGTGACTAACGTCTGTGCAGCGCTTGCCTTAAGGCATCCAAGACCAAGCTGTCTAAGTGTTTACCAGCTGCATTAGAAAGAAAAAAAAATATTTCGTTTGATAAATATAAAATATAGTAAATATATTTTATAATAAATATAATACATAATAAATAACAATAACTATAATTATAATAAATACATATTTCGTTTGATAAGTATAAAAATCGATAAATATAATACATATATTTTATAATAAATATAAAACTTAATAATCAATAATAATAAATATATATTTCTTTTGATAAATATTAAAATTAATAAATATAACAAAACTTGTTATAAGAACAATTAAACAATTAAAAATAATTAATTTAACAATTAAAAATAATTGTAATAATAATTGTAATTATTGTTATTATAAATATATATTTATCTCGAAAATATAAAATTATAAATATAATACATATATTTATTATAATAAATATAGTCCATAATAATTAATAATAATTAGAATAAATATATATTTCAATTGATAAATTTAAAAGCAAATGTTCTCATGAAATAACGTATTATTTAATTCAATTCTAGCAGAAATTCTTTTAAACAAACGGAACAATTTTTAAGAAATCCATTGATCATTCTTTAGAATATTCTTCAAAAACACTCGATGCATGAAATTGGCGTACTCGTCTGACGAACAAATTACATTTCGCGAAATCGAATAGATTAATTCACCTCTAGTGCCAATAAATCAAGCACCTGAATCTAAGTGTGTAAAACTTTATTGACCTTAGAATCGAGGTGCGTTATCGAAAAACCATTCCTACGGATGTAAAACCTTCGGAACAGTGCTCTGTGTCAGGACTTATATCCGCCTTTTCTTTCTTCGGATAGAGGTTTAAGATTTTTCAATAAACCTCAAAAGAATCATCAATAATTCTTATGCTCCGATCCAACCGCTGCTTTTGAAAGGAATGTTCTGATCGTTGATCGCCTTGGTATAGTGTTGGGATACTTTATTCCTTATTTTCAATTTTCTTCCAGACTTGCTTCATAATTTCTATGATAAAGGTTGACAATGTGATATAATCTTGTAGATGTAGTAGTCGATCTGTTATATGTATTAATGCAATTTGCAGATTTGTTATATTGTTGAGATACTTTATTCCTTATTTTTCAATTTTCTTCAAGATGTGCTTTATAATTTCAATGATAAAAGTTGAAAACGTGATAAAATCGTGTAGCTATAGTATTCAACCTATATTGTATTTATTAAAGCAATTTTCAAATCTTGTAAATGATTCATGTTTTTTAAAAGATATTTTATAAATTTATTTTTGAAGGAATAGTTGAAAAGGGTGTAAAATAATAAAATTAGTAATAAATTTTAATTCATGTTACACTAATTATACTTTTTAAAATTAATTCTAAATAAAAAAAATCTTCTATTCAAGAGTGGCATAATTTATTTAGAATTAATCCATTTAAGTATCATAATTTTGTATTATTTTTTTTTCACCATTGGTAGTTGATACAACTAGCTAAAACTTATGTTTGTTTTGTTTGAAATTGCCGAAATTTAACGACATCTTATCCAAAAAAATCAAAATCAAAATGTAGCGCATTATATTTCGTACATAAGTATAAAATTTAATAAATATTGTAAATATATTTTATAATAAATATAATACAATAATTATAATTATTACAATAAATATATATTTCGCTTAATAAATTTAAAAATATATGTTCTCATGAATTTAATGTATTATTTAATTCAATTCATGCACAAATTCTTTTAAAAAAATCGAAAATTTTTTTTAAAAAAAGAGCCATTGATCATTCCTTAGAATATTTTTCAAAACCACCCGATGCATGAAATTGAGGTACTCGTCTGACCAACAAATTACATTTCGCGAAATAGAATAGATTAATTCACCTCTAGTGCCAATAAATCAAGCACCTGAACCTAAGTGTGTAAAACTTTATCGACCTTAGAATCGAGGTGCGTTATCGAAAAACCATTCGTACGGATGTAAAACCTTCCAAACTGTGCCGGGTCAGGACTTACATCCGCCTTTTCTTTCTTCGGATACAGGTTTAAGATTTTTCAATAAACCTCAAAAGAATCATCAATAATTCTTATGCTCCGATCCAACCGCTGCTTTTGAAAGGAATGTTCTGATCGGTATCTTGGTTCGTTTGGTATATTGTTGGGATACTTTATTTCTTATTTTCAAAGATGTGTTTTATAATTCCAATGATAGAAGTTTCTAAACGTGATATATTCTTGCAGCTATAGTATTCGACTTATTATATTTATTAATGCAATTTGCACACATTCTTGTAATTGATTCATGCTTTTAGATAGATATTTTATAAAATTATTTTTGAATGAATTGTTACAAATGTTTTAATTAGAAAGGTGTAAAAAAAAATGAAATTAGTAATAAATTTCGATTCATAGTTGCATTAATTATACTTTTGTTACTTCATTCTAAATAAAAAAAATATATTAAACAGTGATGTAATTGAATTAGAATTATTCTAATTCAGTATTATAATTATATATATATATATATATATATTGGCATTAATAGTTGAGACAATAAGCTAAAACTGTTCTTTGTAAATATAGAAATTGGCAAAATTCAATAAAAAATTTTTATGAAAATCAAAATAAAAATTTAACACGTTTTAGATACAATTTTTTAATTATTTAACTTTTTTTTGCAATTGTAGAAATTGGCAAAATTTAACAACATTTTATCCAAAAAAAAAAAAATCAAAATTTAACACAATTTATGTATTATTTTTTTTAATTATAATTGGGTTGCATTTATATTTAATACTTATTATGGTAATATTTTGAAATTATGTTATTTTAATAATTAATAACTAAGCATTTTAATAATAAAGTATTTTAAATTCATATTTATTTATGAAACCGAAAATGACCAGAGAGTAAATGACTCATCACAACATGGGTGTCTGCAGAGAAAACTACTATCGCGCTAAAGGGCTTTCTTTTCTACCTTTGCATATTGGAGTAGTTACGATTAAAAGCCATCTTCGTAGTTTATAATTACTAATCATTAATTTTTATACATTTCATTTTTTTTTCTTTTTGTATTATTCAGTTCAGAGAAATAAACTAACCAGTGTAAGAGAGAAAAAAACATATACTAACATTACTGACTAACACCTTAAAACACACACTGGCGAAAAAGAAAATTGAAGGTATTCAATCGCAAACAAGATTTCACTGATGATACTTTGAGTAACTCAGATTATTTTTTATTGAAAATCTCGTAGTTGTGTATATGATATATATATACATCTACACACACACACACATATATATATATATATATATATATATATATATATATATATATATATATATATATATATATATATATTATATACGTTTTATTCAAAACCATTATTAATATCTATTAAGATATTTATTATACACTCAATGGAAGTAATATACATTACTTATTATTTGATGTTGATGATTACATTGTTACGATTCGCAAACTTCAAAGTCAATATTTAATGTAATTTTAAATATTTCGCCACTCTAAAGATCAATTTTGAGCATTACTCGACGTATGGAAATTATGGCAGATAAAATGAAGTGATCTACATCAAAATTCATTTAACATTCGCTTATTACGGCAGAAAATTAGGTGTTGAACAATTATCTCTGGCATGGTGGGCCATTTAGATTACAACAGGTGTTGAAAGCATTATTTCATTCCCTCGATAAGGGACATAAAATTAGATTTTATTATTCCAGAGTGGTTCATTAGATTGTTATAAATGGTCCAGTGAATAATAAATATTCAATTACAAGTGCGGATGCATTACCTCAAAGGCTGCTGAATCTTGTGATTTGAATAAGTAGGTAATATAAGTGATTAATGGAACAGTTTGCATTATTTTATTTAAATTTGTCTTCAAATAAGTAGGAATGATTGAATGAATTATTCCTCTCATATATTAATTAGATTATATGTTATAAAAATTAAGCCATTTATTATCTAAAACGATGTTCAAAAACGACCAATCAACTTCTAAGTGTGAAAAACATTATTTTAATACAAGGAAAATAATATCATTTAATAAATATAAACATCAATAATATAATAATAAATATTATTACTCAATATCAAATTCCTAAATATCATTATATCATTTTTATAATAAATGTAATTTTTAAACAAATTTCATCTTAAATAATATAATAAAGAAAATAACATAATAATAAATAAATAATATAATAAGATAAATATCATATCTTCTTTATTAACCATTAAAATTACCAATGAATTTGATTCTATATTGATAATTAATTTTGGCTTTCTATTATATTATATACAAACACAAACTATTTGTTAGGCGAGGATTAATTTCTAACCAATTTATTATTATCTTTAAATAATGTATTATCTATTTGTAATTTACTATTAATCTCTATTTTTAATCTAATTCAGCAGATTAATGGTTGTAACCAGTTTTTTTGCTATGTTTATACTTATATATATATATATATCTATCTATCTATCTATATAAATAAATAAATAAATAAATAAATATATATGTATATATATATATATATATATATATATATATAAATAAATAAATAAATAAATAAATAAATATATATATATATATATATATATATATATATATATATATACAGAGATAGATATATTTTTATTTATTTATTTTTTATAATTCAAAAAGTAAGAGCATATCAGCATCAAACATTTTTTAACTGTTTTTATATATTTGAAAATATATTTTAATTTATTAATATAAAAAATATAAAATAATTAAAAGTTGTATTTTAAAATTAGTAATAATTGCATGTATTTTCAATAAGGTTTTCATACTTAAAAATCAGAATTATTTAGTTTGCGGTAATGTGTCTTAAAAAAATAAAAAAATATATATAATTAATTAATTAAAAAAAATTAAATTATTAAATTATTAAATATAATTAATTAATTAATAAATTAAAAAAAAATATTAAAGAAATTATTTTGAAACAGAAAAGTTAATTAATTAATACATAAACTCCTCTGTTATTAAATAAACTTAAAAGTTATACCAGATTTATTTTGTTTATGGTAATGTGTCTTACTTTATGCCATTATTTAAAGAAAAATTCAAAAGTATTCAAGAGATGTATTTCAAATTATTTTCTAAAAGAAAATTTAATGCATTAATGCATAAACTTCTCTGTTTATTAAATTGTTGAGGATAAGTGTGATTATTCTGCAACGTAACTGGATTTAAATATCCTACTTGAAAAAGAATTGATTAAAAACTTTTAAGTGATTACTTCATGTTAAACGTAAACTTTTAAGGTAACTTAAAGGTAAACATTTTTCATGTAAACAATTTTTTTTTTGTATTTACTTTATACAGGTCTTTCATTTTACAGTCTGTGTAAGAACTCAACAAGTAATACTTGAATTTTCAAATTGTATAAGGTAATTTGGTAAAAATAATTCTTCATAGGCTAATTTCTTTGAAGAAAATTTAACCTTTTATTCACATAAATATTTAATGTATTCCAACAGAATAAAAAAGAAACTTTCGCTGAATCTTTAATTCTATTCGTTCTCCATTAACAAAGTAACTATTTTCTTATCCAGGTTTTATTTGAATTTCTTTAAGCACTTTTTCCCTCGAAGTTTGTTCAGTCTTCTTTGTCTTCTTCGAATTCACTAAAAAAAGACATCAAATAAGGTTTTCGGCAAGAAATTAAAAAAATAATACATTTCTTTTTTACTTAAATGATCTGAAAATATTTATTTTATTTATGTATTATATTCTTTAATTTGCATTTTGGTTCTTGATCAGCTGAACTTGTTGATTATTCAATTCCTAGTATTAGTTCACACTCTCCCTATATATATCTTGTTCAAATTTTCAATCTTTAGTAAAACACTTTGTAGTCATCCGCTCAAGTTCAAATACATTTTTTAAACTTGTAGTGGATGACACTGGATGGTAATACAGGTTTTTCAAATATTAATTCAGTAATTAAATTTAATTAATCAATTTTAGTTTTTTAGATTTAAGATTTAAGTTGTATGTATCTACCATTAGATGGCGCCAGATGTAAGAGGAAAATTTCAACTTTATTTATAACGGACTTTTTGCAATATAGTGAAAAAAAAGTAGGAATAGACTTAATTTTTTTTATATTACTTGTTTCATAAGAAGGAAGATTACTTCGATAAATGAACTTGATTTAATAGGCCTGAATGACCGAATGTCTGGCAGTCTGTCTGTCTGTGTCACAGGTTTTAGGTTCGGGTCTCGGCGGTATCATGCATATTTGTTGTGGTTCGGAATCCACTTTAAGTCGTAGGTCCCGGTCTCATGTAACTGTAAGAGCGTCATGAAGCCAAGTCAGACTTCTACCTACGTGTGCTCTATGACAACAGAAGCTGTCCCCTCTCCCTTCAATCATGAGTCAATACGGGTTCGTCTAGATTTCTACCTAGTGGGATAAGAAACAACAACACTTAATTTAATATGTCGATGGGAAAGAAATGAGATGAAATAACATCGTCTGGTAGTCCTTCAGATGTAACTTTTCTGAGCATTGGAAAAAAAGTTGGAAAGTTTCAATGAGGCAGCCCAATTGTTGATGTACTAGATTGCATTCCCCGAATCAATTTTAATTACAAAGCAATGACTGAGACACAAGTTGGTTGTTAAAATAAAATATCCCACCTGTGAACATTACCTACGATTTTTAAACATAAAAGCATCAGGTTACATTATATTTACCATGAACAATCTATTAGCAGATAGAGGGATATTAGATACCCAGAGCCAGTATACTTCCGGAGATTACATTCTCGCATTTACAAGTCATGTTTAAAAGCTCGAAAAGATCCTAACAGGTAGTTAGATTGTAAATATAAAGTGCCTACAATTACAATCTAGATTATTTGGTTTTGAAAAGTATGCTGCCAGGGGATTTGAATTTATGCAGCTTACATACACTAGCTGTTTGCGTTTACTGGTCATGAGTCGGAGTATCAAAAACTTTGGAATGAATTTCCAATTAATAAATTAATCTTACCCTCACCGCGGTATGCATGGAAATTTTTCAAAGCCGTTTCCGTATTCGTATAATATGTCATAATAATCGGTAGTATAAAAGTCTGATTTTTGAGTTAGCAGATGAGTAATATGCAAGAAACACAGAACCCCCCCCCCAAAAAAAAAAAAAAAGTTCACGAATTGCAATTTATCATGTGTGAACACACTTTGCTTGACTAATACTTAGGAGTATATCAATGTTCAGTAACCCAAGAAATTAATGAAGCAATTGGTCAGAATACTACAAGAACGGAAGTTCTGCACTTTAAGATTCCACTTCTTCATTTTGTGATTTTTTTTTCCATTTTATTTTACGCCAAGTCTCCGCCTACACAAACAAAATTGGCGCTGAAGTTACAATACTGACTGGAGACTCCATTTGGTGGTTACTGAAGACTCCATTTGGTGCAGAAGAGAGACTTGGCGAAATCGGAACACTAAAGTGTCGAATCCTCACAAGAACTATAAAATTCAATAGAGACCAGAATGTAAAATAAATATATAATAATACCTCTAGAACTTTATGAAGAAGGAATTGTTCATATACTACAAAAAGCATTCCCTGATTCAGACAGATAAGTTTGTTAAGTGATGATTAAATTAACTTTTATAAACATAAACTAATCCTTAGATACTACTTTGTGAATATTGAAACAATAGTGTGCTTATATTTTTAAAACCAGACAATTCAAAAATTATAGAACACCTGATTTGATATGGGTCAATCGTAAAATATAGCTAGTTTTAAAACACTCACAAATGAAATGAAGTAAAAATCTATTTTAAATAAAAGCTTTTGAAATGAAAAGCTCTCGTGTAGAAAAATGTAATCTATTTTAAATAATAACTTATAATCTTACTTATTTTTTATTGCAGTTTTGGAGACGCCACGTGGATATTGAAACAATAAACTGTTTAAATTTGAATATCAGACATTTAAAAATAAACTGCACAGCAGACTTGATATGGGTCAATCGTAATGTTTATCAACACATATTTCTTGCCAGTTTTAAAACACGTGAAAATCAGAGAATAAAATCGCGTGAAAATCAGCTTTTATTTTAGATAAAAGATCAATCTGTTTTATAAAATTTTTAATTTTATTTGTCCTTTGTGTAAAAATAATGCATTGTAATTTTGTATATATAAAAATGACAGAAAAATATTTGCCCTTAAATATATTATTCAAATTTAATATATGATAAATACACACATATTCAATGAAATACAATATATATTCAATCTTCAGTATAAAAGAAGAAGAAGAAATGCAATTGGTAAAAAGCAAGTCAACTAATAGCATTTAATTTTTTGCATTAAATGTATTGTAAGTACAATGCGTGAATATCTCAAAAATGAAAACAAGGAGAACAGTCGAATTTTGTATTTTATGTTTTATCAAAACTATTTTATGAAAAAGTATTAAGCAGTGAATTTCGGCTTAGTTTTAAAAATTATGAAAAAGGATATCGATCTTAGTCAAGTGCCTTCACATTAAAAACAGATGAAACATTGTTCGCTCACAATGAAAATCTTCCAAAACAAAACCCATTTCCCTCCCCAGCCACTCCTAAATCAGCTTATGCTTATACTCGATGACAAATCTCCTTTTCCCCCTCGACACTCGTATCTCATTTTTTATAAGTACACGAGCTAAGAAAAAACTTTCATCTGTAACATTGTTTCCATATATTTTACTGTCCCCCTAACTTGCCGATGAAGCCGAAAGGAAGGGAAAAATCGAGGGGGGGGAAAGTCGAGAATTCTTCACACAAGCACTCTGCAGATGATGCAGAAAAGTGGCTGCGAAAAGTTTTCTGTTCTTGACCAAAATGTAGCACAGGATGGGATTGCTCTCTGGAGAGGTTTGGAGGAGGGTAGAAGAAGAAATATCGCCGTTTTTATGTTGTCCCGAGATTCCGTACAGTTGAAGTTTGCGTTGAATTTGTCATGTCGCCGTTTCCCAGAATAGAAGTTTCCTCTTCGCCAATAATGAACCATTCATGGAGTTTGGGTTGCTGACCACGATTTAGGGTTTTTCTTCTGCATTTTCTGTCAAGGTGTCTTCCATCCAATTTGTCTTGGTTTCTCTTTTTTTCAAGTTGTTTTTAAGTGGACAGCGATGAAATATTTTTCAAATAATAGAAAACAGTTACATATATTGACCGTGTATTATTTATAATGATTTGAATATAATATTGATATATAAATTTTATGCAAATTTTTATATAATACTCGACATTTTTAATGACTTATGTTATTTATATATATGAAATGTATGTTTTGAGAAAAATATCTTATACGAGAACAGAAAATTAAAAGAACAATCATTTTTAATTTATTAGCTTTAAAGTATATTCGGAAAAAATTATATTATATCCTGAAAAAATCAATAACAACATATATATTCCAAAATTAGTGTAAATGTTTTTATTTAATTAATATTTTTATACAAATTTTATAGATATGTTATAGATATTTTATATATTTTTTTGAACGTAACTTTTATGTAGTTTTATAAGTGTAAATTTTTTTAATTAATATTTTTATGGAAATTTTATACACATTTTTGCTTAACACTCGGCCTTTTTAAAGATTTATATTATTTATAATCGTTTAGTATATAAAATGTATTTATTGAAAAAATATGTTATATGAAATTAAAATAAATTAAAAAGCAAGCATTTGGAATTTATTAGGACTAAAGTATCGAAAAAGCAAGTCCAATACTAACATTTATTTTTTATATTTACAGAGTCTTTTTATGTGCCTTTTTGCGAAACAGAACGTAAATACAATGCGTAAATATCCTAAAAATGAATCGACATATTTTGTATTTCATGTCTTATCAAAATTATTACCATTAAATAATTAAGTATTAAACAATAAATTTCGGCTTAATTTTAAAAATTATAAAAATGATATCGATTTAGTCAAGTGCCTCCACATTAAAACATACGAAACATTGTTCACCTAAAATGAAAATCTCCCAAAACAAAACCCATTTCCCGCCCTAGCCACTCTTAAATCAGCTCACGCTTATACGAGATAACAAATCTCTTTTTTCCCCTTGACACTCGTATCTCATTTTTTATAAATATACGAATATACGAGCCAAGAAAAAACTTTCATGTGCAACATTGTTTCCATATATTTTACTTCCCCCCTAACTCGCCGATGAAACCGAAAAGAAGGGATGAGATCGAGGGAATAAAAAAAAATAAGTCGAGACTTCTTCACACAAGCACTCTGCAGCTGATGTAGAAAAGTGGCTGCGAGACGTTTTCTGTTCTTGACCAAAATATAGCAGAGGATGGGATTGCTCTCTGGAGAGGTTTGGAAGAGGGTGGAAAAAGAAATATCGCTGTTCTTATGTTGTCCCGAGATTCGAGAAGTTTCGATGCCATCCCTGCAGTTGCAGTTTGCGTTGAATTTGTCATGTCGCCATTCCCCGGAATAGAAGTTTCCTCTTCGCCAATAATGAACCATTCATGGAGTTTGGGTTGCTGACCACGATTTGGAGCTTTTCCCTGTGCATTTTCTGTCAAGGTGTCTGCCATCCAATTTGATTTGGTTTCCTTTTTTTGTCGACGTCGTGATGTTAAGTTGCATTAAGTTGCTTTAAAGTGGAGAACTGTAAAATATATTCTAAATAGTTGAAAAAATGTACAATTTTGTTATTGTTTCTGGCAGTTACAATAATTAACGAATGTAGTAACTTTCATTGGCGGTATATTATTTATAAATATTTTAACTAAATTTTAACTAAAATTTTATACAAATTTTTATATACTACTAGACATTTTTAGTGACTTATATTTTTTAAGTATATAAAATGCATTTTTTGAAAAAATATCTTATATGAAATCAGAAAAATAAAAAGCAATCATTTATGATTTATTAGCAATACGTTTTCGAAAAATAGAGATAAATTGACATCATTATATAAAATTAACTATATATATTGGTTATTCTGTAATTTAACCAGTTATAGGTTATTATATTCTGAATCTTCAGTATAAAAGAAAAAAACACGATTGAGAAAATGCAATTCAAATAATATAATTTATTTTTAATATTTACAGATTATTTTTATGTGCCTTTTTGCGAAACGCATTATAAATACAATGCGTAAATTTCCCAAAAATGAATTGACGCATTTTGTATTTCATGTCTTATCAAAATTATTACCATTAAATAATTAAGTATTACACACAGAATTTCGATTTAATTTTAAAAATTATAAAAAATTATGTCGATCTTAGTCAAGTACCTCCACATTAAAACATATGAATCATTGTTCACCCAAAACGAAAATCTTCCAAAACAAAACCCATATCCCTCCCCAGTCACTCTTACATCAGCTTACGCTTATACGCGATGACAAATCTCTTTTTTCCCCTCAACACTCGCATCTCATTTCTTATAAGTACCCGAGCTAAGAAAAAACTTTCATCTGTAACTTTGTTTCCAGATATTTTACTTTCCCCCTAACTTGCCGATGAAACCGAAAAGAAGGGAAAAATTGAGAGGATAAAAAAGTCGAGACTTCTTCACACGAGCACTCTGCAGCTGATGTAGAAAAGTGGCTGCGAAACGTTTTCTCTTCTTGACCAAAATGTAGCACAGGAAGGGATTGCTCTCTGGAGAGGTTTGGAGGGTGGAAGAAATATCGCTGTTTTTATGTTGTCCCGAGATTCGAGAAGTTTCGATGCAATCCGTGCAGTTGCAGTTTGGCGTTGAATTTGTCATGTCGCCATTCCCCGGAATAGAAGCTTCCTCTTGGCCAATAATGAACCACTCATGGGATTTTGCTTGCTGACCACGATTCAGAGCTTTTGCTGTGCATTTTCTGTCAACGTGTCTTGCCATCCAATTTGTTTTGGTTTCTTTTTTTTTTTTTTTTTTTCGACACTATGCTGTTAAGTTTCGAAAAGTTGTTTTTAAGTGGAGAGCGTTGAAATATTTTCTAAATAAAAGAAAAAAATTTCAATTTTTAGTGTTGCGTCTGGCCTTTACCGCAATTAACGCATGTAGTACCTTTCATTGGCGATCTATTTTTATAAACATTTTTAATTAATATTTTTATATAACTTTTATACAGATTTTTATATAATACTCGACATTTTTAGTGACTTAAGTTAATTACGCATATAATAACATATTTTGAAAAAAATATCTTTTATGAAACCCAAAAATTAAAAACCAACCATATATGATTTATCAGCACTTAAGTTCCGAAAACTAGGGATACATTGACCTTGTTAAAAAAGAAGTAACTGTAGATATTAATTATTTTGTGATTTAAAATAAATATGTTCTATAATATGCTGAATCTTCAGCTTAAAAGAAAAAAAAAACTATCGAGAAAAAGCAAGTCAAATAATAACATTTATTTTTTTTTTATATTTACAGAGTCTTTTTGTCACACGCATTGTAAATACAACGTGTAAATATCCCAAAAATGAATTGACGTATATTTTATTTCATGTATTATCAAAATTATTACCTTTAAATAATTAAGTATGAAACAAACAATTTCGGCTTACTTTTAAATACTATAAAAATGATATCAATCTTAGTCAAGTGCCTCCGCATTAAAACGTATGAAACATTGTTCGCCCAAAATGAAAATCTTCCGAAACAAAACCCATTTCCCTCCCCAGCCACTGTTAAATCAGCTTACTCTTATACGCGATGACAAATCTCTTTTTCCCCCTCAACACTCGTTTCTCATTTTTTTTTATAACTATACGAGCATACGAGCTAAGAAAAAGCTTTTATCTGTAACATTGTTTCCATATATTTTACTTTCCCCCTAACTTTCCGATGAAACCGAAAGGAAAGGGAAAATCGAGAGGATAAAAAAGTCGAGACTTCTTCACACGAGTACAGCTGATGTAGAAAAGTGGCTGCGAAAAGTTTCCTGTTCTTGACCAAAATATAGCACAGGATGGGATTGCTCTCTGGAGAGGTTTGGATTAGGGTAGAAGAAGAAATATCGCCGTTTTTATGTTGTCCCGACATGCGAGATGTTTCGGTGCAATCCGTGCAGTTGCAGTTTGCGTTGAATGTGTCATGTCGCCATTTCCTGAAATAGAAGTTTCCTCTTCGCCAATAATGATCCATTCATGGAGTTTTTGTTGCTGACCACGATTTAGAGTTTGCCTGTGCATTTTCTGTCAAGGTGTCTTGGCATCCAATTTGCTTTGGGTTTCCTTTTTTTCAACATCGTGCAATTAAGATGCATAAAGTCGTTTTTAAGTGTAGAGCGATGAAATATATTCTAAATAAAAGAAAAAATTTGCAATGATGGTTATTGTTACTGGCAATTACAGTAATTATTGCCTGTAACAATTTTCGTTGATTATATATTATTTATAAAGCTTTGTAACTAATATTTTTCGTATAAATTGTATGTAGATTTTTATTTAGTACTCGGCATTAGTGAAATGCATTTTTAAAAAAATATCTTATATGACACCAGAAAATTAACAAGCAACCATTTATGATTTACTAACATTAAAAGTCGAGACTTCTTCACACGAGCACTCTGTAGCTGATGCAGAAAAGTGGCTGCCAAAGTTTTGCTCTTCTTGACCAACATATAGTACAGAATGGGATTCCTCTCTGAAGAGGTTTGGAAGAAGGTGGGAGAAGAAATATCGCTGTTTTTATGTTGTCCCGAGATTCGAGAAGTTTCGATGCAATCCGCGCAGTCGCAGTTTGTGTTGAATTTGTCCTGTCGCCATTCCCCGGAACAGAAGTTTCCTCTTCGCCAATAATGATCCATTCATGGAGTTTGGGTTGCTGACCACGATTTGGAGTTTTTCCTGTGCATTTTCTGTCATGGTGTCTGCCATCCAATTTGTTCTGGTTTCTCTTTTTTTTTCAGCACTGTGCTGTTAAAATGCATAAAGTTGTTTTTAAGTGTAGAGCAATGTAATATATTCCAAATAACAGACAAAATTAAAAAATTTTCTTATTGTTTTTGGAATTACAGTAATTAATTCAGATAATAACTGTGTAATTCATGTGCATGTGTAATGTGTAATTCATTAACGATATATATTTTATAAAGATTTTAACAAATATTGTTATATAAATTTTATGCAGTTTCTTATATAATATTCAGCATTTATAATGACTTATATTATTTAAACATTTAAAATACATTATTCGAAAAAATATCTTATATGAAACCAAAAAATTAAAAAGCAATCATTTTTGAGTTATCAGTACTAAAGTTCCGAAAACTGGAGGTAAATTGTCCTCCTTAAAAAAAGAAGTAACTATAGATATTAATTATTATGTGATTTAAAACAAATATATGCGAAAAACACAAAAATATTGAGAAGAGGCAAATTAAATAATAACATTTATTTTTTATATTTACAGAGTGTTTTTGCAAAACCTATTGTAAATACCATACGTAAATATCCTCAAAATGAATCGACGTATTTTGTACTTCATGTCTTATCAAAATTATTATCATTAAATAATTAAGTATTAATTTTAAATCGGCTAAATTTTGCTAGATTTTTATTTACTACTCGGTATTTTTAATGACTTATAATATTTAGGAATTTTGAAATAATTTTTTGAAATAATATATTATATGAAACCAGAAAATAAAAAAGTAAGCATATATGATTTATTAGCACTAAAGTATCGAAAAATAGTGATAGATTGACATTATTAAAGAGGTAGTAAATATAGTTATTAACTATTCTATGATTTAAAACAAATATATGCTATTATATTCTTAATCTAAGAAGAAACAAAGAAAAAACAGAAAAAAAAAACACAAATGAGAAAAAGCAAGTTAAATAATAACATTTATTTTTTTATATTTGCACAGTCTTTTTGCGAAATGCATTGTAAATATAATACGCAAAAATCCCAAAAATGATTCGACTTATTTTGTATTTGCTGTCTTATAAAAATTATTATCATTAAATAATTAAGTATTAAACAATAAATTTCGGCTTAATGTTAAAAATTATAAAAATGATATCTATCTTAGTCCAGTGCCCCACATTAAAACATACGAAACATTGTTCAATCCACAATGAAAACCTTCCAAAACAAAACCCATCTTCCTTCCCAACCACTCTTAAATCAGCTCACGCTTATACGCGATGACAAATCTCTTTTTCCCCCTCGACACTCGTATCTCATTTTTTATAAGTATACGAGCATACGAGCTGAGAAAAAACTTCCATCTGTAACATTGTTTCCATATATTTTACTTTCCCCCTAACTTGCCGATGAAACCGAAAGAAAGGGAAAAATCGAGGGGGGGAAAAAAGTCGAGACTTTTTCACACAAGCACTCTGCAGCTGATGCACAAAAGTGGCTGCGAAAAGTTTTGCTCTTCTTGACCAAAATACAGCACAGGATGGGATTGCTCTCTGGAGAGGTTTGGAAGAGGGTGAAAGAAGAAATATCGCTGTTTTTATGTTGTCCCGAGATTCGAGAATTTTCGATGCAATCCGCGCAGTTGCAGTTTGGCGTTGAATTTGTCATGTCGCCATTCCCCGGAATAGAAGTTTCCTCTTCGCCAATAATGAACCATTCATGGAGTTTGGGTTGCTGATCACGATTTAGAGCTGCTCTGTACATGCACTGTCAAGGTGTCGGCCATTCAATTCGCTCTGGTTTCTCATTTTTTTTTTCAACACTGTGCTGTTAAGATGCATAAAGTTGTTTTTAAGTGGAGAGAGATGAAATATATTCTAAATAATATTTTGTATTAGAAAAAAATTACAATTTTTGTTATTGCTTATGATATTTACCGAAAAGAAAGCATGTAATAAGTTTCATTGATGATACATTATTTATAAAGATTTGTAACTACTAGTTTTATATACATATTAAGTTAATTTTTATATAATATTCGGCATTTTTAAAGATTTATTTTATTTAAATATATAAAATGAATTTTTGAAAAAATACATTGTATGAAACCAGAAAATTAAAATGCAACCATTATGATTTATTAGCACTAAAGTATATTTTGAAATGATTCAAGAATAACATAAATTCCAAAATTAGTGTAAATGTTTTTATTTAATTAATGTATTAATTAATATTTTTATACAAAATATATAGTTTTGTATATAAATTTTAAGTAATTCTATTAATATTTACATTAATAGAATTACACAAAATTTATACATTAATTTCTATACTTAATTTCTCCAGAAATCTCTTGAAGATATATAAAACTTTGTTTTAAATACAAACTGCATATTAAATAAAAACATTTCTGTAATATATATCTTATGAATATATTGACACAAATCGAATTATTACGACAGAAAACCGCCTTAATTATTTGTGGCTTACAAGTCACAAATCTATACCTTAACAGAAGCAGTATTCGCTAAATAGATTGTTGGGCTTACTGAAATAGATTCTGACAATTGCTGTCTCTCTAGTTATTCAGACTTTCTATCACACTCGAAGAAACACATTCTCCTTGGAGTCTAGAGGATAAGTAGTCCTTATTTTTCTGTCATTGAATATTTGTATCCAAATAAGGACTTGTCAGCATTGTTTGCATTGCGTTAGATGGAGCTGAGATTCTATTTCCTTTTTTCTCTATCCTTGTTTGATATACGTATTCTGTTCTTAATCGAATATGCCAGGTTTGACAGATGTATATGAAATGTTAAAGGATATTGAATTACGTTTTGGAAATTTTTGAACTCTGGGACTTTCGTTTATTTTGATTTTGAGATATTGTTAATAAAAAGGCAAACAAATATATTTTGATATGAAATATGATATATATATTTTTTTTCTTATTTGAACTTATAGTATATATATTTTGTATGAATTTGATCCGGTAATAAATAAATATATTTCATAGTAAGTAAATATATAGAGACATCTGTCTACAGAGTTAATATTAATTTAAATAAATTAAAAGTCAGTGTTTTTGTAGTTTAAGAAAATAAACTTCTTCTTTATCATTTTTTGCATTAAAAAAAAATAAATCTTCTTCTTTTTGTATGTTTTTTGTAGTTTAAAAGTGTAAAACTTTTTTATCTTAAATCAATCCAATTTTATACTCAAGCAGAAAAAAAAACATTGTATTATGAATTTTCTTTTATCTTCATGCTTTACCTTGTCGTTATAACTAAATTACTTTTAATTAATAATTTCATAAATTTTATGAAGATTAAATTTTAGTATTTAACGAAAAAATTTCAATTTAACTTTAGCTTTTTACATAGTACTTACTTCCAGCTGCTTTGTCAATAATAGATGACTTTAAACTCATTATTATTGACCTTTAACGCAATAAACTTCCAAAAGTTTCAATTAATGTTGTAAAAATATTATGCATTTTCATATCACAATTTCTAGTTTGAGTATATAAGCAATCACTGGATTTATGTTTAATTGTTTTACAGTTATAAAACATTGTAAAACATTTTGTTGCACACAAAACACATTGTTTATATGTTTTACTGTTGTAAAACAAGGTAAAATATTTAAACATAAATCCATTGATATCTAATTCGACAGGAATTAAAAATTACTCAATCACTACTGAATGCTTTAGTATATACGTTGTTTCAATTCAAATTGTTAAATGATTAAATTATTAATAAAATTAAAAATTATAATTATCGATTATAAATTTCACGTAAAATTATTAATTATATTTAATTTCTCCGATTCTTTTTTCCAGCTACCACTTGAACAAAACTGAAATTTTGCTTTCTATGCAAACTGCATATTAAATAAAAACCTTTTTTCTAATATATATCCCATGAATATATTGACACAAATCGAATTATTACGACGGAAAACCGCCTTAATTATTTGTGGCTTACAAGTCACAAATCTATACCTTACCATAAGCAGTATTCGCTAAACTGATTGTTGGACTAGCTGAAATAGATTCTGACAATTGCTGTCTGTCTAGTTATTCAGACCTTCTATCACACTCGAAGAAACACATTCTGCTGGGAGTCTAGAGGGTAAGTAGTCCTTATTTTTCTGTCATTGAATATTTGTATCCAAATAAGGACTTGTCAGCATTGTTTGCATTGCGTTAGATGGAGCTGGGATTCCATTTTTTTCTTTTCCCCATCTTTGTTTGATATACGTATTCTGTTCTTCATCGAATATGCCTGGTTTGGCGGATATATATGAAATGCTAAAATATATTGAATTAGTTTTTGGAAATTTTTGAACTTTTGGTACTTTCGTTTATTTCAATTTTGACATGTTGTTAATAAAAAGAAATAGAAATGTATTTTGATATGAAATATAGATTTTTTTTCTTTATCTTAACTTATATATATTTTGTATGAATGTGATCGTGTAATAAATAAATATATTTCATAATAAGTAAATATATAGAGACATCTGATAACAGAATTAATATTAATTGAAACAAATTAAAAGTCAGAGTTCTTATATTTTAAAGGAATAAAATTTTTTTGTATCTTTTTTGTATTTTAAAATACAAAAAAAAAAATACTATTATTTTTAAAGATGTTATACTATTTTTTTAAAGATATTATTTAAAAAAAATGTTATTCTTTTAAAATACAAAGGAAAAAAAAGATTAACGCTTCTTTTTGTATCTATTTTTGTAATTTAAAAGTATAATACTTGTTCTTTTTTTGCATTTTAAAAGAATAAAACTTCTCTTTGTAATTTTTTTTTTTAATTTTAAAAGAATAATACATTTCCTTTTTGTATCCTTTTTGTATTTTAAAAGAATAAACCATCGTTTTTCATAAATCTATCCAGTTTTGTACTAATAATGGAACAAAAATAATTTTATTAGGTATTTTCATTATACTTGAAGGCTAAACTTGTCGTTATAACTAAATTATTTTTAATTAATAATTTCACAAATTTCATAAGCATTCAATTTTGGTATTTGATTAAATTTTTCAACTTAACTTTAGCTTTTTTACATAATACTCTTTTCCAGTTCTTTTGTTGATAATAGATGACTTCAAACTCATTATTAACAATTTTTTTATAGTTTAATTATTTTTAATTAATAATTTCAGAAATTTTGTAGACATTTAATTTTGGTATTTGAGGAAAATATTGCAATTTATCTTTAGCTTTTTACATAGTACTTACTTTCAGCGTTTTTTGTCAACAATAGATGACTTCAAAGTCATTACTAACAATTTTTATAGCTAAATTATTTTTAATTAATAATTTCAGAAATTTCATAAACATTCAATTTTGGTAAGTGATGAAAATATTTCAATTTAGCTTTATCTTTTTACATAGTACATATTTCCAGCGTTTTTTTGTCAATAGTAAAGGACTTCAAACTCATTATAAACGATTTCTAACAATTTTTTATTGCTAAATTATTTTTAATTAATAATTTCAGAAATTTCTTAAACATTCAGTTTTGGTATTTGATAAAAATATTTCAACTTAGCTTTTGCTTTTTACATAATACTTACTTCTAGCATTTTTTTGTGAATAATAAAGGACTTCAAACTCATTATTAACAATTTTTAAAGCAATAAATTACCAAAAATTTCAGTTAGTCTCATCAAAAAATTATATTTCCGTATTTCCTTAACACAATTTCAAGTTTGGATATATAAGCAAGCATAACCTTAAGTACATCTCGTTACATTGATGTAGTGACGCTGGGCAGAGTTTGGAATTTTCAGTACCATCTTTATCTGCTTGTGACATCCCATATATACTGGAAATGATGGAACGCTTAGGGCGATACAAAACCACATAAATCATCTCCTTATAAGCCACAAGAGAACCCTCTTTCAAGCAACTCCCGCGGGAATAAGTGATTTAATGACTTCATATAAGTTAGAGGACTGAAACCCAACATGGCGGCTATTCCTTCCATGGATTTCGGTCAGTGAATTGAATGGCCACTTTATTGTTGTTGTACGTAATTAAAATATGCTATATTAAAATATGTAGTAATAATTGAAAAAATTGGATATTGTTGACAACAAAAAATTATTTAATAAATAATGGCAAAAGATTTACTTGCAAACTGAAAGTACATTACAATACGAGATAATAAAAAAAAGTCAAAACAACTTTATAAATCAAGAATTCGAAAATATATAAGGCTAGAAAGATGTTATCGAGACAAAAGAATGAAAATGAATAATAATAATAATAATAATAATAGGGCTAGAAAAATGTTTACGGAATACACCATTCAATGTTGGTAAATGACATCGGGTTTCCAAGGCAACTTTTAAATTCAAGTAATCACACAAATAAAAGTCAAAAGGTGTCAAGCCAGGAGATTTGGATGGCCATAGATAAAAAAATAATCGACTAAGGAAATGGTTTTCGACAAATATAATAGAAGTATGCGAGGATGTGCTCTCCATGTGTGTGAACTTCCTATTGAAAGAGAAGGAATAATAATTGCCCGACAAGATCTCAGGAATGATATTTATAGTTAAAGTTGCTTTTTATATACCAGTCAATAACTCTTTATACTATTATTATCTTACAACTACATTTGTTGATAAAAGTAAATTATACTAATGCCCTTTTTTATTACATGAAAAACAATTCCGGCTTTGCTTCCATCCTAAGTTTTCTAACTAACTTTTCTTAGATTCTGTCAAGAGTTTTGAATCAATTTGTATATTTTAATAAAACATATTGTTTGAAATAAATAGTTCTATTACTATCAATTCCAGCAGTATTTAAAATAATAAATGAACAATGAAGGCTAAAAATATCATCACATTAATATACACTATGTGGAAGAAAGTGACGGGACACGACACTATAACGAAATAAACCCATATTTATTAAAATTAATAGGAGGTAGGGCCTCCTTTGGCTGCGATCACAGCTGCAACCCTTCTGGTCATGCTTTCCACTAAATTAGCCATAGTGGCAAGAGGAATTTCCTTCCAAATGTTTAACAGGAAGTTCCATAGTTCAGGCTTGCTTTTGGGGAGTGGGGTGCAGGCCCTCAACCGACGGTCCAATTCGTCCCAGAGATGTTCAGTTGGGTTAAGATCAGGGCTCTGCGCCGGCCACTCCATGCGTTTAACGTTGTTGTTCACATACCAATCAAGAGTCATCCTTGCAACATGGCATGTTGCGTTGTCGTCTTGATACCAGCAATCATCTATACCGTACGTTGCCCACAAGGTAGGAAGGACATGATTGTCAAGAATATCACAGTATCTATCGGCATTCATTGCACCATCAACCTTCACCAGTTTGCCAGCCCCATACCAGGAGAAACAGGCCCATACCATCAATCCTCCTCCACCAAACTTTACAATTGGGACGACACATTCGGGCAAAAGGCGTTCTCCTGGTAAACGCCATACCCAAACACGTCCATCGGAACGGAAAAGTGTGAATCATGACTCATCACTGCAAAGGATGCGTTTCCAGTCATCCAGAGTCCAAGTACAGTGGTCTTTGACCCATCGAAGGCGCGCTTTCTTGTTGGTTTTCGTAATCAAAGGCTCATGGCCCGCCGAACGTCCAGTGTAACCTAACTCAGGGCCTCGATACGAAGAGTCTTGGTCGAAACGACCACACCTGTGGCTTGTCTAAACTCATTAGCGATGTTATCCATGGATGTTTGACGGTTACTTTGAATCTCCCTGCCGAGCACCCGCCGGTCCCTGCTGGTGAGAACTGTAGGTCGTCCACTTCGGGGTTTGTTCTGACAGTGTCCCTCAGTCTTGTAGCGACACACAACACGTGCTACAGTTGATTTTGCGCTGTTACGGAGACGGGATATCTCCCTAATTGACACCTTGGCAAGATGCAATCCAACCAACACACTTTTCTTGAACTCAGACAACTCTTCCCGTGGCGGCATCTTGACAAAAAACAACTCTAGTCGACTCCACAGAGTATTTATAGGATATGGTTGACACGTGATACCTATTATTGTGCATGTGTCAGCTGTATTGTCGACTTTTCTACTTTTCGAGGGGGTGTCCCGTCACTTTCTGCCAGATAGTGTATATTATTTCTATTGAAATTGTTAAAATAGCTCTTCTTGAATTTAAATGAATGACCTTGAATAGGAAATTGTGATTCAAATTTGAAATTAACATTTTATCTATGTTCAAAGAGAAATAGTTAATGAAATGTATAATGCATTAATACAGATAAATATATTATATATATATACATTAAATTTCATTAAAAAAGTTTTTTGATTAATGCCCGGGAGTTTTCATGGAATAAAAAACAACCTTTACACTAATATTTTGATGGTTTAAAAATTAATAATAATAATACTTAAATTAATTTTAAAAAAATTAAATATTTTTTAACTATTTTTTTAAAAAAATTCAAAAGAATCCATTTTTTTTATTGTTATTTATCAAAATGAATTTCTTCAAAATTTGCGAATAAAAATTTGTGCAATAATTTTTTTATTCACTGTATTTTATAGATGAAAATTTTTCTTTTTAATTTGATAAATTTTAGGATGGTAAAAACATTGATTTAAATCTGAAATGAATTTCGTAGACAAATATTTTAACAAATAAATTGCATCAAATAATAAAATAAATAACAAAATAAGGAATAATGAAAATTTAGTTGAATATAAAATTTTAAAAGAGACATTAGATAGAATTTCATATTTTATAAATCCTATCTATTCATAGATAGAATTTTTCCTATCTATTCATAGATTTTTGAAAGCATACATCCAAACTAAATTGTTGACTTATTTGAATAAATATAGATATCTTCTTTTCCTATTCATAATTAAATAGTCAATAGTATATTCTGAAATGCTACAATTTTAGAAACGTTTTAGTAATGTTTTATTTTATATTTCTTTCATAGATGTTTTAAGTAATTGAAAAATAGTACATTCATTCTATTCAGAATTTGAGTATTTTCCAACTATTTTAAAATAAATGGTGCTCATATTCTATATATTGATTTGCCAGCTTGAGTTTGGAACAAAAATACTTTCATTAAAAAATTCAAATATATAATTCATATTTTTTGCAAAGAAACAATATTTTTTGCTATAATTTTCTTAGTGAGCTAGTAATATGTGAACACAAATTAAATCAAAATTAAATTAATAATTTATTTAATTTAAATACAATAATATTAAATTAATAATTTAAATTTTTATTATAAAATATTTGAAGAATTTGTAACAATTAATTATTTTATAATAAATATTAAAAACGGCTCATATACATTCATATGTACATAACTATTTTTCTTACATGCAGATTTTTCATATATTTTACTATCAATCCTAAGGAATAAAATTTTTTAAACATTTTTTAACTGATAATGATTAAATTTATAAAATTTTATTTTTTATTATGAAGTTTTTAAACATTTTTAACAATTAATTATTTTATAATAAATATAAAAAAACGGCTCATACTATTCTAATATGCATAATTATTTTCTTAAATGCAGATTTTTCATATATTTTACTATCAAACTTGAAGAATAAAATTTTTTTAATTTTTTTAACTGATAATTATTAAATTTATAAAATTTTATTTTATTTCTTATTATAAAATTTTTAAAACCTTTTAACAATTATTTATCAATAATTTAAAAAAAAATGGCTCATACTATTTTTATATGCATAACTATTTTTCTTATATGCAGATTTTTCATACATTTCACTATCAAAACTAAAGAATTAATTTTTTTAATGATTTTTAACTGAAACGTAAAAAATAATATTAATTTTGTGCTTATTACTTTTAATTGAGATTATTTATAGATTAACACTTTTATTTTGCTAATATTTTAAATAATTAAAGTTTATATTTATGCCTTAAGAAAATTCTATTGAAGATTTATTTATTTGTTCGAATAATACTCTCCTTTCTGCATGGACAAAATCATTACTCATTATTTTCAATATTTGGCGAAGTTAAGATCGTGGTTGATTTATAGTCCTATATAAAGGTGCCGGCACATTCAGGATCGTGCTGTGATAGCTAGGAAAATGAAAATCCTTATTTGATCGTATGCATGCTGTCTTATGCTGTTCAGCATTTAAGGGACAATAAATGTACTCATAATTCATAAGAATAAAAAAATAAATATAGGAGAGGGGAGGGGTTATATGGGAAAAGAACGGGGAATTTAATTTACGTTTTGAAGTATGATACAACGTCACGTATTACATTATATTCAATCAAATTTTTAACAGTAAGCTTGTATCAAATGCGATAGATTTTTTAAATATTATTTTTATTTATTATTTTAATTGTTAAAAGCTGAAAAATTTACAGATTCATTATTTAGTTCTATATTCCTTAAAGTTTGAATTATTTTTTCAATTAATTTAAAAAATAATTCAAACTTGAAGGAAATTGAAAGTTTTAACTTTGAATTTTAAGTTTTTTAAAGTTTTAACTTTTGAACTTTAAGTTTTAATTGAAGGTTTGAATTTTTTCGATTCTACATTGCAAAAAAATAAATAAATAAATAAAACAAAGAAATAAATAAAAAATGAATACATAAATAATTACAAATTTAAAAAATTAAAAAAAAAAATAAATTTAACAAAAATAACAACAAATAACTGAAACGAATAATAATTAAGAATTTCATAATAAGTTGTATTAGATTAAAACAGATTTTAATAACATGTGAGAAATATTTTTAATTATATAAGGCAATCATACATATAAAAATATTATATATTTGTCATTCAAGTATAATTAAATTTTAACAAATTTTGTTAGCATAATTATAGAATATTTTTTTATACAAGTTGCTCTATATTGAAGAAAATATTGTTAGTACATTTTTAGAAAATTTATACAAATTGTTATATATTAAAGATAATTCTGCTTTTACACGTTTAGAAAATTTATACAAATTTTTACATTTCGTAAAAAATTAATATATTCAAAATTATCTAAGCAATATTCTAAAGCATATATTAAGATTAAAGACCTTTTTTTATTAAAGAGCATTTATTCTTTAATATATTTATTTATTTATTATTTTTCATAGTATAAATTTTAAAATAGACAGTTGCGAAGAAATTATTTTTTATAATATTTCATTAAATATACATGTCAGATTAAATAATATCTATTATTTTATTAAATGGGGAAACTTATATTATAATAAGAAATATGTTATATTACAAAACTAAAAACTTACTTATTTAGTAAGAAAGTAAACTTAACTTGTAAATTAAATTTATAACTCATTTTAATGACTCTGATGTTTGATGAAGTACAAAGTTACATTTATTGTATTAAAGAAGTGCATATAATTAAAAGAATAATTTTTATTATTAAAAAAAGTGCACAGTTTTTCCTAATATTCAATAATATTTTCTAATTTTTAATAATATTTTTAGTATTTTTCAGTAGAAAAATATTCTACTGAAAAATACTAAAAATATTATTAAAAATTAGAAAATATTATTGAATATTAGGAAAAACTACTAAAATAAAAAATTAAAAATACCCCAGTATTGAAGTTTACATATTAAACAAATAGTTTAATATGTAAACTTCAATACTGGGGTATTTTTAATTTTTTTAATTTAATAGATAATTGAACATTTAATCAATTATATTATTTTTTTTTATTTCAATAATACATCTATCAATCAAATTGAAATAATAAATAATTATTTTACAAATATGATTCCACAAAAAATATTCACAAGAAATTCAATAAGTTCTCTAATTTATAAATATAATTCAATATATCATCAATGAAGTATTGTTCAGGAATTATTTTTCCATCCATCTATCTATTTATCTATCTCTCTCTCTATACATATATATTATTGTAATTTTTCTCCAATTTCAATAGTACTGATATATTCAATATGTTTTTAGCAAATAAATAATTATTTCATTAAGCAAATGATAATGATTCTTACTTTGTATAACATAAACTAAATAATTCATTTATTATTTGATGATTAGAAAAAGCAAACAACACTAGACAAAACGTTATCCACAAACTAAATTATCTTTATAATTTATAAGTGAGATATATATATATATCATAATCTTTATATTCATATTAAAATAGTCTGTAAGTATAAATTTAAATATATATAGATTTAATAAACAAATTTCTCGAGGTTTGGAATTACCATGCCATTTTAAAATTTGACCGATCACTTACCTTGACCTATATGACCTCTAAATAAGGGATTCTTCGCTCAACATTATAAATAAGGTCATTAATATTAATAAAACCTTCTGAGACCATCGACCAACTAAAAAAAGGAATAATGGACTTGGTGGAGAAAGCCGTTTTTTTTTTCTTGTGTGTGTGTGTTTTATATAAGAGATGAGAAGACCCGGTTTTCTCATTTTGCTTACCAGAATAGATGAATTCTTGGGTTTGTATTTATAGGGTAATCGATCTTTCTTCTCAATTACACTAGGTCCAACCTTGTTGATTTTTATGCAGAGAGCGGGTTTTTTTTTCTTATAGTTTAATCCGAGGAGTCAGTGAGGATTAAATTAAAAACTCCTCCCGGTTTATTAAAAATTATTCCTTATTTATTTGGTAAATTGCTTAATTTCGTGTATTGATTTTTATTAAAGCTTGTTTTTACTATTGATTTAATAAAAATGTTATTTATTTTTTCAATACATAATTATCGAACATATTGTTTCCGAAACTAGCAAAACAAAATTTGAATAAATAATTTAAGTTGTGATTTTCCGTGTATCAATGGCATATTTTAGATGTATTGTTGAAACAATAATATTTACGAGGACTTTCAGGATCTATTACCCTTCCAGTACCATTGGCCATGATAGGAGAACAATAAAATATAAACAGTTAATTATTATTTTATTCATTATTGTTTTCTTAATTATTATTTTATTAAATTATTATTTATACAAATAAATAATTAAGTTTTCAATGTACGATAATGACTTTCATATTAAGGATTTTCAATGTATCACTGGCATATTCAAGACGTATTGACGAAGCAATAGCGGCCTGATGAGCAATTGGCTAGCGCTCTGGCCGTCGATAATTCAGGTTCGAATACTGGCGTTGGCATGGATGTTTATTTGTGGTTTTGAATCCACGTTAAACTGTAGGTCGCGGTCTAATTAGCCTAAAGTGTGCACAAAAGGGCTGCAGAACGACAAACGAAACCAATTGTCGAAGCTCTTAATAATTCTTTTTGATAACAGATATCATTTTAATAAGATATAGTGATCAGATTAATTATATCCGTGGCATACAATAAACTGATTTGCTGATCGATAATCAAATAGATTTATCATTTATTTTCCTGAATTTAAAACCAAAATATTTTCTAAAAATATGCAAATACTAGAAATTATTTTATTCCTTACAAATCAATATTTAAACATAACTTCATAATCTACTTAATAATTGCTAATTCTTCCCATAGATATCCAGTAACCTAGCTTGTCAATGAGGCAGTTTAATTAATATCTTATTAGTTAATTATTTCCTCAAAATATTGGGAAAATTGTTTCTAGCTCAACAGTAAACTATACTTTAAATTAATATTTGCAAACCATAATTCCAAACCAAAATTTTTCTAATATTTAACAATGCTTGAAATCCTTCTATCTCTTAAAATTCAATATCTCTTCATGATCTACTAAATAATTACCAATTCCTCGATTCTACATATACTTAGACATCCAATTAACTCGCTTGTCAATATTCTGGAAATGGAAATGGCTTTATATTAACTAGTACCGCTGTTTATTCTTGTAGGCCTAACTCTGCATTTTGATCTATGCCTATCGCATGCAAATTGCGTCCGGAAACATTTCCATTACTAAATCACACATTGACGATTAAGAAGCCAAAATATTAATTTAATTATCTCCAACTATTAACAATCAAATGAATTGCTCACCCTTTCTCGAACGAGTCATCTCCCTTTAAATCAGATACGGTTTTAAACGCCATTTTGGTTCCCTACATGCTTGGCTTCGAGTGTTCCGGAAACTAATTTAGGAGACTCAAATATTGACATATCCTCGAGCACATGAAGTTCTAGACGCCTTTTTTTTAATCACTAAGCTCTAGATTTAATTTCGGTCCTATGATGATGAAGACTGAGTTATTTTTGGTACTTTATTGAAAGATTTAAGATCCCGTAAATCTCCTGTCTCATAAAAGTATGGCTATTAGATTTTTTTTTTCTGTACTTTGATTTATTTGGTTTTTTATCTTTTCGAACAATTTTTTTTTGCCTCTATAGCAATTGAGTATTATCGTTCTGCTAGAGGATGTATTTGTTTGAAAGAGATTGATTTTAAATCTCGAAGTACTCGCTCTTCAAGAGCAGTATTATTGCTTGAAGTATTGTAAATAAAAATAAAAAATGTCTGGAATGTTCGTTCGAGTTTAGGTGTATTGGAGTTACTGGATGAGTGAAATTATATTAGCAGCGATATTGCGACTTTCTGTTACCCTTCATACATTGATGTATTAGTTTTCTGTATATCTTGAAATTAAAGTTAAAGAATTTGTCACATTTGGGACACCAAAATCTATGTTTCTTTTCTGCCATTTACAGAATAGCAGTTGCTTGCATTTTATAAAACTCCTAGTAATTTCTAATTCTTCCTTCCTAGATATATACATAGTTACCGTGTTTGTCAATAAATTAGTTTAATTATTACCTTATTAGTTAATTATATCCTCGAAATATTTAAAATATTGATTTTAGTCCAACATTTAAAATATGCTTTAAATTACTATTTGCAAACCCTACATCCAAACCAAAATATTTTCTAAATGTTAAAAATGCCTGAAATCCTTCTATCTCTTAAAATTCAATATCTCTTCATGATCTACTAAATAATTCCAATTCCTCGATTCTACATATACTTAGACATCCAATTATCTCGCTTGTCAATATTCCGGAATTGGAACTAGCTTTATATTAACGAGGGCCGCTGTTTATTCTTGTAGGCCTAACTCTGCATTTTTATCTATGCCTATCACATGCAAATTCGGTCCGGAAACATTTCCATTACCAAATCACACATTGACGATTCAGAAGACGAAATATTACTTTAATTAACTCCAACTATTAACAATCAATTGAATTGTTCACCCTTTCTCAAATGAGTCATCTCCCTTAAATCAGATACGGTTTTAAACGCCTTTTTGTTTCCCTACAAGCTTTGCTTCGAGTATTCTGGAAACTGATTTCGGAGGCTCAAATATTGACATGCCCTCGAGCACATCAAGTTCGGAAGACTAGACGCCATTTTTTTTTTTTTTTTTAATCACCAAGCTCTAGAGTTAATTTCCGTCCTATGATGATGAAGACCCATTTATTTGGGGCACTTTATTGAAACATTTAAGATCCCGTAAATCTCCTGTCTGATAAAAGTTTGGCTATTAGACTTGTTTTTTTTGTACTTTGATTTATTTGGTTTTTATCTTTTCGAACCCTTTTTCGTCTGTATGGTGATTGAGTATTATCTTTCTGCCAGAGGATGTATTCGTTCGAAAGAAATCGGTATTAAATCCCGAGTACTCGCTTTTGAAGAGCAGTATTATTGCTAGGAATACAGTAAATAGAAAAATGTTTGTAATGTTCGTTCGAGTTTAATTTTATTGGAGTTACTGGATGAGGTAAATTATATTAGCACATATATTGCGATTTTCTATTACACTTCATACATTGATGTATTATTTTTCTGTATATCTTGAAATCAAAGTTAAAGAATTTGTCACATTTGGAACAACAAATTCTAAGTTTTATTTCCGCCATTTACAGAATAGCAGTTGGTTGTATTTTATAAAACTCCTAGCAATTTCTAATTCTTCCCTCCTGGATATATAGTGAGCTTGCTTATCAATAAAACTGTTTAATTATTACCTTATTAGGTAATTATTTCCTGTTTATATTGGAAAATTGTTTTTAGTCCAACAATAAAATCTGCTTTAATTAGTATTTGCAAACCTTAAATCCAAACCAAAATATTTTCTAAATGTAAAAGAACCTTGAAATTCTTTTATCTCTTAGAATTCAATATCTTAAATATATCTTCAAACTCTACTTGATAATTTCTAATTCCTTCTATTTAGATATTCAGTGAACTTTCTTATCAATAAAACTGTTTAATTATTACCTTATTAGTTAATTATTTCCTCTAAATACTGGGAAAATTGTTTTTAGTCTAACAATAAATGATGCTTTAAATTTTGCAAACCATAATTCCAAACCAAAATAATTCTTAAATGTTAAAAATGTCTGAAATCCTTCTATCTCTTAGAATTCAATATCTAAACATCTCGTCATAATCTACTAAATAATTGCTAATTCCTCTATTCTACATATACTTAGACATCCAATTAACTCTCATGTCAATATTCCGGAAATGGGAATAGCCTTATATTAAAGAGGGCCGATGTGTATTCTTGTAGGCCTAAGTCTGCATTTTAATATATTCCTATTATCACATTTCCATTACCAAATCACACATTGACGATTCAGAAGACGAAATATTACTTTAATTAACTCCAACCATTAACAATCAAATGAATTGTTCACCCTTTCTCGAACCCTTAAATCAGATACGGTTTTAAGCGCCATTTTGTTTCCCTACATGCTTGGCTTCGGGTGTTCAGGAAACTAATTTCGGAGACTCAAATATTGACATATCCTCGAGCACATCAAGCACGGAACACTAGACGCCATTTTTTTTTAATCACAAAACTCAAGATTTAATTTCGGTCCTATAATGATGAAGGCCCAGTTATTTGGAGTACTTTATTGAAACGTTTAAGATCCCGTAAATCTCCTATCTCATAAAAGTTTGGCTACTAGACTTTGTTTGTTATTTGTACTTTGCTTTATTTGTTTTTTATCTTTTCGAACTCTTTTTCGCCTCCATGGTTATTGAGTATTACCGTTCTGCCAGAGGATGTATTCGTTCGAAAGAAATCGGTATTAAATCTCGGAGTACTCGCTTTTGAAATGCAGTATTATTGCGTCAAATACAGTAAATTAAAAAATGTTTCGAATGTTCGTTTGAGTTTAGGTGTATTGGAGTTATTGGATGAGGGAAATTATATAAGCACGAATATTGCGACCTTTGTTACACTTCATACATTGACGTATTAGTTTTCTGTATATCTTGAAATCAAAGTTTCTGAATTTGTCTTATTTGGGACACCAAAATCTATGTTTTTTCTACCATTTAAAGAATATCAGTTGCTTGCATTTTATAAAGCTCCTAGTAATTTCTAATTCTTCCTTCCTAGATACATACATAGTTACCGTGTTTGTCAATAAAATGGTTTAATTATTACCTTATTAGTAAATTATATACTCGAAATATTTGATGTATTGCTTTTAGTCCAACATTTAAAATATGCTTTAAATTACTATTTGCAAACCCTACATATAAACAAAAATATTTTCTAAACGTTAAAAATTATTGAAATCCTTCTATCTCTTAGAATTCAATATCTCTTCATGATCTACTAAATAATTCCAATTCCTCGATTCTACATATACTTAGACATCCAGTTAACTCGCTTGTCAATATTCCGGAATTGGAAATAGTTTTATATTAACGAGGTCCGCTGTTTATTCTTGTATGTCTACTCTGCGTTTTGATCTATGCAAATTTCGTCCGGAAAAAATTCCATTACCAAATCACACATTGACGATTCCGAAGACAAAATATTACTTTAATTAACTCCAACTATTAACAATCAAATGAATTGTTCACCCTTTCTCAAATAAGTCATCTCACTTTAAATGAGATACGGTTTTAAGTGCCATTTTGTTTCCCTACATGCTTCGCTTCGAATGTTCAGGAAACTAATTTCGGAGGCTCAAATATTGACATATCCTCGAGCGCATCAAGTTCGGAGGCTAGACGCCATTTTTTTTAATCACCAAGCTGTAGATTTAATTTAGGTCCTATGATGATGAAGACCGAGTTATTTGGGGTACTTTATTGAAACATTTAAGATCCCGTAAATCTCCTGTCTAATAAGAGTTTGGCTGTTAGACTTTGTTTTTTTTTTACTTTGATGTATTTGTTTTTTATCTTTTAGAACTCTTTTTCGCATGTATGGTGATTGAGTATTATCGTTCTGTCAGAGGATGTATTCGCTCGAAAGAAATCAGTATTAAATCCCAAAGTACTCGCTTTTGAATAGCAGTATTATTGCTTTAAATATAGTAAATAAAAAAAAATGTCTGGAATGTTCGTACGAGTTTAGGTGTATTAGAGTTACTGGATGAGGGAAATTATATTAGCACTTATATTGCGACTTTCTGTGGCACTTCATGCATTGATGTATTAGTTTCTGTATACTTTGAAATCAAATTTAATGAATTTGTCCTATTTGTGCCTCCAAAACCTATGTTTCTTTTCTGTCATTTAAAGTATAGCAGTAGCTTGTATTTTATGAAACTCATAGTAATTTCTAATTTTTCCCTCCTAGATATATAGTGACAGTTTTGGCAAATAAATAGTTTAATTATTACATTATTAGTTAATTATATCCTCGAAATATTGGAAACATTGCTGTTAGTTCAACTATTAAATATGCTTTAAATTAGTATTTGCAAACAATAATTTCAAAGCAAAAAATTTTGGAACTTTTAAAAATGCTTAAAATCATTCTCTCTCTCAGAATCCAATATATCTTCATGACCCACCAAATAATTACCATTTCCTCGATTCTACATATACTTAGACATCCAATTAACTCTCATGTCAATATTCCGGAAATGGAACTAACTTTATATTAACGAGGGCCGCTGTTTATTCTTGTAGGCCTAACTCTGCATTTTGATCTATGCCTATCAACGCAAATTTGGTCCGGAAACATTTCCATTACCAAATCACACATTGACGATTAAGAAGCCAAAATATTACTTTAATTATTTCCAACTATTAACAATCAAATGAATTGTTCACCCTTTCTCAAATAAGTCATCTCCCTTTAAATCAGATAAGCTTTTAAACGCCATTTTATTTCCCTAAATGCTTGGCTTCGAGTATTCTGGAAACTAATTTCGGATTCTCAAATATTGACATGTCCTCGAGCACATCAAGCTCGGAAGACTAGACGCCATTTTTTTTTTTTAATCACCAGCTCTAGATTTAATTTTGGTCCTATTATGATGAAGACCCAGTTATTTGGGGTACTTTATTGAAACATTTAAGATCCCGTAAATCTCCTGTCTCATAAAAGTTTGGCTATTAGACTTGTTTTTTCGTACTTTGATTTATTTGGTCTTTATCTTTTCGAACTCTTTTTCGCCTCTATGGTGATTGAGTATTATCGTTCTGCCAGAGTATGTATTCGTTCGAATGAAATCAGTATTAAATCCCAGAGTACTTGCTTTTGTAGAGCAGTATTATTGCTTGAAATACGGTAAATAAAATAAAATGCCAGGAATGTTCGTTCATGTTTAGGTGTATTGGAGTTACTGAATGAGGGAAATTATATTAGCAGAGATATTGCGATTTTCTGTTACACTTCATACATTGATGTATTATTTTTCTATATATCTTGAAATCAAAAATAAAGAATTTGTCACATTTGGAACAACAAATTCTATGTTTCTTTTCCGCCATTTACGGAATAGCAGTTGCTTGTATTTTATAAAACTCCAAGCAATTTCTAATTCTTCCCTTCTAGATATATAGTGAGCCTGCTTATCAATAAAACTGTTTAATTATTACCTTATTAGTTAATTATTTCCTCTAAATACTGGGAAAATTGTTTTTAGTCTAACAATAAATGATGCTTTAAATTTTGCAAACCATAATTCCAAACCAAAATAATTCTTAAATGTTAAAAATGTCTGAAATCCTTCTATCTCTTAGAATTCAATATCTAAACATCTCGTCGTAATCTACTAAATAATTGCTAATTCCTCTATTCTACATATACTTAGACATTCAATTAACTCTCAAGTCAATATTCCGGAAATGGGAATAGCCTTATATTAAAGAGGGCCGATGTGTATTCTTGTAGGCCTAAGTCTGCATTTTAATATATTCCTATGATCACATTTCCATTACCAAATCACACATTGACGATTCAGAAGACGAAATATTACTTTAATTATCTCCAACCATTAACAATCAAATGAATTGTTCACCCTTTCTCAAATAAGTCATCTCCCTTTAAATCAGATACGGTTTTAAACGTCATTTTGGTTCCCTACAAGCTTTGCTTCGAGTGTTCTGGAAACTAATTTCGGACGCTCAAATATTGACATGTCCTCGAGCCTATCAAGCTCGGAAGACTAGACGCCATTTTTTTTAATCACCAGCTCTAGATTTAATTTCGGTCCTATGATGATGAAGACCCAGTTATTTGGGTACTTTATTGAAACATTTATGATCCCGTAAATCTCCTGTCTCATAAGAGTTTGCCTCTTAGACTTTGTTTTTTATTTGTACTTTGCTTTATTTGTTTTTTATCTTTTCGAACTCTTTTTCGCCTCTATGGGGATTGAGTATTATCGTTCTGCCAGAGGATGTATTGGTTCGAAAGAAATCGGTATTAAATCCTGGAGTACTCGCTTTTGAAGAGCAGTACTATTGCTTCAAATACAGTAAATAAAAAAGTGCTCAGAACGTTCGTTCTAGTTTGGGTGTATTAGAGTTTCTGGATGAGAGAAATTATATTAGCAGGGATATTGCGACTTTCTGTTGCACTTCATACATTGATGTATTAGTTTTCTGTATATCTTGAAATCAAAGTTAAAGAATTTGTTATATTTGGGACACCAAAACCTATGTTTCTTTTTTGCCATTTAAAGTATAGCAGTTGCTTTTATTTTATAAAACTACTATTAATTTCTAACTCTTTTCTCTTAGATATATAGTGACTGTGCTTATCAATAAAACTGTTAAATTATTACCTTATTAGTTAATTATTTCCTCTATATATTGGGAAAATTGTTTTAGTCCAACCAAAAAAAAAAATTTACTTTAAATTAGTATTCACAAACTTTAATTCCAAACCAAAATATGTTCTAAATGATAAATATGCTTGAAATCCTTTTATCTCCTAAATATCTCTTAATAATCTACTTGATAATTTCTAATTATTACCCCTTAGATTTTCAGAGACCTTGCTTATAAAGAACCAGTTTAATTATTACCTTATGAGTTAATTATATCCTCGAACTATTGTAAAGATTGCTTTTAGTGCAACAATGAAATAAGCTTTAAATTATTATTTGCAAACAATAACTTCAAGCCAAAATATTTTCTAAATGTTAAAAATGCTTGAAATCCTTCTATCTCTTAGAATTCAATATCTAAACATCTATTTATAATCTACTTGATAATATTTAATTCTTCTCTCTTAGACATTCAGCGAGTTTGCTTGTCAATGCAACAGTTTAATTACATCCTTGTTCGTTAATTACATACGAAATATTGCGAAAATTGTTTTTAGTCCAACAATAAAATATGCTTTAAGTTAGTGTTTCCAAACCAAAATATTTGTTAAATGTTAAAAATGTTTGATATCTATCTTCTAACTCTTAGAATTCAATATCTCTTCATGATATAATACACTGAAGTGACAAAAGTCATGGGATAGCAATATGCAAATTTTCAGATGGCAGTAGCATCGCGTAGAACAGGTATAAATGCGCAGTGCTTTCGCAGAGCTTTCATTTCTGTTCAAGTTATTCATGTGAAGAGGTTTTGACGTGATGATGACCGCACGACGGGAATTAACAGACTTTGAACGTGGAATGTTAGTTGGAGCTAGACGCATGGGTCATGCCATTTCGGAAATCGTTTGGGAATTCAACATTCCCAGATCCACTGTGTCAAGAGTGTGCCAAGAGTATGAAATTTCAGGCATAACATCCCACCATGGACAGCGCAGTGGTCGACCGCCTGCACTTAACGACCGAGACCGGCGACGTCTGCAAAGAGTCGTAAATTCTAACAGACAAGCAAAATGCGTCAAATAACCGCAGAAATCAATGTGGGACGTACAAGGGACTTGCCTGTTAGAAATGTGCGGAGAAATTTGGCTTTCTTGGGCTATTCCAGCAGAAGACCGACTCGAGTGCCTTTACTGACAGAACGACATCGCTTGCAGCGATCTCGTGGGCACGTGAGCATATCGGTTGGTCCCTAGATGAATGGAAAACCGTGGCCTGGTCCGATGAGTCACGATTTCAGTTGGTAAGAGCTGTTGGTAGGGTTCGAGTGTGGCGCAGACCCCACGAAGCCATGGACCCAAACTGTCAGCAAGGCCCTCTTCAAGCTGGTGGTGGCTCCGTAATGGTGTGGGTTGTTTTTTCATGGCATGGACTTGGACCTCTGGTGCGACTGGACCGAACATTGACTGGAAATGCTTATGTTCAGCTACTTGGAGATCACTTGCAGCCATTCATAGACTTCATGTACCCAAACAACGATGGGATTTTTATGGATGACAATGCGCCATGTCACCGGGCCACAACTGTTCGCGATTGGTTTGAAGAACATTCTGGACAATTTCAACGAATGATCTGGCCCCCTAGATCGCCCGACATGAATCCCATCGAGCATTTATGGGACATCATCGAGAGGTCTGTTCGTACCCAAAATCCTGCACTATCAACGCTTTCACAATTATGAACGTCTATCGAGACAGCATGGCTCAATATTCCTGCAGAAGACTTCCAACGACTTGTTGAGTCCATGCCACGTCGAGTTGCTGCACTTCGCCGGGCGAAAGGAGGGCCGACACGATATTAAGAGGTATCCCATGACTTTTGTCACTTCAGTGTAAATAATTACCAATTTCTCGATTCTACATATACTTAGACAACCAATTAACTGGCTTGTCAATATTCCAGAAATGGAGATATCTTTATATTAACAAGCACCGCTGTTTATTCTTGTAGGCCTAACTGCATTTTGATCTATGCCTATGCAAATTTCGCCAGGAAACATTTCCATTACCAAATCACACATTGATGATTCAGAACACGAAATATTACTTTAATTAACTCCAACTATTAACAATGAATTGAATTGTTCACCCTTTCTCAAATAAGTCATCTCACTTAAATCAGATACGGTTTTAAACGCCATTTTGTTTCCCTATATGCTTGGCTTCGAGTGTTCTGGAAACTAATTTCGGAGGCTCAATTATTGACATGTCCTCGAGCACATCAAACTGGGAAGGCTAGACGCCATTTTTGTTTTTAATCGCCAAGCTCTAGATTTAATTTCGGACCTATGATTATGAAGAACCAGTTATTTGGGGTGAAACATTTAAGATCCCATAAGTCTCCTGTCTCATAAAAGTTTGGCTATTAGACTTTCTTTTTTTTTATTGTACTTTGATTTATTTGTTTTTTATTTTTTCGAACTCTTTTTCGCCTCTATGGTGATTGAGTATTATCGTTCTGCCAGAGGATGTATTCGTTCGAAAGAAATCGGTATTAAATCCCGAAGTACTCGCTTTTGAAGAGCAGTATTATTACTTGAAGTGCAGTGAATAAAAAAAAATGCTTGGAATGTTCGTTCGAGTGTAGGTGTATTGGAGTTACTGAATGAGGGAAATTATATTAGCACGGATATTGCAACTTTCTCTTATACTTCTTACTTGATGTCTTACTTACTTACTTTTCTGTCTATCTTGAAATCAAAGTTAAAGAATTTGTCACATTTGAGACACCATATTCTATGTTTCTTTTCCGCCGTTTAAAGTATAGAAGTTGCTTGTATTTTATAAAACTCCTAGTAATTTCTAAATCTACCCTCCTGGACATACAGTGATTGTGCTTGTCAATAAAATAGCCTTACCTTTTTAGTTACTTATATCCTCGAAATATTGGAAACATTGCTTTTAATCCAACAATAAAATATATTTTAAATTAGTAATTAAAAATTCTAATTCCCAAACAAATTATTTTATAAATGTTAAAAATGCATGAAATCCTTCTATCTCTCAGAATCCAATATCTCCTCATGATCTACTAAATAATTGCCAATTCCTCGATTGTACATATACTTAGACATTAAATTAACTCGCACGTCAATATTCTGGAAATGGAAATAGCTTTATATTAACGAGGGCCGCTGTTTATTCTTGTAGGCCTAACTCTGCATTTTGATGTATGTCTATCAGAAGCAAATTTCGCTCGGAAACATTTCCATTACCAAATCACACATTGACGATTCAGAAGACGAAATATTACTTTAATTATCTCCAACTATTAACAATCAAATGAATTGTTCACCCTTTCTCGAACCCTTAAATCAGATACAGTTTTAAACGCCATTTTGTTTCCCTATATGCTTGGCTTCGAGTGTTCTGGAAACTAATTTCGGAGGCTCAAATATTGACATGTCCTCGAGCACATCAAGCTCGGAAGGCTAGACGCCATTTTTTTTAATCACCAAGCTCTAGATTTAATTTCGGTCCTATCATTATGAAGACCCAGTTATTTGGGGTACTTTATTGAAACATTTAAGATCCCGTAAATCTCCTGTCTCATAAAAGTTTGGCTACTAGACTTTTTTTTTTTTTTTTTACTTTGATTTATTTGTTTTTTATTTTTTCGAACTCTTTTTAGCCTCTATGGTGATTGACTATTATCGTTCTGCCAGAGGATGTAATCGTCGGAAAGAAATCGGTAATAAATCTCGAAGTACTCGCTGTTGAAGAGCAGTATTATTGCTTGAAATACAATATATAAATAAAAAATGATCGAAATATTCTTTCTACTTTAGGTATATTGGAGTTATTGGATGAGGGAAATTATATTAGCACGGATATTGCCACTTTCTGTTACACTTCATACATTGATGTATTAGTTTACTGCATATCTTGAAATCAAAATTTTGTCTCATTTGGGACAACAATTTCTATGTTTCTTTTTCGCAATTTAAAGAATAGCAGCTGCTTGTATTTTGTAAATCTACTAGTAATTTCTAATTCTTCCCTTCTAGATATATATTGAACGTGGTTATCAATAAAACTGTTTAATTATTACCATATTAGTTAATTATTTCCTCTATATATTGGAAAATTGTTTTTTGTAACAGAATAAAATATGCTTTAAGTTAGTATTGCGACTTAATTAATATTAGATATATTAATATTGCGACTTTTTTATTACCTTATTAGTTAATTATATCCTCGACATATTGGAAACATTGCTTTTAGTTTAACAATAAAATATGCTTTAAATTAGTATTTGCAAAAAATAATTTAAAACCAAAATATTTTCTAAATGTTAAAAATGCTTGAAATCCTTCTATCTCTCATAATCCAATATCTCCTCATGATCTACTAAATAATTGCCAATTCCTCGATTCTACATATACTTAGACATCCAATTAACTCGCTTGTCAATATTCCGGAAATGGAAATAGCTTTATATTAACAAAGGCCGCTGTTTATTCTTGTAGGCCTAACTCTGCATTTTGATCTGTGCCTATCACATGCAAATTTCGGAAACTTTTCCATTACCAAATCACACATTGACGATTCAGAGAGACGAAATATTACTTTAATTAACTCCAACTATTAACAATCAAATGGATTGTTCACCCTTTCTCTAACCCTTAAATCAGATACGGTTTTAAACGCCATTTTATTTCCCTACATGCTCAGCTTCGAGTGTTCTGGAGACTAATTTCGGACGCTCAAATATTGACATGCCCTCGAGCACATCAAGTTCGGAAGGCTAGACGCCATTTTTTTTTTAATCACCAAGCTCTAGATTTAATTTCGGTCCTGTGATGATGAAGACCGAGTTATTTGGGGTACTTTATTGAAACATTTAAGATCCCGTAAATCTCCTGTCTCATAAAAGTTTGGCTATTAGACTTTGTTTTTTTTCTGTACTTTGATTTATTTGGTTTTTATCTTTTCGAACTCTTTTTCGCCTCTATGGTGATTGAGTATTATCGTTCTGCCAGAGGATGTATTCGTTCGAAAGAAATCGGTATTAAATCCCGGAGTACTCGCTTTTGAAGAGCAGTATTATTGCTTGAAATACAGTAAATAGAAAAATGTTTGGAATGTTCGTTCGAGTTTAGGTGTATTGGAGTTACTGGATGAGGAAAATTATATTAGCACCGATATTCCGATTTTCTTTTACGCTTCATACATTGATGTATAAGTTTTCTATATATCTTGAAATTAATGTTCCTAAATGTGTCTTATTTGGGACATAGAATTGTTCGTTTCTTTTTTACCTTTTAAAGTATTACTGTCTTTTATTTTAGAAAACAATTATTCATTTAAGGTTTTAAGAGATTAAGGAAAGACTTCATTGATTTTAGTTTGAAAGCGTTGATAATTAATAACTTAAATACGAAAGAGAATAACGCTATTTTAAATACCAACAAGCTATATTATTATTATAATTATATGGAATCATAATGAATTTCGATCAGTGGCATAAATTTGGGTAAATAAAATTTGTTTTAAAGTAAATATTCAATTTTCAAAGAATTTTTCAATGTCATTATATATTTATGTTAATTAAACATTACTAAATAATTATTTTTTCATCACAAAACATATTCTGGCACATTTATTTGTTATCTAGGTGCGATTTGTGCACAACTCGTTGGTAAAGTGCGCCATCTGGCGTGAAAAATTAATGCTTTCATAAACAAGAAGGGTTATGGTCAAGACATGAAAAATAATATCGTATCGTATATATTTTATGTATAGTATCGTATCGAAGAGAGTATCATATCGCAACGTTTATTCCTATTTTTTCAATGTGAATTACTGTGTTGGAATTTCCAATGTGATTAACTGCGTTGCAATTTCCACTGAGATTCATCTTGTAATGCTTATACTGTTTATGTTTTTACAGGGTATAGTTTCAAATACCGCCATGCATTTTGGGAATGACAAATCTGATGATATAATTCAATACGTTTGCCCAACCATTTAATAACCAAGTACCCAGTATTTATTTAAAAAATAAATTTATGGGAAAAAATTTGAATTAATTTAAAAATAATATTAATAAATGTCTTTTAAAATAAAAACTATTCATTCGGTATAGTCTAAATGTTTATTAAACTATAGAAAGGCTACAAAAAGAAC
>BPLQ01012571.1:0-187500 GCA_021605075.1 Caerostris darwini | reverse complement strand
ATATGAAGAACTGAATAAGCTACACTGCAAATTTAAAATCCAATAAATTAAAGTATACAATTAAGAAAATTAACAATAATTTTTTCAATTATTATGAAAGATATATGTGAAGTAAATAGAATTTCATTGCAATTTTAATATTAGCAATAAATATTTAATTATAATTGTTTTATTAATATGTGATATAAACAGATAAAGATATCAATAGATGAAATATATATATATATATATATATAAAGATGAAATTTAATTTACCATAAATTATAGAATACTATATAAATTTTTGAAAACATGTTTTGTGGAATCGTTGGTAAAAATGAAAATACAAATCTTATACATTATGTTACACTACTGCTATACATAAAATTGATATTATTAAAAAATAAGTAAGTAAAAGAAAATTAAACAAGTGCTTATAGGTTGATTACGTATAGAGTATCAATTTAGATTTCGTGTAAAATTAAATCTCATTTACTTATAAAAATGCGTGTACCGTTTTATAATATAGGTAACTTCCATTTAGAAATAAAAAGGATTTGTCTTTTTTTCAAGATTTGTATCTCAATAGTAATTTATTTTACTTACCAAATTAACGAATAATCTTCTAAAAAATTAAGCAAATTGATTTTCTGCGAGTAATTAAGTTTTTTCTACGAGTAATCACTTCGGATATTTAGGTATTAATTATTAGCATCCTAAATGGAATATTTTCTACTTTTACAAATAGAGAAGAAATGCGATAATTGACATTTTTATTGTTTTATTTCACTTTAGTTTTATTATTATTATTATTTACCTTATCAAGTAATGAATCCCATTTCATTGTACAATAATAAAATGAGCCATCTAATTCGCTCTCTCTTCATTGAAGAAGAAATAGAAATCTTTATCTTAGATTGAATCCAGTGAAAGTGTTAAGCAATTTCGGAGTTATTACCGTTTTTTAACTGGTTTTTTTTTCCCATTGGAGAATTTGAGATCTAAGTATAAGAAAAAAGAAATACTTTCAGAAAAGAACAATTCTTTTTACAAGTATCTATTGTTAGGATGAGAGATTAAATGCAATTTTGCCTTACATGGCATTTTTTTTTTAATTTTTTTTTTTTAATAAAAGTCTTTTTTTTTTTTTTTTGTGAAATTAAAATAAAAATTATTTATATTTTTAAATATGTACTTAGGTACTACTTTATATATCCATATTTATAATTTCATATTATATTCATTTATTTCTTTATCAATTAATAAATATTGCTTGTTTTGATATAAAATGCTAGGTAATCTCTATTTAATTTAGTGTGTGTTTATAAAGATCTAAGTAAGCAGCTACACTCCAAATTTAAAATTTCATAAATTAAAATGTACTTTTGAGAATATTAACTATGCGATTTTCAGTTATTAAGAAAGATATAAATGAAATAAACAGAAAAATCGCGATTCAGTGATATAACAATATTTTTTTTATATTATAAAAGATATAAACAGATAATGATATCAATAGATATATGTAATAAAGATACAAAAATATAAATATATATATTATGAAGATATCAATAGATAAAAATAGATGTAAAGATATAAAGATATATATATATATATATATATATGTAATAAAGATATAAAAATATAAATAGATGGATATAAAAGCTATAAAGAAAATAAACAAAATTACTTCGGAATTCAATTATATAACAACCAACTTTTTTATGAATATTTTTGTTTATTTTATTATTAACAATAAACATTTTAATTATTATGAAAAATATAAATGAAATAAACAGAATTATTCTCAATTCAAACATACAAGAGTAAATTACTTTATTTGTTTATAAATTTACACTCAGCTAAGATTAAAAAAAACACTTCTTATAATATTTAGGATGATCAAAATAAAATATTTTAAGAACGAGCAACGTTTTAAGTCCAGTAACGAAAATTGAAATATGTAAATATATATCATTATTACTTTATTAATACGATATATCCTCATGTTAAATCCCAGTATAAATTTTTAAAAATATCATAATATTAACATAATGTTTCATAATATTAACTTCAAATTAATTACAAAGCGACAAGTAATTAATGAAAACATCAATGCATGAAACAAGTTAAGATGTTAACAAGTTTTTAATTAATTACATCATTCAAGCATTTTTTTTAACCACATTTATGATTGCATATTTATAGAATAAATAAAAGTTTTTGTAAAAAAATTGATTTTTAAACTAGACTAAACTTTATGGAGATTAAAATTCAACTTGTTTTTGTCTCATTTGAAAGTCTAATTTAATTAAAATATAATCAATATGTTGAAGCCACATAATATGTTTAATAAAAATTGCTTGAAGAAACCTAACAAATTACCCACAAATAACCTCGGAATTGTGATATATGAAATTAATATGCAACGACAGTAAATTTTAAAACCAGTTTAGGCCAAATAATAATGCCTTGAATTTTAAAAATTGAATATTTCTGAATTACCTCAAAAATAAATTATATTTAATAGATTTTGCAATTAGGGTAAAACAAAATTATATAATGTAGATGAAAAATAAAGGTGAAAGTGGTGTAACAGTATGATATTTTTAAATGTTCTAAAAATGTAAGCAAAATACACATAGTCTTTTATTAAATTTATGTAGAATAACAATACATTTTAAAACTTAATTTAACAGGAAAACAATATTGACTTGATAAAAATATAAATCTTTTCCCGTAAGAATTAAAAAATCAAATCTATAGTTAAGTTTTAAAATGTGTTTAAGTAAACCTGAATAAGGATATCTTTTCAACAAACTGTAAACTTCCTTGACACCATGAAAGTTAGTTTGCAGATGTCACATGTTAGAAGTGAATCATTGCAGAGAAGATTAAATGTTTGTTTTGTAATGGTGTGTATCAATCTTTTCACTTGACATCGCCTCAGGGCTGAAGTGTTCAATTTAGACGACGTCCCTTTTTTTAATCCTTCTGTGGCAACACCATTGAGCAAATAAACTGCAAACTTGGAGTTTAAACTTTTATTGATGTTTTCATGCAGCTTGTCAATTAAGTAGTAGGAATTTGCTGTAAAATATTTTTGTTAAAGTGAAAACTATTTTAATTATTACAATAGACTTGAAGAGACTGACATTATAATAAACATTAACCATTCATGAATCTTTTTGAATTCCCTTATATTTGTCTTTACCAGCAAGATTAATTTATAATAATAGATATAATGGATGATTCCGTTATTGAAATAAAAGACGAATCATAAAGTTTATATTTGGTTTAAAAATCAATTTAAAAATTAAATGATAAAATCGTTTAAATGTTGGAACATGGTTACTTCGTAGAGATATTTCACGATAAAAGGGAAAATAATAATATAAAATCTTCAAAAATAAGGCAAGTTAGAGTAGTAAGTAGTTTTTTATTCTACTCAGAAAGAAAAATACATTTTATTATATTATAAAAAAGATACTTACAAGTTTATGAGTCCTTCCATACCTAAAAATTAAACATTATTAAAATAACTAAATACCTAAACCAGCTCGCCACCATCTTTATCTAAAATTTAAAGTAACCAATTTGTCTATTTACAGAAAAAAAAATTTCACGTAATGAGTAAACTTACGTTCTTAAAATGCTTTAACCTTAATTTTGAAAAAGAATTTTTCTAGAAATCACTGAGTTGGAATATTTGAGCACAAAATATACCCTATATTTGCGGCATATCTTCTACTTCCTTGGTGAAATAAAACTATACTATTTATAATATGGTAATAGTTTTCAATATTTTCACTTACGTCATGTATAAAAATAAGATTGTAAATTTTTAGCAGACAATATTTTAATACCACAAAATATAATTTATCAACAAAGTTCTGTTCAGTATTGCAAAGTTCATTACAATGTGTTTTTGTATGCAGGAAATCTTATTATAATTCTAGTGCGTGAAAAGATACCCCAAATTAAACCAACCCAGTCAGTGACTTATCAATTTCTAAAAATCACTGAGTTGGAATATTTGAACATAAAATGTACTCTATATTTGCAGCATATCTTCTACTTTCATGATAAAAACTATGATATACTATGTGACTTCTAATATAGTAATAGGTTTCAATATTTCCATTTACGTCATGGATAAAAAAAAATTTTAAACTAATCAGGCAATATCTTAACTTGGCAAGATACAAGTTATCAACAAATAATGCAAAGTTCTAAACCATTTATAAAAAAAAAAAAACTAAACTTATCGACATCTTTATCTAAAAATTAAAGTAATCAATTTGACCATTTACAGAAAATAGGCATCAACAAAATTAAATGTAATGAGTAAACTTATGTTCTTAAAATGTTTTAATCATAATTTAGAAAAAGATAGTATTTTAGTGACTAATCAATTTCTAGAAATCAATGAATTGGAATATTTGCACACAAAATTTACCCTACATTTGGGGTATATCTTCTAATTCCATGATAAAAATTATGCCATAGATCTTCTAATATGGTTTTAATATTTTCATTTATGTTCATAGATAAAAAAAAAAGATTGTAAACTTTTATCAGGCAATATCTTAGCATGGCAAGATACAATCTATCAACAAATAATGCAAAGTTCATTAACAATGTGTTTTTGTATACCGGAAAGCTTATTATAATTCCGATGCGTGCAAACATACCCCAAATTAAACCAACCAATCACCATCACTTTACTATTCGGTTAAAGCAATAAAGTTTTGTAATTCAAAGCCATCGGATGATTCGTTACTTAAAAACGCCCCCTGTCAACTCGGCTGGGTGGGAAACATCTCCCAGCGATAGAATATCGCCGAAAAACCCTTTCATTCAAACGTCAGAAGTGATAGATTCGATCGAAGTAAACTTTCAACCATCCATCAAAGGCGGTACTCGGGCTTCTGTCTGGTAAGGCCTACATAGTAAGGCGTCATTCCACAAAAAAAAAAAAGGTTTCCTGAATTTCTACTGTCAATTCCTAATTAACTGTTCAACTCTTAAAAGGAATAGTTGAATGATTACTACAACACACTGCACCCTGTCGTTGATACTGGAGTTAAAGTCTGTAATGAAATTTTTGGAAGAGGTAATTCACTCTTATACCAGAGGCGAAATGCTGTTATGTCGTGAATGGATCAGAATAATTTAAATGGCAATTCTAAGAACAAAGGATGTTTCAAATGTCCGTAAAGACAGTAATAATTTTCTTCTGATTATATTTTTTAGAAATCTTTGTTTTTGTTTAAAAAACTCTTTCAGAATACTTTTATAACTCAGTTTAAATTTTAGCAAGTAAATTATTTTAAACATATTTTTATAAACAATAATTTCTTCAGGATTAGAAATTTCCTAAATTTATTTATTCTATAATATTCGATTTTGTATGAACATTAAATAAACATACGTAATTTTTTTTTGCTCGTAGTTCATTTATAACACGAAACTCACTTATAAAAATATACTTTCCAAGATTTGATTCATACTCGTACCTTGCATTACAATCATTGATTTTGAAAACCTGTAATAGATTCGGACCTGATTGTTATATAGTGTACTTTATTTACTAGACTGTAAATAGGGAGTTTTCCGGGATTAAATAACGTAATAAGAAGTTTTCCTGGTATAAATAATGTAACAGAGAGTTTTCCAGGATTAAATATTGTAACAGGAAGTTTTCTAGGTGTAAATAATATAATAGGAAATTTTCTTAGATATAAATAGTGTAATATGGAGTTTTTCAAGTATAAATAATGTACTTTGGTATAAATAATGTACCAGGTATAAATAATGTACTAGATTGTAAATAGGGAGTTTTCAAGGCATAAATAATGTAATAAAGTTTTCCAGAATTAAATAAGTAATAGGGAGTTTACCTGGTATAAATATTGTAATAAGGAGTTTTCCAGCTATAAATATGCAATAGGGAGATTTCCGGGTTGTAATATTATAATTAAATACGAGGAATTTTATTGAAAATTATTACATTATTTAGATGCAAATAACCATATTTATAGATATGTTTGTTGCTACTCCCGTCTGATGAGAAAATATGTCTGTGTATTTCATTTATTCGGTAAAATCTAAAATTATAATTTTTAAGCTGTGAAATTAAATGACAATAATTGCTGCATTTTGCAAGAAAATCTAATGAATGACATAAATAGTTCATTGACTTTTGCAGATTAAGAAGTTCATTCACTTTGTATGCATTCATTATTTATTTATTTGAACCATAATTAGAATTTTTTTTTGGAAATTTTTTTTTTAACGTTTCCACTTTAAAAGACTATCAATTAGAAAAATAATTATCGTAAAATGCTTTTTGACTGTTGTACATTTTACTCGACCACAAATAGAAAAGTAATTGCTTATTACTAAGTAATTGGACATTTTTTGCACATCGTTAATTTTTTTGCATTGTTAAATAACTCAGTTTATAACTTCCGCCTTCATATGTATGATGAATAAAAGTTAAATCATAAATGCCTTAGTAAAATAATTTATTAGTATATATAGTTAAGAAACGAACGCAAAATAATAATTAAAAAGTTTATGTAAAAAATGTTGAAACAGCTAATTAACAAAAAAAAAATTTTTTTTTTCAATAAAGATCTGAAAATCCGTTTGTCAATTTTTTCCTCGTATATAAAGCTGTGCTAATTAAAAAAATATGTAGAAATGTTGTAAACATTTTAAAATTAAAATATTTTTCAAAATAGATTTATTTTTTTAAAAATATTTATTTAGAATATATCATTAAAAATTTTGTTTTTGTAATTAATCTATTTTATATATTCAGACTGTATCTCTATAGTCATTGCTGCCTTTACAATCCTTATTATCATCAAATTTTTATTAAAATATCCTTTTATTAACATCGACATATCCTTTTATCAACTTGGAGATTTTCAAAAAAATTTAGTTCATTTTCCACAGGTTTGAATCTGCTTTCAGCTTGCGTTAACTTCACTGTTTTAAGGCATGTAGAAATTCAGGCCGTATGAAACTCTTAGGCAGACAAATATTTTCTTCAATGGTGCAACAGCCCATGGTAGGCCAGGGCCGTCTGCCAGGTGGCAGGTTCCAGAACATAAGATGCTTTCTTTTTACAGGATAGGGTTGTCAGTCCTACGTCCAACGCTCCACAGTCATATTAGACTGGGACCTATGGTTTAAAGTAGATTCCAAACTATTACAAGAATCCATGTCACAGCCTTTATTTGAATATGAGGTATATAGCACTGAGAGACAGAGCACTAATCAATCAGTCAACAGGTTCTAACCATTACTTAGAAGTGTTTAGTATTTATGTAGTAATGCATGTCTAACAAATACAATTTAATGAATTTTCATGAACTATTGCAGAAATACTTTCAGTTATCTTATTGATAATGATGATATAATGTCCATTTAATTCAATCAATATTGTTATCCATTTAAGTCAATAATGCCATCACATCATCAACCAATTTGAAACTTCTTGCTATAGTTTTATAGGACATATAGGGGAAAAGGATACATAGAGAATCACATTATTCTTCCAATTTTCTTGAATGTACCGAAGATATGCAATACCTATTTACCGGCATAAGCACATAAACTTTCTGCTCGGCATCAGTTTTTAAATTTTCAAATCGTGGCTTCTTGTTCAGAAATCCAACATTTAATCTATAAGGCGTATTCATAGCGTGACAATAGGGTGGCAAGAGGATTAAATTGCCACGGACTCCTGCTAGAATAAAGAAGCTATGAGTACAAGAAATGCCTGAAATTTATTATTATATGGGTCACTGATAAAAAACCTATTTAAGAAAATATATGGCACAAGACAGATTACGCAATTTGGCTATTCTATCTATCGAACATTCCATGGCCCGAAACTTTAACTTTGATGCTGTAGTTGACACTTTTGCTAATCAAAAAGCCATAAAAAAATTTTACTTAAAAATACCGGCCATTTTAATTCTGTGCCCTTTTTAAATTAAAATTTCATAGTATCAAACAAAAATAATACATATTGTAGGTAGTACATTATTAAAAAACAAAGTACAATGATGATATTTTGCATTGCAGGCCCTCGTTCGAAAAATTCGTCCTCGGGCCTCAGATGGCATGGTTACGCCACCGTCTATAAGGCATCTACAGGTCCAAAAAATAGCAAATTTACCAAACATGAATCTTCTACAATGTCTTGCAAGTCATTCTAGTTAGACAACTTTCAGCATGGTGCCCCTAGTCAAGTTTAAACTACATGCTTTTAACTACCAAACATGAATCTCAATAATGCTTATCAAGCCATTTTGTCTGATGATATCTGGAATATACCTCAACCAAATCAAATAAATAACTTTCAGAAATTAAAATTTATTGAAAAATGGATATTTTATTTCAATCTACTATGATTTATTATCCCACAGTACTAGAAAATTAGGAAATGTATCGGGAAATACAGAAATTACCGAAATGGGAACTGAACAACAACAAATGCTGCTTTTAAAACTGCTTCAAAAAATTCTAACTTAACTCAGGAAATCAAAATTAAGAGGGAGGCCTCAGAGAGTGTAGTTACGTCATTATCTGTCAGACCATTACAGGTCTAAAAAATAGCTAATTTACCAAACATGAATCTTCCACAATGCCTTGCTAGTCATTTTGACTAGACAACTTTCGGCATGGTGCCACTAGTCAAGTTTAACTAAGTGCTCCTAACTACCTTGTAGACAAAAGCATCATTTTATCTACAAGGTCGTAACAGGTCGAATAACTAACTAACTACCTAACATGAATCTCAACAATGCTTATCAAGCCATTTTGTGAGATCATATCAGGGTTATTACTCAACCAAATCAAATAAATAACTTTCAGAAATTAAAATTTACTGAAAAACGGATATATTTATTTCAATCTTCTGTGATTTGTGATTTATTACCCCACTGTAATACAAAATTACTTTTGAGAAGTATAGAAAGTACCGAAATGGGAGCCGAACAACAACCAACTCTGCTTTTAAAAAAATTCCAACTGGACTCAGGAAATAAAAATTAAGAAGAAGGCCTCAGATAGTATAGTTACGCCACTGTCTGTCAGACTATTACAGGTCCAAAAAATAGCTAATTTACCAAACTTGAATCTTCCACAATGCTTTGCACGACATTCTGGCTATTCTGGCTTTCAGCATGGTGCCATTAGTCAAGTTTAACTAAGTGCTCCTAACTACCTTGTAGATAAAAACAGTTTTTTATCTAAAAAGTCATAACAGGTCGAATAACTAACTAACTACCAAACATGTATCTTCTCAACCATGCTTATCTATGGCCATTTTGTGAGATAGTATCGGGAATATAACTCAACCAAATAAAATAAATAACTTTCAAAAATTAAAATTTATTGAAAAACGGATATCTTTATTTCAATCTACTGTGATTTATTACCCCACTGTAATACAAAATTACTTTTGGGAAGTACAGAAAGTACCTAAATGGGAGCCGAACAACAACAAATGCTGCTGCTTTTAAAAAATTTCCAACTTAACTCAGGAAATCAAAATTAAGAGGGAAGATAATCCAGAAAGATTAACTACCTTCCACCTAAAATTAATTTCCTGTACAGCTCTAAATGCCTTATTTATGACTTTCTGTTTAATTTATCAAGTCGGCTTTGCAATTTAGCTTCTATCTGCAAATTAATTTGGCATGTCATGCGTCCTTTTTACGATGCAATTTATATGTCTCTTTTTACGTGGGAGGGGAACTAAAAAAGCCATGGAATTAGCAACTTAGTTGAGGGTAATGGGGGTTAGAGAAAAATGTTATATCTTTTCGTACAACATCATTTTTACTGCAATCTCGTAAAAAAAATATAGCAATACACAGTTCGGAGCTTAGAATCAAATAATAATAATAATTCACGCAATTATGGTAAGAGCAACTGTAATTATGGTTTCGCAATGGTACCTCACACAGACAGTGCTAGATTTTTGTTTGGTAGTTCTTTCAATGTTTTTTAGTAACACTTGCAGATGAAAAACGTTTCGCAGAATATTTTTTCTAGTTTGGATTATTTATTGTAATGCTTACTATATTTATTATATTATTTTATTATATTTGTTATTTTTGAACATTTAATTGTTTAACCTTTTTTTTATATCTGCGATCCAAAACATTTTATCACATAAATGGGCTGAATAATTAATATTAACACAAATAAATTAAAATTTATTTGCATATTATTTAGTTATACAGCAGTTATAATAATAAAATTAAAATGTTTCTATAAAAACTAGTCTAAGTATTATGTACAAAACATATTATAAATATCTTAAACTATCCGTAATAATATTTGTTGATTACAGATATGTTTTTTTTTATTTTGCACTATAATAATTTAATTAATTAACTATAATAATTTTTGTAATATATTGTTCTGTAAGGAATAACATTTAATGTATTTTTGCGGATATGCATTATTATTTATATATCTGCCGGTCTTTTTCTAGTTTTGATTATTTATAGTAATGCTTATTCTACTTATTATTTCGAATATTTAATTGTTTAATCTTTTTATTTTTCTTAAATAAATGGCAAATGGTCTTAAGTGAAATGGCTACTTTAAGTGCTCCAAAACATTTTATCACATAAATGTGCAGAATAATTAATATAAAGGCAAATAAATTAAACTTTATTTGTATAATATTTAGTTATACAGACTAATAACATTAGAATGTTTCTATAAAAATTATTGCAATTATTATTTATGAAGCTTATTATAAATAACTTAAACTACCCTAATGATATTTGTGGATTGCAGATATGTAATTTTTTTTTTTAATTTACGCTTCAATTAACTGTAATAATATTTCGGTAAATTTACAAAGCAAAAATTGTTCTGTGAGAAATTACATTTATACACGAATATACTAATAGGACATATATCACTAATCAAAATATAGATTACTATCGAGTATACTAATAGGGTATATATCACTAATCGGAATATAATTTACTCTCGAGTATACTAATAGGGTTTATATAACTAATCGAAATGAAGATTACTATCGAGTATACTAATAGAGTTTATATAACTAATCGAAATGAAGATTACTATCGAGTATACTAACAGGGTATATATCACTTAGCGATATATATCTTACTATAGAGTGTACCAATAAGGTATGTATCACTAATCGAAATAATAACTTTCGAGTATATACTAATAGGGTATATATCACTAATCGAAATATAGATTACTATCGAGTATATATCACTAATCGAAATATAGATTACTATCGAGTATATATCACTAATCGATATATAGATTACTATCGAGTATATTATTAAGGTATATATCACTAATCGAAATATAGATTACTATCGAGTATATTATTAAGGTATATATCACTAATCGAAATATAGATTACTATGAGTATACAAATAGAGTATATATCACAAATCGGAATATAGATTACTATCGAGTATACTAATAAGATATATATCACTAATCGATATATAGATTACTATCGAGTATAATAATAGGATATACATCTCTAATTGAAATATAGATTACTATCGAATATACTAATAGGGTATATATCACTAAGCGATATATAGTTTACTATAGAGTAAACTAATCCCTTCGTTGTAAAGATGACTTGTAGAAAATTACATCAATTACATCAATACATTACATACACATGAATACATTTTGTATTTAAATGCAGATCACTAATCAGAATATAAATCACTATTCCTTGCGATAAATATCACTAATTCTATCGTTATAAAACAAATTATAGAAAATTGAATAAATATTTTCCACAAGCATACATTTTATGTTTAAGTGCAAAATGCTTTAGGAAAGTGTATGAAGATAATATATGGCCTTAAAATTTGCTTAAAAACTACTTCAATAAAGTTGTTGTAAATTTGCATAAACTTCACATAAGAAGACTTATGATATAAAAAAGTATTTGATTAACGACAAGAGCTTAATCATGATATGTAGACAAATATCACGTTAATCTAATCCAAACATTAAACATAATTTGTTTTTTGTAGTCACTGCTCGCTAACATTGAAATTCTCACGTAAAATTAAATGCATTTTTATAAATCTTCTAATTATAAACTTAATTCCATGCGGTTTCAATTTATATGCTAATTTAAAACTCGCATAAAAAAAACGGAGTCTATTAAAATAATTTAATGTAAATTGGTTCATTTTCTACACTCCTTATTCTATAAGGATTACTGATGAAAAATTTGCTCTAAAGCTGTGTTATCTATATTCATATATGCCAAAATGGGAGATTATTAGCTATTTTTGGATCAATTCAATTACATTTTATGCAAAATCTTTTTTTTCATCGTATATATATATATATATATTTTTTTTTTTTCAAAAATAACCAAATATTTTTATGTGGAAATTATTAATACTTTATACAATGTTTGATGAAAATACAATAATACAATGTTTAATAAAAATACAATAATCTAATACAGTGTTTATTGAAAATACAATACCTAATACAATGTTTTATGAAAATTAATAATAATTAAAAAATATCCCCGATAATCAACATTTAATAATTCTTAAGGCCATCTTTAGAAATTGGGACTTTATTATTATTGTTATTGATAAGACTTCATTATTATTGTTATTGATATGACTTCATTATTATTGTTATTGATAAGGCTTCACTATTATTGTTATTGATAAGGCTTCACTATTGTGTTTTTTTTTATTAATTGTTCTTAAAGTCATCCCTAGAAATTGGGACTTCGTTATTATTTGTATTGATAAGACTTCATTATTGTTGTTATTGATAAGATTTCATTATTATTGTTTTTTATAAGACTTCATTATTATTTTTATTGATAAGACTTCATTATTAATGTGTTTTACTAACAGAGAAACGGTTTTTAATTTTTTCATGGTCTTACATACTTACCTTTCACATAAATAAAACATTAATGAAACATTTGCTCCATGGCTATGTTATCTATATTCAAATATGCCAAAATGGGATATTAGCTATTATTACATCCATTTAATTTCATTTTATGCATTTTTTTTTTTTTTTATATATAGTTTCTTTCTTTCTTTCTTTCTTTTTTTTTTTTTTTTTTTGTTATTTTCAAAAATAATAAAGTATTTTTATGTGAAGCTATTATTACATTATACAAAGTTTAATGAAAATACAATAATGTAATACAATGCTTAATGAAAATCCATAAAAATTACAAAATATCCCTGGCATTCAACAATTAATTGTTCTTAATATCATCTCTACAAATTGGGGATTCATAATAATTTCGTTTTATTAACAGAGTAAAGATCGTAAATTTCTTCATAATTTTACATAATTAACTTGCATATATGTTGCAGCATTTTTCCTACGGGAACAGCTGTAGCTTTCCTTTCCCAGGAAAGACTAATGTATGTTTTTAACAAGCACATAATAACAACCTATCACTGAAATTTTGCAGAAGATAAGCAGTGTAGTGGTTATAATACATGCAATTAGTGTTTTGTACTAATGAGAACAACCTGTTACTAAAATCTGATAGCAGATATTCAGTGTCATGGATAATAAGACACCATGCGTTGTTGCATCATAATTGGGGATATACCATGGGCAGAGTAGTTGTCTACTCCATTGAGAAGTGAGGGAAGCTTCCCTCCTCCCTGTTGAAGGATTTCCTTAAAGGGAAGTTTTTGGAGAAGACAAAAAAAGCAGACATCTGCGACGAGTCTGAAAATAGTGGGGTTTTTTTTTTTTTTTTTTTTTTTTTTTTTTTTGAAAATGTCTGAACAGGTTTTCTGAATAGTTTTTTCTGAACAGGAACAGAACTTTCAGCCTGTTTACAAAGTGAGCCCGTTGTGGTTTCGTGTATCGCGCCGTGTTATAGTTAAGGTCTGCCTCAGATATTCAGTGATTTGTGATAGACCATGGATATTCATGCATTGGTGGTAGGCCTGTTCGGCTAGATTCGTCAGAGCTCTCTAGGCTAGACCTGTTGGACCTAGAGAACTCTGAAGATCTCCGTTCTTGGAGTGAACTGCATTTGTGCATCAAGTTTATATCTTTAATTTTTATTTCATTATAAATAGAGTTATGTATATAGAAGTAATAAATATGTATATAGAAGTATTGTAAATAAAACTTAAAGTGTTCCGATGAACCTGAAAGCCGTCCTCATCTTAAAGTTGTTATAGGTCTAGTAAATGCAGAGACATTACAATGTAAAATGACAAAGAAATTTAACTAATTTTTTCAATTAGTAAAATCGTTTTTCCTTTATAAGCAGAAATTTCTTATAGAATTCGGATTGTATGTAACTTTTCTTTATAATTATTTAAAATTTAAACAAAAAAGGCACTTTTATTAAAATGTCCTTTCATTAACATTGAAATTAACATAAGTGTTAATAAGAAAATTTGTAATTCGGTCGTTACAGGTTTGATTCTTCTTGTAGCGTTCGTCGCCATCACTGTTTTCAGCCATGTAGAAATTCAGGGCACATGATACCTTTATGCAGACAATTACCCCTGAATTATCTCAGGGTTCCCCCCCTTCAAATCCATTCTCTTGGAAAGAGCTTGTCAGGAACCCTAACAAAAACAGCCTCCAGTATATAAGAAAGTTCTATTCATAATTCATCTATAACGTGAGCAGCTATCATACGTGGTAGCTCATGTTAATCTGCTGGTAGCATCCTTGCAGTCACTGAATTCAGGCGCAATAGTGTAAACTTATTTAAACCACTTTGCAATGATATTCAAGCAACCATGGATCTTAAATGTTTTTCTCTCATACTGCATGTAAATGAAAAGCATTTAATTCTAAAAGCCCCATAACGTCCTCTCTTCATTGCCCGTCTGTGAGTTGTTGATGGTTGTGTGATGGACATGCATGAGTGGAACATGAGACTGCCTGATGTTCAATAAAAAATATATTATTTTTAGTTTAATTCCATTATTTTATTTATTATTTTAATTGAATAAAACGACTTATTTTATTGGAGTTATGTAAAATAAATTACAAATTAGATAGTTAGTAGTATATGTTATATTAACTGAAAACTTTTTTGGTTACAAAACTCTTTTATATATATTTATATATCTTCATTGGCTCAACAGTCCCATAGTGGGCCAAGATCGTCTGCCTACTGATTTCTAGACAGGTGATGTTTACTTTCAACGGTGTAGGGTTATCACTCGTACGTTCTGTGCACCTTCTATTCTGTTATAACCCCTACTATTCTACATGTTCAACCCCAGTCATATTAGACCAGAATCTATCATTTAAAGTGGATTCCGATCCACTACAAACATTCATGGCACAGCCTGAATTCCAATCGCAAATATGTAGAACCGAGCGCCATACACTTGGCCATCAGGCCTCCAGTCGTTTATTAGGAGTTAATACATTGAATATTAGGACTTAATAAATTGAGTACTAATTTATGTTATTTTATAATTATCCCTTATATTGACTAATCACTTAAAGAGTAATCGATTTTATTTTTAAGAATAATCGATTTTAGCTACCTCAAAGTAAAAATGACGCCAATTTTAAAAATTGGAAATGCTTCCTCTTTATCTTTCTTGTGTTATCTTGAGAAAGAATTATAGTTTTTTCTTAATTGGAGTTTGCCAAAGTATTATATATTTAACCCAAACTCCGTGCATTAATTAAAAGAAAGAAAATGGATTAAATTCATTTCTTTTTTCATTCAAATCCTTAATGGAACACAACTAGATTAAAACGCAAATGATTCAACTAATTTAATATTGAGGGGTTTTTTTCTGGTGTGCACTTAATTACGTAATTTATATGCAATTTTCTTTGTCCCCCAGAAAAATGCGATTCGTGTACCAAAAATGTTAATGATATTCATAGTCAGAAATAATGCTGGCTTTGTAGTAATAGACTATTTCTCTGGGAAATTGTTGCGAATTCTTTTTGTAATGTGTGGTTTGTTTCCAAAATACTTTACTGTTTTATAATTTTTTTTTTAATTCCTGGCATAGATTATTGTATCCAAGGTTTAAAAGTAACTCTGCATTTTAGTATTGTTATTTTATGTTTATCATAAAAGGATGTAATTTTGGAAGAAGGGGAATGCAGTTTAACAAGCTTACATAAGTTGTAATATTTCTTGTTCTCTTTCTTTTCATGTATAAAAATCTGAAATGTTTTTTTTTTATAACATACTCGTTCTAATTCAGCTGGCAATACAGAGACAGTCAACCTTTGTACCACAAACAAGGGCTAGACCGCTGTTACTCATTTAGCACTACCCCGTGGATACGTGTAGATTGAAGATATACTACGGACACAAGTAACACTACCCCCCGCAATGCTCTACTATTAGACCGTGACCTACTATTTAAAGTGGATTCCGATTCACTGCAAACATCCACGACACTACCAGAATTAGAACTTGAGCGCCAGACATTCCGCCATCCGGCCCCTATTCGTTCGTTATGTTTGGTTTGTCGCCCTACGGTCATTTTGTGCACAAGAGGGCTGAACACACAGGGACCTACGGTTTAAAGTGGATTCCTAACCAATAACAAACATCCCCGAAACCGCCAAGATTCGAACCTGAAGCCTGTGGTACCTAAGGCCAGAGTGCTAGCCACCAGGTCGTTGTTCGTGTGGTGTTGTTATCAATATATGTTATTTTTATAATTATCCTTATGTTCACTAATAATTTAATGACCAATCGATTTATTATTTTTTTTTTTTTTTTTAAGAATAATCGATTTTAGCTATCTTAAAATAAAAATGACCCAAATTTCAAAAATTGAAAGTATTTCCACTTTGTCTTTCTTGTGTTATTTTGAGAAAGAATTATAGTTTTTTCTTAATTGAAGTTTGCCGAACTATTATCTATTTAACCGAAACTCCTTGCATTAATTAAAATAAAGAAAATGGATTAAATTCATTTCTTTTTTAAGCAGCGAATCCTTAATGGAACACAACTAGATTAAAACGCAAATGATTCAACTAATTTAATATCGAGGTGTTTTTTTTTCTTCTGCTGTGCACCTAATTACGTAATTTAAAAAGCAATTTTCTTTGTCCCCTAGAAAAATGCAATTCGTGTACCAAAAACGTTAATTATATCCATAGTCAGAAATAACGCTGGCTTTGGAGTCATAGGCTATTTCTCTAGGAAATTGTTGTACATTTTGTTTAAGGTGGGTTTTTTTTTCTTTCGTAATGTGTGGTTTGTTTTCAAAATACTTTACTATAATCTGTCTTTTCTTTTTTTGGTTTTAATTAATGGAATAGATCATTATATCTAATGTTTCAAGTAATTCTGCATTTTAGTAATGCATTTTTATGTTTATTATAAGAGAATGCAATTCAGGAAGAACTTTGAAGTAATTTAACAAGGTGCGCCTTGATGGCCGAGTGGCTGGTGCTCGGTATCACAGGTTTCGGGGTCGAGTCACGGCGGTGCCATGGGTGTTTGAAGTGGTTCAGAATCCAGTTTAAACCATAGGTCCCTGTCTAATAGGATCGCAGAACGTTGCAGGGATAGTGTTACTCGGGTTAGTACAATATATTCAAGCTACACTTGCCCCCCAGTATAGTGCTAAATGAGTAACAGTGGTATAGCCTTTTTTTATGATATAAAGATAATCGCCTCTGTATTGCTAGCTTCATTAGAAAAAAAACTTTAACAAGCTTACATAAATTTTTAGAATTACTTGGTTCACATTATTTTCATGTGTAAAAATCTGAAATGGTTGTATAATATAAAAATATATATTAGAAATTACAAAAGAAACACAATAATCATTTTAAGTATAAATTCTTTTGATGAAAATATTTATTATATTATAAAAATCTTTTGTTAATATTCAATTGTTGAAATTGGGGCCTGATGTCCAAGTGACTGGTTTGCTTTGTCGCTCTACGGTCATTTTGTGCACACTGTAGGCTAATTAGATCGGGACCTACAGCTTAACATGAATTCCAAGCCATTAACCAACATCCAAGACACCGCCAGGATTCGAACCTTAAGTCTGTGGTACCGAAGGCCAGAGAGCCACATGGCCACCAGAACCCTGTTCTTTAGGAATTGTTACTAATATATGTTATTTTTATAATTACCCCTTATATTGACTAATCATTTATTGATTAATCGATTTTAATTTTAAGAATAATCGATTTTAGCTATCTTAAAATAAAAATGATCCACATTTTAAAAATTGGAAATATCTCCACTTTGACTTTCTTGTGTTATCTTAAGAAAGAATTACTTTTTTTTCTTAATTGAAGTTTGCCAAAGTATTATCTATTGAACCGAAACTACGTGCATTAATTAAAAGAAAGAAAATGGATTAAATTCGTTTCTTTTTTCTTTCAAATCCTTAATGGAACAGAACCAGATTAAAACGCAAATGATTCAACTAATTTAATACTGAGGGTTTTTTTTTTCTGGTGTGCACTTAATTACGTAATTTATATGCAATTTTCTTTGTCCCCCAGAAAAATGCGATTCGTGTACCAAAAATGTTAATGATATTCATAGTCAGAAATAATGCTGGCTTTGGAGTCATAGGCTATTTCTCTGGGAAATTGATGCGAATTCTTTTCGTAATGTGTGGTTTGTTTCCAAAAAAAAATTTACTTTTTCATAATTTTTCTTTTTCTTTTTTTTTTTTTTTATTTTAATTCCTGGATTAGATTATTGTATCCAAGGTTTAAAAGCTATTCTGCATTTTAGTATTGTATTTTTATGTTTATCATAAAAATACAATACAGGTACAATACAATACAATAATACAGGTAATTTTGGAAAAAAGAAAGTGTCGTTTAATAAGTTTACATATGTTTTTAATATTTCTTGTTCACTTTCTTTTCATACATTAATCACTAAAATGTTTTATATTATAAAACAATACATTAGAAATTACCAAATGAAGCACAATAATCATTTTAAATATAAATTCTTTTGATGAAGATGTTTATTCATCGTTATTATCATTTTCGCAACAGCCCCATGGTAGACGAAGGCCGTCTGGTTATTGGCAGATTTCGTGACAGGATATGTTTTATTTCTACAGCGTTGGGTTGTCAACCCTACGCTCTACAGTAAAATTAGACCAGGACCTATGGTTTAAAGTGGATTCCGATCCACTGCAAATATTCATGACACAATCACAATTAGAACTTGAAACCTGTAGCACAGAGCGCCAGACACTCGGCCATCAGGCGCCTGGCCGTTCGTTAAGTTTGGTTTGTAGCTCTACGGTATTTTGTGCACTCTTTAGTCTAAACAGACCAGGACCTACAATTTAAAATGAATCCCGGACCACTAACAAATATCCATGACACGCTAGGATTCGATTCTGAAGTCTGTGGCACCTAAGTCCAGAGAGCTAGCCACCAGACCACTGTTCATTAGGTGTTGTTACTAATATATGTTATTTTTATAATTATTCCATACATTGATTAATCATTTAGTGAATAATCTATTTTTGTTATCTTTAAGTCAAAATGACCCAAATTTTAAAAATTGGAAATGTTTCCACTTTGTCTTTCTTTATGTTATTTTCAGAAAGAATTATAGTTTTTTTTCTTAATTGAAGTTTGCCAAAGTATTATGTATTTAACTGAAACTACGTGCGTTAATTTAAAGAAAGAAAATGGATTAAATTCATTTCTTTTTTAAGCAGCAAATCCTTAATGGAACACAGCTAGATTAAAACGCAAATGATTCAACTGATTTAATATTGACGGGTTTTTTTCTGTTGTGCACTTAATTACGTAATTTATATGCAATTTTCTTTGTCCCCCAGAAAAATGCAATTTGTGCACCAAAACTGTTAATGATATCCATAGACAGAAATAATGCTGGCTTTGGGGTAATAGGCTATTTCTCTGGGAAATTGTTGCCAATTCTGTTTAAGGTGGGTTTTTTTTCATTTTCGTAATGTCCGGTTTGTTTCCAAAATACTTTATTGTTTTATAATTTGTCTTTTTTTTTTTTGTTTTAATTCTTGGAATAGTTTATTGTATCCAGTGTTTAAAGTAATTCTGCATTGTAGTATTGTTATTTTTATGTTTATCATAAACTAATGTAATGTTGGAACGAGGGAGAACGCAGTTTAATAAGCGTAAATAAGTTTTTGTATTTATTGTTCGCTTTCTTTTCATATATAAAAATTCCAAATGGTTTTGTGATATAAAAATATATATTAGGTATTACGAAATGAAACACAATAATAATTTTAAGTATACATTCTTTTGATGAAGATATTTATTCATCATCATCATTGTCATTGGCGCAAGGCCGTCTGCCTACTGGCAGATTTCGAGACAGGAGATATTTTCTTTCTATGAGAATGGTTGTTCGCCCTACGTGCTACAGTCATATTTAAAAAGGGACATATCTTTAAAGTGGACTCCTATCCACTGCAAACATCCATGATACAACCAGTATTTGAACTTGAAACCTGCAGCACCGAGGGCTAGACACTCGGCCATCAGGACCCTAGTCGTTCGTTATAATTTGGTTTGTTGCTCTACAGTCATTTTGGGCACAGAAGGGCTAAACAAACATGAACCTATAGTTTAAAGGGGATTCTGAACCACTAATGAACATCTTTCCCACATCCAGAATTCAAACCTGAAGTCTGTGGGACCTAAGACCAGAGAGCTAGCCACTGGGCCACTGTTCGTTAGGTGTTGTTACTAATACAGGTTATTTTTATATTTATCCCTTATATTGACTAATCATTTAAAGAGTAATGGATTTTATTTTTAAGAATAATCAATTTTAGCTACCTTCAAGTAAAAATGACGCAAATTTCAAAAATTGGAAATATTTCCACTTCGTTCTTCTTTATGTTATCTTGTGAAAGAATTATAGTTTTTTTCTTAATTGAAGTTTGCCGAAGTATTATCTATTTAACCGAAACTCCTTGCATTAATTAAAAGAAACAAAATGGATTAAATTCATTTCTTTTTTAAGCAGCGAATCCTTAATGGAACACAACTAGATTAAAACGCAAATGATTCAACTAATTTAATATTGAGTTTTTTTTCTGCTGTGCACTTAATTACGTAATTTATATGCAATTTTCTTTGTCCCCAAGAAAAATGCAATTCGTGTACCAAGAATGTTAATGATATTCATAGTCAGAAATAACGCTGGCTTTGGAGTCATAGGCTATTTCTCTAGGAAATTGTTGCACATTCTGTTTAAGGTGGGTTTTTTTCTTTTCGTAATGTGTGGTTTGTTCCCTAAATGTTTTGGTGTTTAATAAATTTTTTTTTTTTTTTTTTTTTTTTTTGGGGGGGGTTAATTCCTGGAGCAGATTATTGTATCTAATGCTTAAAGTAATTTTGATTTTTAATATTGTTATTTTATGCTTATCATAAAAGAATGTAATTTTGGAAGAAGGGGAAGACAATTTAACGAGCTGGCTCTTGTTGGTCGGCATCACAGGTTTCGGGTTCGAATCCTGGCGGTGCCAAGGATGTTTGTAGTGCTTCAGAAAGTACTACAAACATCCTTTTTTTTTTTTGGGGGGGGGTAGTGTTACTCGTGTCCGTAGCATGTCTCCAAGATACATGTGCTCTCTGGGTACTGCTAAATGAGTAACAGCGGTATAGCCCTTGTTTATGGTATAAAAGTAACTTTCTCTGTATTTGTAGCTGCTTTGGAAAGAAGTTTAACAAGCTTACATATGTTTGTAGTATTACTTGGTTCACTTTCTTTTCATATATAAAATTTACAAATGTTTTTGTAATATAAAAATATACATTAAAAATTACCACAATAAACATTTTAAGTATAAATTCTTTTATTTTTATGTTTATCATAAAAGGATGTAATTTTGTAGGAAAAGAGATTCAGTTTGATAACCTTATATAAGTTTGTAATATTTCTTATTCACTTTATTTTCATATATAAATCTCTCAACTGTTTTATAATATAAAACTATATGTTAGAAATTACCGAATGAAATGCAATAATAATTTTAAGTATAAATTCTCTTGATGAAAATAATTATACAACACTGGTGCAACAGCACTATAGTGCGCTAAGGCCGTCTGGCTATTGGTAGATTTTGAAACATGAGATGTTTTCTTTCTACGGAGTAGAGTTGTCAGCTTTATGCCCAACGATCTACAGTCCTATTAGACCGGGACTACGGTTTAAAGTAGATTCCGGACCACTACAAACATTCATTTCACAAAAGAGATTCGAATCACAAGTCGGTGGCACTGAGAGCCAGAGCACTAGAAAATATTTATTAAATTATAAAAATCTTTTGTACTGCATAAAATACTGAAAATGGGGCCTGAATGGCCGAGTGGATAGCGCTCTGGCGCTCGGTACCACAGGTTTCGGCTTCGATTCCCGGCGGTGCCATGGATGTGTGTAATGGTTCGGAATCCACTTTAAACCGTAGGTACCGGGGGCATTGTTACTCTGCGTCCATTTCTTATCTTCAAGTTACACGCGCCCCCTGGGTAATACAAAGTGAGTAACGTCTGTGCAACGCTTGCCTTAAGGCATCCAAGACGTCCATGTCTGAATATACTGAAAATGCTGAATTGTTGAAATTGGGGCCTAATGGCTGAGTGAGTGGCAGTCGGTGACCCAAGTTTCGTGTTCTATTCCAGGCGGTGCCATGAATGTAAGTAGTGGTTCGGAATATACGTTATGTAGTAGGTTCCAATCTAGTATGATCGTAGAGCGTTGTGGGGGTAGTGTTACTTGCGTCCTTAGAATATCTTCAAGCTACACGTGCCCAATGGGTGATGCTAAATGATCGCAATGGCGCAGGCTTTGCTTATGACATAAATATAAAATTCTGTATTGGCAGCTGCATTAGACAAAAAACATCCATGGCACAGGGGGGATTCGAAACTGAAAAATGTAACGTCAAAGCCTGATAGTCAAACGACCATCGTTCGTTAAGAATTAAGGAATCGAATATTTTTTTTCCCAATGCAGCTGGAAAACAGACATGGACATCTTGGATGCCTTAAGGCAAGCGCTGCACAGACATTACTCACTTTGCATTACCCAGGGGGCGCGTGTAACTTGAAGATAAGCCACGGACGCAGAGTAACAATGCCCTCGCAACGCTCTACGGTCCTATTAGACCGGGACCTAAGGCTTAAAGTGGGTTCCGAACCATTACACACATCCATGCCACCGCCGGGACTCGAACCCGAAACCTGGGCGGGCCGAAACCGAGCGCCAGTGCGCTAGCCACTCGGCCATTCAGGCCTCGGAATCGAGTATTTACTAATATATATTACTTTTATATTTATCCTTTTCCGTTGATTAATCATTTAAGGAAAAATAGATTTTATTTTTTAGAATAATCGATTTTAGCCTTCTTAAAATAAAAATTACCCAAATTTTAAAAATTGGAAATATTGCCACTTTGTCTTTCTTGTGTTATCTTGAGAAAGAATTATAGTTTTTTCTTAATTGAAATTTGCCGAAGTATTATCTGTTTAACCGAAACTGCTTGCATTAATTAAAAGAAAAAAAATTGATCCAGCAAATCCTTAATGGAACACAACTAGATTAAAACGCAAATGATTCAACAAATTTAATATTATTTTTTTTCTGTTTTGCACTTAATTACGTAATTTATATGCAATTTTCTTTGTCCCCCAGAAAAATGCAATTCGTGTACCAAAAATGTTATTCATAGTCAGAAATAATGCTGGCTTTGGAGTAATAGGCTATTTCTCTGGGAAATTGTTGCGAATTCTTTTTAAGGTGGGTTTTTCTCTTTTCGTAATGTGTGGTTTGTTTTCCAAAATACTTTATTGTTTTGTAATTTGCCTTTTTTTATGTTTCAATTCCTGGAATAGTTTATTGTATCCAAGGTTTAAAGTAATATTGCATATTAGTATTGTATTTTTTATGTTTATTATAAAAATATGTAATTTTGGAAGAAAGGAAATGCTGTTTAATAAGTTTACATAATTTTGTGGTATTTCTTGTTCACTTTATTTTCATATATAAAAATCTCAAATGGTTTTATGCTGTTAAAATATGCATTAGGGGCCTAAATGGCCGAGTGGCTAGCGCTCTGGCGCTCGGTACCACAGGTTTCGGGTTCGAGTCCCGGCGGTGCCATGGTTGTTTGTAGTGGTTCGGAATACACTTTAAAAAGTAGGTCCCGGTCTAATAGGATCGTAGAGAGTTGCGGGGTCATTGCTACTCCGTGTCCGTAGCTTATCTTCAAGTTACACGCGCCCCCTGGGTAATGCAAAGTGAGTACGTCTGTGCAGCACTTGCCTGAAGGCATCCAAGACGTACATGTCTGTGTTTGCCAGCTGCATTAGAAAGAAAAAAAAATATACATTAGAAATTACCAAATGAAACAAAACAATCATTTTAAATATAAATTCTTTTGATGAAAATATTAATTCATCATCGTCGTATTATGTTAGTGAGCAGTGGGCCTAGGCCGACTGCTCACTAGCATATTTCTAAACAGAAGATGTTTACCTTTTACGGGGTAGTGTTTTCAACTCTACACCTAATGCTGTACAGTCATATTAGACCGGATCCTACGGCTTAAATTGCATTTAAATCCACTGCAAGCATCCATGGTATAGCTGGTATTCGTACCTAAAACATGTAGCACTTGAACACCGCATCTTAGCCACACGGCCATCAGGCTCCTGGTAGTCACTAATATATGTTATTTATATATAATATAGCAAGCTTGTTATATAGAAAATCAAGAAATTTCATTGAATTAAGAATTCTGTTAAAAACAGGGAAGGTAGTTTGGTGATCAGATAAAATATAAAACCATTTTAATTACATCATTTTCTATTTTTTTTCATATAATTATAGTTTCAAAAATAAACTGTATTAGTAGATAAGCGTTTTTTTGAGGAAATTTACAATTTTAAGCTGGTACATTTGAGATGGTAGTACACAATGAGTTGGTAGCAGTCTTATTCAGAAACCTTGATTGCATTTTCATATTGTAAATGTATTTAAATTTTTTTTTTCAGTATGCATTTAAACGTGTAAGTAAGGACACATTAAAGTTTAAAGTTTTATATATATATATACATGTACCTGATGGCCGATTGACTGATGCTCTGTGCCACAAGTTTCGGGTTTGAGACCCATGGGGGAGTTTGTAGTGGTTCGGAGTCTTTAAAATGTAATAAGGTCCTAGTCTAACATGACTGTTGACCGTAGCGCAGCACGCCCTGCAGTAGACAAACGGCTTTGGTCCACCAAGGGACTGTTACGTCAATAAAGTAGAGGAATATATATATACATATATATATTTAAATTGGGCTATTACATTCGAGGACTTCATATTTACATATGGCAATAATGGGAGAGTTTTGAAAGAAAACAGACAGGATGTCTCAACAAGTAGACAAGCCCCATATCAGTAGCTCTCACAATTGCCATTGGACTTTTACTGAAAACAGTGAATGCAACGCACGTCGTCAGTGGATTTGAGCATGGGTCTTTCTGTTCTAGAACGACTAAACAATTTTTTAAAAAAACTCTTGTTTTTTTTAAAAAGTATTGCCTTTTTGTACTTTATTTCATAAATCTATTGAATATATTAACATTTAGATAGTCTTTTACGAAATATGAAATGCTTTTCTCAATTTCTAAATAAGTCAAATTAATGCATACACGGATATAATGAACTTAAAAATAAAGTCATAACTTAAAATGAGTTTTGTAGGCACTTGAAAGAAAACTTCATAAAGTATCACCTGGGATTTAATAAATAAAGTTGCAAGCTTTGCAAAACACAAATACAACAGCTTAATCTAGAAAGTAATTATGCAATCACTTGGAAAAGTTTCTAGCACACATTACTTAACGACTTGACATTTATCACTCACTCTATATTTATTGGTTCATCATATCGCAGAATTAAATAACGCAATAATTGCTTTAATTACCGTACCACACCTTAAAAAAGAAACCAAACAAAAAGTGAACGAAACGAACCAAACAGTCCAAAGAACCTGCCTCATCTGCAATTCCTTTCATCTGCCGTGAGTCAGCGACGACGTCAATAAATCTTCCTCGTAGCTGCACTAATACAGGAAGTAGCAAAGGTTTTCATCTGAAATAATAATGCGGACGACTTGTTTGCTGAGGATGCGAGGGTAACTGCTTCCAGTAATCACTGTGTACTCGGCCATCCTTATAATGGAATCGCTCTTTTTATTCTTTCTTCACAGAGCGAATAGGACTGGACTCTAAAGGTCCAGACAGAAGCATCCAGATAGGGCTGTCACACGCACCATATCTGGTTTTCTTTATCAAGGACATTTATTAATGCTGATGCATTTGCTTTTTGAGATGCGATTATGTAAATACATTAGAAATTGATTACGAAGCGTTATTTGATTTTACTTATAATAAGAGGTGTAAATATATTTATGAACTTTTATAGAAGTAAGGGCTTTTAATATTATATATATTTCATTATTAATGTATGTTAAATAATTTTATCAAATATTATTTTTAATGTCTTCCAAATAAATGAAGCAATAGGACTTATAAATGCATTAGCAATCGGTTACTAAGCATTATTTGACGTTACTTATAAAAATGGATGTAAATATATTTATGAGCCTTTTATAAAAGAAACGGCTTTATGAAATGACTTTATGAATTTATAAATAATTCAAATTAATGCAGATATGAATTTAATACCCTTAAAAAAATTAATAACTTAAATAAATTTTGCTACTGAAACCATTGTAGGATTTTGAAAGAAAATATCCATTGAGATTTTTAAAAAAATGTTACAAGCTTTACAAAACACAAATGCAGCAGCTTAATCTAGAAAGTAATAATGCAATCACTTGGAAAAATTTCTTGAACACATTACTTAACGACTTGACGTTTATTACTCCCTCTGTATTTATTGGCTCATCATATCGCAGAATTAAATAAAGCAATAATTGCTTTAATTACCGTACCACACCTTAAAAAAGAACCAAACAAAAAGCGAAACGGAACGAACCAAACAGTCCAAAGAGCCTGCCTCATCTGCAACTCTTTTCATCTGACGTGAGTCTCATCATGCTGATGCCTTTGCTTTTTACAATGGGATCTTGTAATAAATGCATTAGCAATTGGTTATGAAGCGTTATTTGATGTTACTTATAATAAGAGGTGTAAATATATATTTATGAATGTGTTATGAAATAGAGGACTTTTATTAAATATGTTTAATTATTTATGTAAGCTAAATAATTGTTGCAAGTTTTACATTAAATGTCTTCTCAATAAATGAAGCATGATGTAGCTTATAAATATATTAGCGCAGATTACTAAACAATATTTGATTGGTTACTAAACATAATTTTATATTACTTATAAAAATGGCTGTAAATATATTTACAAACGTTTTACGAAAGAAATTACTTTTATGAAATACATTTCATTATTAATGTGTACTAAATAATTTTAACGAATATTATATTAATGTTTTCTAAATCCATTTTTTAAATTTGTAGACAATTGAAATTAATGCATATATATATATATATATATATATATATATATATAATGCATTTCAAAGAAACATAACTTAAAATAAGTTTTGCAACAGAAACCCCTGTAGGTATTTGAAAGAAAACTTCATAGAGTATCCGCTAAAATTTAAAAAAAAAGTTGCAAGCTTTATAAAATGCAAATGCAACAGCTTAATCCAGAAAGTAATCATGTAATCACTCGGAAAAGTTTCTAGAACACATTACTTAACGACTTGTCATTTATTACTCACTCTATATTTATTGGCTCATCATATCGTAGAATTAAATAAAGCAATAATTGCTTTAATTACCGTACCACACCTTAAAAAAAGAAGCAAACAAAAAGTGAACGAAACGAACCAAACAATCCAAAGAGCCAGCCTCATCTGCAATTCCTTTCATCTGCCGTGAGTCTCAGCGACGACGTCAATAAATCTTCCTTGTAGCTGCACTAATACAGGAAGTAGCAGAGGTCTTCATCTGAAATAATAATGCGGACGACTTGTTTGCTGAGGATGCAAGGGTAACAGCTTCCAGTAATCACTGTGTACTCGGCCATCCTTATAATGGAATAGCAGCTTTTTATTCTTTCTTCACAGATCGAATCGGACTGGACTCCAAAGGTCCAGATAGAAGCAACCAGATAGGAACTGTCAAATGCAAAATATCTGGTTTTCTTTGTCAAGTACATTTCTTCATGCTGATGCCTTTGCTTTTTGCAGTGGGAGCTTGTAGTAAATGCATTAGCAGTTGGTTACGAAGCATTATTTGATGTTACTTATAATAAGAGGTTTAAATATATATTTATGAATGTTTTATGAAAGAAATAGCTTTTACTGAAATTATAAATAAAATATAATAAAAGCTTTGCTTTTATTATTTTTCATTATTAATGTATATTAAATAATTAAAAAAAATATTGCATTAATTGTCTTCTTCATACATGAATTATCATGAAGCTTGTAAATACATTAGCATGGTTATTAAGCATGATTTGATGTTACTTATAAAAAGGGATATAAATATATTTATGTTAGTTTTATGAAATACCTTTTATTAAATATATTTCATTATTAATGTACATTATATAACTTAAAGAAATACTACATTATATGTCTTGTAAATAAATGCAGCATCAGGAAGCTTGTGAAGAACTTTTTTTAAGAGTTATAAATAATTTGAAATTAATGCACATATGAATTTAATGCACTTAAAAAATTAATAATTTAAATAAATTTTGCAACAGAAACCACTGTAGGTATTTGAAAGAAAATATTCATTGAGATTTTTAAAAAAAAAGTTGTATGCTTTACAAAACACAAACGTAACTGCTTAATCTAGAAAGTAATCATGCAATCACTTAGAAAAGTTTCCAGCACACATTACTTAACGACTTGACATTTATTACTCACTCTATATTTATTGGCTCATCATATCGTAGAATTAAATAAAGCAATAATTGCTTTAATTACCGTACCACACCTTAAAAAAAGAAGCAAACAAAAAGTGAACGAAACGAACCAAACAATCCAAAGAGCGAGCCTCATCTGCAATTCTTTTCATCTGCCGTGAGTCTTCAATAAATCTTCCTCGTAGCTGCATTAATACAGGAAGTAGCAAAGGTCTTCATCTGAAATAATACTGCGGACGACTTGTTTGCTGAGGATGCAAGGGTAACAGCTTCCAGTAATCACTGTGTACTCGGCCATCCTTATAATGGAATGGCAGCTTTTTATTCTTTCTCCACAGATCGAATCGGACTGGACTCTAAAGGTCCAGATCGAAGCAAGTTATTATTATAGTATTTAGTTTGTCAAGGACATTTCTTCATGCTGATGCCTTTGCTTTTTGCAATGAGAGTTTGTAGTAAATGCAATAGCAATTGGTTACGAAGCATTATTTGATGTTACTTATACTAAGAGGTGTAAATATATTTTTATGAATGCTTTATAAAAGAATGGGCTTTTATTAGATATATATCATTATTAATGTATATTAAATAATTTTGACAAATATTGCATTAAATGTCTTCTAATTAATTGAAGCATCAGGAAGCTTGTAAATGCATTACATAAATTGCTTATTTTAAAAGATGACCATTGCATATTAAAAATTATTGGTGGGTATTCTGTGATTTATCTGAATTACTAGAATATTAAATATTTTGTTAAGAATTTATAGAAAAACCTACAATTTTGAGAAAATTATTTTATGATACTGTCGGTGTCTTTTTGACGTTTTTAATTAATATTTTAGATAGTTTTATATTATATAGTATTATTTTATTAAAAAAAAATAAGAAGAAGACTGTGTTAATATTTTTACACATTCGATACAATGCAAATATTTGAAAAATTTAAAGGTATGTTATGAATTCTTTCCTATCAAATCATATTTATTGGTTTGATCCAATGGAATGTATTTTTATTTAGAACAGATAACTTTTAATTTATTCAAGTATTTGATAACATATTACAAAGAATATGTAATAAAGTAAATAATTCGGTAAATAGTAAATAATTCGACATAATATTCTATGGTTTAAAATCTTTTCAAATATATTTTTTTCAAATTCGATGACAAACTAAAATATTCGAAATCTTTTTAATTTTATTTTTAAAATTTTATCCTCAGAAAATTATGAATGCATTTAATTTCATAAACTATACACTCCCCTTTATTGATTAATCATGTAATTCTCTATTTAATGATCAATCTTTATTCATAACTCATTCAATCTTTATTAATAAATCATTCAATCTTTATTAATAAAGCATGTAATTATAATTTTTATAATATTTTTTTACAAAAAATGTTCATTCATGTCAATTTTTTTTTGAAATTTTGAAATATCCAGACATCGTAATTTCGTTGATCATTAACGAAAGGCAAGTAGCAGACCCTGCAAAAAACGGCAATGAATAATTGAAAGTCCGGTCTTCTGGGCTTTTACCCTGGCTTAATATAAAACATCATTTAGGACATAGCCATTAGTAATCAGACACATTGAAAAAAGAATTTCTGATGGAAATGTCCTTTTTTTAATTCTATTTTACCTTTTTTTTTCTTCCTTCCAAGAAGTTTCTGATGTATCAGTATGAAGTTTTGGGTAATTTCCTTTCGCAAATTAGAATCATCGAATCAAATTATCTTTGGGAATTGCTTCTCTATGCACTTTTGCAAACGTGCATATTGCACAGAATTCGCCATTTAGCTTCGAATCGTGGTTCCATTATAGAATTTTTCGTTTTCTTCTTGATGGAGCCTAAAAATTCTAAGAAAAAAAAATTAATACTTATTTTTTAAAATTATAATTAACCTTTCTTATCAATTCTAGGAATGAAAATTACTTCTATATTGATTTTTTTTTTATTAAAAATCAAATCGTTATAATAAAAAATTTGATTGTCTTAATTTATCCTTTTAAACCGTTTTTACTTATGTCATTATTCTTGATGGGGACTAAAATTCCTAAGAAAAAAATCAATCTGTTTTTTTTTTTTTTTTTTTAAATTATAATTCATATTTTTTATCAATTCGTGAAATGAAAATCAGTTTCAAATTTAATATTTTTCAATAAAAATCAAATTTTTATATTAAAAATTTGTGATAGACTTAATTTATTCTTTTAAACCTTTTTTCCTTAAATCATTAAAGAAATTTATTTTTATATAAATTTTTATGAGAAATTGCTTCATCAATATTATTTTTTTTTTATTCCGATTAATGTGCTTTGATTTATGCATTATTATTTTCATAAATACTTGAGCTAGGATTGGTATTGTTTATTTTTACTAAATGTAATTTAAATTTTAAAAAAAATTATAAATAGACATTTATAAAGATTTTATATATTTTAATCATGTATTGCCATATAAATTAGCATTTAAAAAATTCCTACTATACTACATATTTTTATCTACTTTTTATAATGCAATATTATGTTTCAAAGTATAATATTAAAACAAATTTGATAATATATATCAGCAATATCTTACAGCCATAATAAAAAGCCAATTTATATTGATGTTGCAGCATTTTTCCCACGAGAAGAGTAGTAGCCTTTCGTTCCCAGAAAAGAGGAATGTATATTTTTAATAAGTACAAAATAACAACCTATTACTCACATTTGACAGCAGATAAGTAGTGTTGTGGATATTTATATTACATGCAATTTGTGTTTTGTACTGAGCACAACCTATCAGCTGCAGCCTGATAGCAGATAACCTGATCAAGCTGATAGCAGATAATCAGTGTCATGGATAATGAGACCTTATGAAATTAGCGATAGTCTGTTCGACCTTCACAGGTCGAAAAAATGACAGATGGAATATGGACAATGTCATAAGTTGTTGCATCGTGGTTGGGGATAGATCATGGACTGAGGAAGCATCGACCACAATGAAAAGTGAGCGAAGTTGACCTCCCCCTCTTGACGGATTTGCACCCTTTGCGGTATTGTGTAACACGCCTTGTCTAGTTAAGGTCTGCCGCAGACCGTTGAATTAGATTCGTCGTAGATTCGAGAACTCTGAAAATCTCCGTCCTTATAGTGAACTGCACGTGAAAATCAAATTTAATTCTTTATTCAATTCCTTCTATTAGCTCACACTCTCCCTATATATATCTTGTTCAAATTTTCAATCGTTAATAAAATACTTTTTATTCATCCTCTCAAGTTCAAATACATTTTTTTTTTTAATTTGTAGTGGATGACACTGGATGTTAATACAGTTTTTTTTCAAATATTAATTCATTAATTAAATTTAATTAATGAATTTTAGGTTTTTTTAGATTTACGTTGCATGTATCTACCAATAGAAAAGCTTAAAAAAATTAATGAAAATTATTTATAAAGGATTTTCTGCAAAAGAGTGAAAAAAAAGTAGAAATTGACTTTAATTTTTTTTTTTTTTTTATTACTTGTTTTTCATTTTTTTTTAAATAATAATTTGTAATAAATAGAGTTATGTATGTATACATTAAAAACAAATGCTTGTAAGAAACAACTTGAACTATCTTGGGAAATATTTCTCTTTTTTTCTCGCATATAACAAATTATCTTTAAAACTGTGACTCCAGAATAAAGACAATATTCTAAGTCCTAATGTTGCTAACACATCGAAATAGTTTTTTTTCAGTTAAAAATTACAAGATATTAGCGGAATGAGAAGAAAACATTACAAGATATTAGTGAATTGAGAAGAAAAATTACAGTAAAAAAATGCTCTCAGATTCAGAAAACTATTAGACAGATCTACATATAATTTGTTAAATCTAGTTATAAACTGATAATGTATATTTACCATAATGTTTAAATAGCAGGAATGAAAAACTATGTTATATGTAAAAAAGAAATTAAAATTTAACTACCTGTATTTCAGATCCATATATTACATTAAAAAATAATGACTGCCAATAAAAAACAAGCAACGCCTTAACGGTAACCGTCTTTGACATCCCATATTCTTCCTAAATATTTTTATATTTATTCGTGGATCCTTTTTTTATAACTTGTCCACCTGGTTGAAGAGCGTAAAACTTTTTGCATGCGACGTTAACGGTTTATTGCTGACAAACGGAGATTAAGATGGGACTCTGACGTTGGGGGAATAAAACTTTTTAAGACTGCTTTATATATGTGGGAAAAAAGAATGGGCTATCTCATACCCGTTAACGGCAAGTTTAACGGACCCGAAAATTGTATTTAGAGTCTTGGAATGAGGAACAGTAAAACAGATCTATGGAATATCATTCCAGGTTGTAAAGGTCTGCTTTATAATTGGATTTTGAGCTGGCTTAACAATATTTAACAAAATCAGTAGTTTAAAAATTGCATTTTACTATTTGAGTCATTACTATAATTTATCTAAGGTGATTCACCGTATTAAGTATTTTTTAATGTAAAAAAGTGTTTTTATAACTCGATTTCAAGAAATTAGCTAAATGCATATAGATTATAACTCGTGTGATAAATTTTTCCTATTCAAGGAAATTTAATTTTCTACAGCCCACATGCTGATAACTTTATTGTGGAAATTGTGTTTAGAATATCAACAATATTCTCTTTGGAAGAATGTTGGACAAGAAGATGGTTGTTTGGAAGAATGTTGGACAATATTAGGGCTATTTGGAATTCGACAAGAATGTTCGACAAGATTAGGGCTGTTTGGAAGAATGTTGGACATGATGGTTGTTTAGAAGAATTTTGGACAAGTTGATGGTTGTTTGGATGAATTTTGGAAGAATGTTAGGCAAGATGATGGTTATTTGGAAGAATGTTGGACAAGAAGAGTTATTTGGAAGAATGTTGATCAAGAAGATGGTTTTTTGGAAGAATGTTGGACAAGATGATGGTTGTTTGGGAAGAAAGTTAATTGTTTAAGGGTCGTTTTATATGTGAAAAGTAATAATTTTCATGGAACTTCTTCCTATTTGATTATGATGTAAAAGGAAGTTCGGAAAACTCTCTCATAGTGTTCTTATCCACAATAATATATAAATCAAACACCACTGATTCCTTTCTCAAACAAGTGATTTCAACTCTCATTTTCAGTAGGAATCCATTTCAGAACAACTCTCTTTACATCATTGGACTATGAGACACTTAAAGAGAATGTTGTACATTTCAGCATTTGTAGTACACATGTATTAATCAAATGCAACAACTGGTAGGTTTGAATTACAAATAAGTGGAGAAAATGAATTTAATTTTTGTCCAGAATACTTAGAAAAAATCAAAATTTTAAATCACAGCTCTTAGAAGACGAGGTACGAATCAGATTTGAATTAAAATTAGAAAATAAATAACTCATGATTAAAACAATTGTTCAACCAAAATGTTAAATGTTTTAGTTGTAAATATTTGGTTAGTTTACACTTTAAAAAAAATTTTCAAAGAAAGAAAATATTGTATGGTAATTATTTAGAGTGCATGCATATTTGAATTCAATTATAAACTTGGCTTATGAAAAAATTAAATCCTTAAGAAAATTGAAAACAATATGTATATTTTTTTATCCTTTAAAAAAAGACATTTTAAGTGATATGTCTAGAAAGAAAGAAAAAAGTATCCTGCATTGAAATTATTGCTGATTCAGAAACTTTGCAATTGATTAATATTAATTTCAAGTTTTTTAATTTTATTTAATATTCTATTTAAAAATAAGAGATTTGATGTAAAATAACAGTAAACATTTAATTCGTAATTAAAATTAGTTTAGATACTTCAATATATTATTTGTATTAACATTTTTTACACTTATTTCATTAGTTTAATTAATATGTTATGTTGATGGACTTATTTAAAATATAATCTCTAAAATTACTAAAAATCTCAGTCATACATTTTTTTATTTCAAAATATAATGGAATATTATAAAAAACGTAGAAATATAGTACAATTAATTGTGTGGATATTTTCTTTTCTTTATAATATACCTTTATATAGTATATAAACTCATGTTTGTGAAAATTGCAACACCATGAATGAATTGTCATAATTGAATGAGATTTAATACACAGTTGAGTGGTAGTGGTACAAATAAATTATTAAATGTTCAAAGCAAACAAACAATAACAAGAGATCGGAATCAGTATTTTGTGAAGCCACCACGCGCCGCAAGAAGTGCTGCTACACGACGTGGCATGGAGTCAAACAAATTTTGAATGTCTGCCTGAGGAAGAGAATTCCATATTGTTTGTATGCGCACCCTAAGTTCGTCTGCAGAAGCAACAGGACGAGGATCACGAGCGAGACGCCGACCAACGAAATCCCACACATGTTCAATCGGCGACATATCCGGGGAATACGCAGGCCAAGGAAGACGCTGTACCTGCCGCGTTGCAAAGAAGGATTGAACAGTCCTAACGATATGAGGGCGGGCATTGTCCTGTTGAAATACAGCACCTGGCAAGCTTTGAAGGAAGGGAACACCTTGGGGCTGTAGAACTTCACTGATGTACCGGTTGCTGTTCAGATTGCCCACAATTCTTAGCAATTGAGATCGTCCATAATATGCTATGGCACCCCAGACCATAATTCCGGGTGTTCGTCCACTGTGGCGTTTCATAATGCACTCCGGAAGGTGGCGTTCACCGGCATAGCGTCTGACACGAATGCGGCCATCATGGTACCACAAATTAAAGCGGGATTCGTCAGAAAACACGACATACTCCAATCAGCACGCCAGTCTCTATGCTGAGCGGCGCATTGCAGCCGCAGGCGGCGATGGATTAGCGTGAGAGGGATCCTGTATAAAGGAGTCCTTGCGCGCAGTCCACGCTGCAGCAGACGTCTACGAATTGATAAAGCACACAATGAAACACCTGTAGCTATTGACCACTGTGCTGCCAATTGTCTAGAGGAAGCTGTACGGTCCGTCAGCGCCATGCGGACCAGGTGTCTATCATCGCGTGCTGATGTCACATTTCGGGGTCCACTCCCGGATTTCCGAGTTGTCCGACACTCGTCCGTCCACTGCTTCCAAAGACGCATCACTGTGCTGCTGTTACGCTGCACACGAGCGGCTACTGCACGATAAGACAATCCAGCTTCACGAAGGCCGATGATTCTCCCCATTCAAACTCTGTAAGTTGTTCAAATCTCGCTCTCTTTCATCGAAGAGGCATAAGTAACGATTGAACTAACGTTTACCACTAGCCGATAACTACCGATAACCATACACGCCTCGCTACAGCCGTCTGTTTATTCGGATCAATCCGCTGTTCAGAGAGCGCTGCTCAGCATATGCATGCGCTACGGATTTGAAATTCTAATCATTTGCATATCATGCTCTAATTTGCATTTCCTGAAAATTTCAGCTCACTCGCGTAAGTCCTTCATGGTGTTGCAATTTTCACAAACATGAGTTTATATATATATTTATCATTTCTTTGCAATATTTTTGTATAAAAAAATTATTTTCTATAGATACGTTTAATCACAATTGAGAATTTAAATTTATTTGTGATTATCTGTTGCAGATAGAGAAAAAAAACCCAATAAACACCTTAAAATTGTATACATAAAATAACAAAGGAAATAAAGATTCATTAGATATTTCTATATAAAAAAATTATTTTCTTTCGATACGTTTAATTGCAATTAAGAATTTAATTTTTTTTTTATCTGTTGCAGATACAGAAAAAGCAATAAACATATCGAAATTGTAATAAGCATATAAAATAACAATTGAAATAAAGATTCATTAGATATTTCTAGACTAACACACATACTAAAGAAACAACATATCGCTAAATTGAACCTATTTACAATTTCGTAAAACCTCCCCGTAAGCTAATAACGATTTCAAAATAACATAACACTTACCACTTACACTTACACTTCCACTTACATAACAATTATCGAAATTGTAATAAGCATATAAAATAACAATTGAAATAAAGATTCATTAGATATTTCTAGACTAACACACATACTAAAGAAACAATATATATTAACTATATAAATTTTATATATTAACTTAAATCCCCCCCTCTAGAATTTAAATTTAAATTAAGTTCCAGCTACTCAGTCCAATCTACCATTAATGAACCTATTTACAATTTCGTAAAACCTCCCCCGTAAAGCTTTAAGTACCACTTACATAAAGATTTCAAAATTCAGGATCCTGATACCCTGAAAGGACCATAAAGACAACAGTAACTAATTGCATGCGTTTTACGAGATTCTTTCACAAAAGACGGAGTAAAAGTAGTAATCCACGAAATTGAAGTGACTTGGGCACTAAAGAAGGCGTTTACCCTCTCTTCACTTTTCCACTCGTAAACTGTTCGCTGTGCTTTTGGGAGTTGATTTGTCTAGCAGAAGCCCCTTCTAAAACACTAATTGCCATTCTTGTTCATACAAAGATTACCCTCGTTCAAGGATGTAAACTTGCCAGTAATTGGTATTTTGCAATGCATACTTACTATGAGTAAACTGGGTTGTTCAGTAACTGAAATTGATTTATTTCAGTCAGGTGAAAGTTTAATTTAGTTTACTAGACAATGCTAATGTGTGAGAGTTACAATGAGTGAAAAATATTTTGAGGCTTTTTTTTTGTTATTATAATGGGAAAAACATTATGATAAAAGCATTATTTATGCATGGTCATAATGGGAAAAGTTGTAAATTTGGTCATGAAGTTATGTTATTAAGAAAATTTAATTATCATGTATAAACTTGTTCTTTGTATGAGGTTTGTGACATCGTTAGAAATATGAAACTAACAAATTAAACTGAGATTTGTAAACAAACAATTGTTCAAAAAATAGTGTTTGCAAAACTTAAAATCTCTGAAATAGGTAAAAAAAACATTAGGAATTAAATGAATTACGAATAAATAGCCATTATTTAGTGAAACCTATAATTATATTGCAATTTTTGTTGTCTATTCTAATATTCCAATGGCTGTTAAAATTTCTTGAAATTCTTCTAATATCATTATAATGGCAATCATCTGCTCGTGGACTAGCTACATTTACTGAAGTTTGTTAAATTCATGCACTTTGAAAATGCTTTTAATTAAGAGTTTCCTTCTTCATATTAAATTTTGCGTTTAAATTAAGTTCTAGCTACTCAGTCCAATCTAACATTAATGAACCTATTTACAATTTCGTAAAACCTCCCCCGTAAAGCTTTAAGCACCACTTACATAAAGATTTCAAAATTCAGGATCCTGTTACCCTGAAAGGACCATAAAGACAACAGTAACTAATTGCATGCGTTTTACGAGATTCTTTCACAAAAGACGGAGTAAAAGTAGTACTCCACGAAATTGAAGTGACTCGGGCACTAAAGAAGGCGTTCACTTTTCCACTCGTAAACTGCTCGCTGTGCTTTTGGGAGTTGATTTGTCTAGCAGAAGCCCCTTCTAAAACACTAATTGCCATTCTTGTTCATACAAAGATTACCCTCGTGCAAGGAAGTAAACTTGCCAGTAATTGGTATTTTGCAATGCACGCTCACTATGAGTAAACTGGGTTGTTCAGTAACTGAAATTGATTTATTTCAGTCAGTAAAAAGTTTAGAGTTCGCTAGACAAAGCTAATTTGGAAGAATTATATTGAGTGAAAAATATTTCGTGGCCTTTTTTCTGTATGGTCATAATGCAAATGCTATAAATTTGGTCATGTAGTTATATTATTAATTTAAATTAAATTGTAAATTAAGTAATTGGATGTTCTTTACAATGGAAGTAATTGTAAAGACCATCCAATTTATTATGTATAAATTGGATGTTCTTTGTATGAGGTTTATAAGGAAGTAAACTTTCCACCAATCGGTATTTTGCAATGCATGCTTACAATGAGTAAGGGTTGGTTAGTTAACTAGATTGTTCAATAACTGAAATTGATTACTGCATGTAGTTATGTTATTAAGTAAATTTTATTTTCTTGTATAAACTTGATATTCTTTGTATGAGGTTTATGACATCGCCAGAAATGTGAAACTAACAAATTAAACTGGGATTTGTAAAAAAAAGGGCAAATAATTGTTGAAATCTCTGAAAGGAACAAAAAAAATTAATGAATTATGAAGGAATAGAGGTCAGATAGTTAAAATTGTGACTATATTGCAATTCTTGTTCATACAAAGATTACCCTTGTGCAAAAAAATAAACTTAACAGCAATTGGTATTTTGTAATGCATGCTTACTATGAGTAAACTAGGTTGCTCAGTAACTGAAATTTATTTATTTATTTTATTGAAAAAGTTATAAATTTGGTCACGAAGTTATATTATTAAGTAAATTTTATTATAATGTATAAATTCGAGGTTCTTTGTATGAGGTTTATAAGGAAGTAAACCTGCCAGTAATTGGTATTTTGCAATGCATGCTTGCTTTGAGTAAACTGCGTTGTTCAGTAACTGAAATTCATTTATTTCAGTAAGTAGAAAGTTTTGCGTTCTAGACAATGCAAATTTAAAAGAGTTATATTGAGCGAAAAATAATTCGATGTCTTTTTCTGTTATAAAATTTCTGCATGATCATAATGGGAAAAGTTATAACTTTAGCCATGTAGTTATATTATTAAGTAAATTTTATTATCATGTATAAACTTGTTCTTTGTATGAGGTTTGTGACATTGTCAGAAATGTGAAACTAATCCATTAAACTGAGATTTGTAAAAAAAAAGAATTATAAAACTTAAAATCTATGAAATCAATAAAAGAAACTTTAATGAATTATGAATGTATAGAAAGGGGTGGCCAACCCAAATTATCTTGCGGGCCACTTTGGAAATGCATCCTAATTCTGCAGGCAACGTATAAAATTATATATCCCCATGTTAGATTTAGACCCACTATACCTACTTTACTATTACTACTACTACTTACTACTTTTTAGACCTACTTTAGAGCACACATTTTTATATTCATGTTATATTAGATGTTCCAAGATGCGCGCGCATCATAAGTTTGCAGAATATAATTTAATTATTCTGTTAACTCTTTAGTAAAACAGGTAATACCTGTCATATATTTGCAAGAATATAATTTTAAAATCGAAGTTAATTTTTTTTTAATCATTTCGACAGTTAATTTTTTATCATCATTTCGACAGTTAATTTTTGAATAGTTTGCCATTATAAAATAAATATATTTTGGGAAAGTATGATAAATCTCACTGGCCAGAAAAATATTCAAGGCGGGCCGTGGTTTGGTCAGCCCTGGTATAGAGCTTAGTAAATGAAAACAATATATTTTTTGTTTTGGATTCTAATATTCCTGTGGCTGTTAAACTTGCTTGAAGTTCTATTAATACCATTACAAATACAAATAGCCAACGGCCGTACCATGCTGAATATACCGGTTCTCGTTAGATCACCGAAGTCAAGCATCATTGGGCGCGGTCAGTACTTGGGTGGGTGACCACCTGGGAACACCGCGTGCCGTTGGCATTCACAAATTTGGGACCTGAATGGCCGAGTGTCTAGCGCTCTGGCGCTCGGTGCCACAGGTTTCGGGTTTGAATCCCGGCGGTGCCATGGATGTTTGTAGTGGTTCGGAATCCACTAATCCCCGGTCTCCTATGACTGCAAGAGCGTCACGGAGCAAAAGTCAGACTTCTACCTACCGGTGCTCCAACACAACAGAAGCTGCTTCCTTCCCCTTCAATCATGAATCGTATGGGCTCGTGGGCTTGGCCAGCCAAGTGGGATAAGAAACAACAACAAATACAAATTTCTGTCTCGTGGGCTAGTTGCATTTACTGAAAGTTGTTAAATTCGTGCATTATGAAAATTCACTTATTTAAGGTTTGTCCATGTTCATTGGTGTTGTTGGGTTGAGACTTGAGACAAAGGTTTGAGAACTCACAGCTTTATTTACACATACACACAATTAAAACATACAACATGTAACACATTTAAAGACACCTAATTAAAGATTCTTAGAAGGATTTCCCTTCTGTGACAAAAAATAAATATTTCCTCTCGGGATGAAAGATTGTAAACTACACGCTTATCAGCAGCAACGACGATTGCGCTGTACTTCTTCTCGGGTGAGAGTCTCGATGCCTACTGAACATTTATCCTGAACGCCACAGGGGACACTCTTACACTGTAGGATTAAGCATGATTATAAAATATATTTATTAAACATTTAAATAATTCATTATTAGAAATTTAACTTACATTTGTTTTATATATTTATTATTAAAATTTTTATATAAATAAAACAAATAACCGTTTAAATTATTGATTAAGTTGTAGTCTTATGGGTATAGTTAAAATTACATTTTGCATCATAATCTTGTTTTATTCATTAAAAAAATTAATTTAAAAACTATAAAATTTTTCCTATTTTTTCATTGAATATTTGTATGCATCTATCTTATAATAGAAAAACAAATTAAATAATAATAACGAAGTCTTAAGGTTCCTCTGATTATAGATTCCTTTTCTTATATTTTTATAAATTTGATTTTATTTCTGCTATATTTAATTACTTATGTTATATTTATTTTCTTATATTTAATTATATTAATCTTCTTATAATATTAGTTGACTAATTATTGCAGATTAAAAAGCATATAATTTTTGTAATTTAATTAATTTTCGTTTAAAAATTAATTAATTTCTTTTAAAATTATAAAATAGTTATTGATTTTTTGCATCCGAAAATTAATTTTATAATAGCTTTTAATTTTATAACTTGAAACATAATCTTTTTTTTTTTTATCTTTCGTTTATTTAATATAACATAATTTTTTAACTATCAAAATTACATGCAATATATTTGAAAATAAAAATTTCATAATACCATATTCCCTTTTCTCAAATAATATGATATATAAAGAAAAATAAATGTTGCTTTCTTAAACAATAAAAGATAAAATTTGTTTCAATTTGTATTACACATGTGTTTAGTATTAAGGTACAAACAATTTCATATGTGAACAAATATTTATTGAAGCAAGACGAATTTCCAATTTTCCACCACTCAAAAGAATTCCTGATGTCATCTTTTGAAACGTCTGTCAAGCCATCTGATAGTTCTTAAAGGTGACTATCCCACGTCAGATTATTCCTTTTTCATTCTTTGAGAGACAATAAGAAAAATTTCAAAGCGAAAACCTTTTCTTTTAAGTGAAACAGATTGGTACTGAGTTGGGTAACATTGCATTTATCGGTATTCAATCAATATCTGACCTAATACAAAGGAAGAGCTTCTTTACAAAATGTATAAAACTCCCACAACCTATTGGTGAATCCATACGGATTGGAAAATGCGTGGGTGTCAAAGAATTTGTGGCAAATCAATAACATGCATTGTTGCACCTTAATATGAGAAGGACCATCAGATTATGCTTAGGTAAAACGATGTCTTTTTATCTTGTAGACAAGCAGAGACCTTAAAAAATATTGGATATCATTACCTTTTGTCTCCATAAATAATTGATATTTTGTAGTAACTATCTTTGGTTTGGGAATTACTAAAGAAACTAATCATCAGAGAAATCCTCAGGCGTTTCTAAATTATCTGTAGCATGATGACTATTTTATGGTAGTTCTTAAAGTAAATCTTTTGTGAGGCAATATCGATTATCATTTACTTAACAATAAGGGTTTCATTTTTAAACAAAAAGCAATGTCCATTAAGTAGAGGTTTAGTTTATTATTAAAATTTGAAAATAAATTATCCAACATTTGGCCTTGAAGAGGATTGAGTGAGAATGTAAATCAAATCAGCATAAAAAAATTTTAAATTTACAATTCTAGATCATAATAAATGTTACATATTTAGAACAGAGTAAGATAGAAATAAATAGATTTTCTTTCTCTTTTTCAAATGCTTAAATCGTTACAATAGTAAACACGTTACACAGCCTTACACATATACTTATACGTTAGAAAAGATTCATAACAAGATTATAAAAAAGAAAACATCATAATAAATGTTACATATTTAGAACAAAGTAAATAAATAAGATATTTTTTCTCTTTTTAAAATTTATAAAAATGCTTAAATGATTACAACAGTAAACACGTTACTATTGTACCTTAGGTAGACCCTGTAGTAGACCCTTACACGTATACTTACAGATTAATAAAGATTCATAATGAGATTATAATAAAGAAAAGATATAAACTAATAAGTAGAACAAAGTAAATGAATAAGATATTTTTTTTTCTTTTTAAAATTAAAAAAAAAAAGAAATGCTCCATTCATTACAATAGTAAACTCGTTGCATATTCTAACAAATACATTTGCACGTTAAAAAGGATTGATAATAAAATTATAATAATGAAAAGGTTATGATAATTGTTATATATCTAAAATAAAGTAAATAAATAAATATTTTTTTCTCTTTTTAAAATTTTAAAAAATGCTTAGAACATTACAATAGTAAATACGTTTACACCCTTACACATATACTTACATGTTACAAGTTTCTTAACTAATTTATCCAATCTATGCCCTTTTTATTTATTAAAAACAAATCATTTTATATAAATCTGAATGGTATTAAAAGCATTATAAGGATTTCATTACAATAAGATTATTATAAATATTTTCTTCAGTATTTTGTGTATACATCACTAAAAAATGTAATAACTTATATTAAAAAATAATTCGAAAGCATAAGCATCATCAACTTATGATAACAAGGAAAACAACCTCTCAAAACATATACATTCAATATTTCCAGTCTTACGAGTATTACTCAATTTTTTTGGATAAAAACTTCCCGTTTTTTGGAAGTCTAAAAGACGCGTTTGAAATGTCTGCCACTTCAATTCCGAAATAAAATGGTAAAATGTCCCATTACTTCCTTTAAAAAGTTATCTTTGGCACGAGATGATCTCGAGGAGAACGTACCTTTTGAAAAAAGGATGAATGTACTGATAGTATATTCGGAAGGTTCAATAAATGAGGTAAGAAAAAAAAGAGTTAAAAAAAAAATTCCTATCTTGCGGTATATGTCATTCTGCGAAAACGACATAAAATATGGAACCAATAAAAAAGTAAGAAAGTCCCGTCGAATATTTTTGGAAGTTAAATGTGAAAAGTATATTGGAACGTTTTCATTACACTCGAATATATTTAGTGAATAAAATTTCTTTAGCACACGTTTTTATATAAAAATGGATTAAATTTTAATACATTTAGGATTATATACGTGCATACACACACACACATATATATATATATATATATAAGTTTGTCATAGACATATACATATATATTTAGGGACCTGATGGCCAATTGGCTAGTGCTCTGACCTTGGGTACCCCAGGCTTCATGTTCTGATTCTGGTGGTAGCATGGATGTTTATTAGTGGCTTGAAATTCACGTTAAACTCTGGCTCCTATAAACCTATTAGCCCAAAGTGTGCACACAATAACTGTAGAGCGACAAACCTAACCATATGTATATGTCATACATACGCATATATATATATATATATATATATATATATATATATATATATACGAATGACTAACGCTCGTAACCACAGGTATCGGGTTTCAGTCCCGAAATATGCAAATCCCAAACAAACAAATGTACACACGCACAAATATACACATATACATATCCATATAAATCCACCATATAAAGCACAATCTACCCATGCATACATATTTACATAAATACGCGCATTCAAGCAGATGTTATTTCGTGCATATCCTCGTATGTATCTTGTACATTACTTACCTATATACACATGCATGTACATACACACAAGCGTAAACAGGCTCATACATACATACATATACATGCACATTCACATATAATTTTTTTTGCATGTATCCACAAAAGGGTAAACACTCACATATACATGAGCAGACAAATATAATTGCATACAGACGTTAGCAAATATGCACTTGTTGCATATTGGCTAACATTTGCATCCATAATTAAGCCTGCATATTTACCCATACCAGTACATCGCTACACTTTAAGAAATACATATTTAGACATATTTATATACGTATATATATGCGTCTTTATCATCATCATCATCATCATCATTGGCGCAACAACCCCATGGTGGGCCATGGCCGTTTGACTACTGCAGATTTCGAGACGAGACATGTTTTCTTTTTGCGGGGTAAGGTTGTCAGCCTTACATCCAACGCTCTACAGCCATATTAGGCTGGGGCCTAGGGTTTAAAGGGGATTCCGAACCACAACAAACATCCATGGCACCGCCGGGACTCGAACCCGAAACCTGGGGCACAGAGTGGCAGAGCGCTAGTCACTCGGCCCCAGCCCCATATGTCTTTATAAGCATATGTATATCTATAAAGACGCATATGTATGTCTAAATATATATTTCTCTTTGAGTATCAATATAACAAAAACATCATAGCATTCGGAATACAAAACTCTTTCAGTACCTCACATTCAGATCTATCAGTCAAAAAAAAGTTAAGGAATTGTCCAAGATCCGAAGCAACGAAGCCGAAAATCATCAGAAAAATACAACTAACGAAAGGTGGGACTACAAGAACTGCATTGGCAGATAAAAAAAAGAACATAAAATTTATATGAGAACATGGTATACACATGTTGTTCAGGAAATACGAAAAGCCCTAAAAAGGTTAGACAAACTAAAAAAAGAAATACTTTTAAAAAACCCAAAAGAAATCACTTGTAACACCCTGAGGAAAGCGTTAGCAAGGAATACGTGGCCTCAGGATATAATAAAACATGTTATTACTGCTCGCTACATGACTGGTTTCGAGTCAAAGATATATCTAGTGGTATGTTCCAAAGAAAAAAAAAGTGTGCACTAAAAATCTTCCATCTAGAGTTGATAAATACAGCTAAACCTGTTTTAGTGCGAGTGATAGGAACCACATAAAAAATACCGTGAAACTTCATAAGTAGCTATAAAATATAATGTTTGCAACATATAAAAAAAAATCATGCTGTTTGGTTTGTCGCTCTACTTTCATCGTCTGCACATGAGGGCTAAACAGACAGGGACCTGCAGTTTAAAGTGGATTCCAAACCACTATAAGCATCCATGGCTCCACCGGGACTCGAACCTGAAGCCTATGGAAACGAGCGCCAAAACGCTAGCCACACGGCCCTTAAATTCATGTGGTAAATAGGTACCTCATGTAAAAATCCCGCATAGAAAATATATAAACAAAGCCTCACGATGTAGCACTACCTCGCATCTAATAGCATTTGCGGTAATGGGATGATATAATAATTGTTGGACTACCTGTCGGATTGTTTTTTAATGTGCATGTTATTTTGACAGACATCTTTTTTTTCTTCTTAAATTAAATTTTTTAATTACTTTTTATTCATAATATGCATTTGATGGAATTTTTTTTTATATACGACTTAAAAAAAAATCGCACATAAAAATTTGCAAAAAAGAAAAAAGGGAAATAAAGGAAAAAAAACAGGTTTGACTGTATAAACCTGAAGAAAAATAACTTGGTAGTATAGCCTATTTTATGAAGAAAAATCCAGGGATTTGATAGAACTTCATATCAATGATTACAATAATATGGCTATTAAACGAGTGATTGGTTGATCAGCTACGATAAATAATTTGTATATGAGTAGTATCTGGCTGGATGATTTATTGCAGCTGCTGTGAGTTTTGTTAATTAGCAGCATGGTAAAGTGGAATGGTGACTTAAAAATTGATGGTGTGATTTACTGTTTCTTGAAAGAAAGATATGAGAGAACATCAACAGTGTGGAGATCTTGAAAACTGCATACTATGGGAAAACCTCTTTTAATAATGATGAGTTGGAAGATCCCAGATTAAAAAAAAGACTGAGGAAGAAATCTTTTTGAGACGCCATTTTTTATAAAGGTAAGTTCTTTTTTTGTTATTGTTGCTGTTTAAAGATAGTGTTAATACGGATAGTATCAGATCTGAGAGAATATTTAATGATATTGCGATGCATTTTAATACTCATATTGGAGTTCCATGATGTGTTTATTTACAGGGAATTGGAATTCTTTTGTTTTGTTAAAAATAATATTTTGTGGTGTTTTATATCAAGAAAATAAGCTTTAAGGATGTTTTTTTTTAGATAAGCTCGATCGACTATGCCATGACTCGCCTTTGAAAAATTTGAATGATTAAAAACAACACCTAAAAGTATGTTTGGGAATTAAAAAAAAAAATTTCTAAGTAAAGTAGAGATTAACAAGTTTTGAAGTTTTAGTTCCTTGTGGAATACCTTGAAATTGGATGCCAAAAATCTCGTTTTTATAGATGTAATTATCAAGAATGCATAGATTACAGAGTTTTATCCAGTAATCAAAGTTTCCTTTTAGAATATTAGGATAGTCAGTGTAAAGTAAGTTTAAGTATCTTGGAGGCCTTTAAAAGGAATGTTGATAAGGTATAATAGATCAAAGGTATCTATAAAAGAAATTTTGTTTCAAGATGCATATAAAAATTTTACATCAAGTAAATTTTTATTAATATTCTCTGTGTATAAATCTGTTCTAATGATGTTAAGAAACTTAAAAATACCTAACCAAATTTATCCTTACATGCAGATTCACCATGATATCCTATTAGGGTTTTGTGAAGTTTTAGATATATTGTTACCTAATGAAATTTGATTACTGATTTTAAAAAATTTATTAAAAGCAATGATTTTTATTGACCACACTAAGAATTATTTTTATAAAGTTACTTTACTAATCATATATATGATTAGTGTTTCAGTAAAACTTATGCTATTAGGATTCCGTTACACAATTTTGTGTTTCTATGAGATACATAAAAACATTCTTGTAACGAATACTGTTGTGGCATAGTTATGCAAACTGATAATTATATTTTAAGTTATTTTTGCCATTTCATATTTTGACTTTCGTAATGATATATATCTGTGTGTGATATAAGAAATTATGCAGATTTATTTGCATACACATAATTATGTATGCAATACAACTCCGCTACAACACAGCTATTCAGTATAATTAAGTTTCAATATATTTTTTTCACCCTCCTAATCTCTAATTGTATGTTTTTGGAAAATAGTTCGGATAAATAACATTCATATTAGAAAATAAATATAGTATAGCCTGATGTAGTGTTTTATTAATTTCATTTACGAATAGTCCACTATTTCAATTTTGCCGATTGCATATTTATTCCTTATAATATGAGTTTAAATTATGAGCGGCCTGTAACTAAGCGAGTTTGATTTAAAACCCGTTAAGAATACCAAACATAACGCTTTCGATTATAAGTGCAATAAATCTGTAAGCCGGAATGTACTCCCATAAAATTCGAGGTTTGGTTGGTGGTTGGGTGTTTTGGGTTTTATGACACAAGGACCAGATTTTCCATGCTGTGCCCAACAACAGTGCTTTTTTTAAATTCTGGTAGTTCGAGATTTGGGGAGAGGAGTACTAACCCCTTAGCTATTTCCCTTAAATGTGTTGAATTTTAAATTTTGGTGGTAAAATTTTGATATGTACCAATCCAGTGGTGCATCCTAGGTAACATTGAATTTGCTTCGTATCTGTAGTTGTGATAGCACACTGGCCTAAGTCAAAATGTTAAGAATTCTACACCAACTGAAATATAAAATAAAATTATAATAAATAAATTTTAGGTTTGATTCCCTATAGTTATTTAAAACCCTTCATGGATTAGGGGAAAATAACGTTACTTCGTATTACCTTATACCACCCTGAAAAGTTTTACGATTAAAACAGCCATAGTCCCAGTTTTTTGTAAAGAGAGTTAACTGATGTAAACATGCGTGTGACTCTATCTGATTAATTACTTTTAAAAAACCCACTCTTGTTTAACTGCTTGACAATCAACAACCTCCTTTGTTCCAGACCGCTAAAAAAATAAACGACCTCTCACATCTGAGCAATTGTTCTTAAACATTACACCCACCAGTTCACAGAACTCTGTGCTGTTTACTCTTATAATCAAAATTGTTCCAGTTGGCGAAAATCTGTGGCGATGCCAAGTTGTTAAGTATCCGAAAAATTTCCTGTTTGCAAGTTGTCGGTGCGGGGATGATGTATTCGGACGCCAAATGCATTTTTTTCCCCTCTCCGAGTGCCACAAATGAAATTTGGCACGAAACCCCTTGGTGCAACAGTTCTTTGAACGCTTGTCTTTGTTGATATCAGCAGTGATGAGGACAAGTCTGTCAACTCGGAGAAGGAATTAAGGAGTATCGTTTTAACACGACTTTAACACACTGTTTTGAGATAAGTAGCGTGGTAAAACATGGAGAGTGGTGATGTTTATTTGTGGAATGTTTGTACTTGGCACTAATAAGATTTTCTAAATGGACGGATTCCATGTTAGTTGTTATTATAATCAATGCATTTAATTATTCTTTAAATGCTCGTTTCCTGGCAAGGATTACTATCAAATAAATGCGATGTCTATAGATGTGTCTATATGTCTATGATGTTAGATGACATCTATTATATTTTGTGATATCATGATATATATTATATATTTTTATATCATATCCAGATGATGTCTATAGATCAAATAAATGTGATGTCGATCCAAAATATGATTATTTATATTTTTAGTATGTGTAATGACTGTTGGTATTAAGTAATCATTCTCAAGTCAAATTTATTATTGCAATTTGATCCATTGCTTTATTTGCACCAAATTTAATTAAATTCAATCTTAAAGAATTTTTTTTTTAAATAAAATTAAAACAAAAATGAACTGACATTTAATATGAGAATAAAAAGTATGTTAAACTTAAGCAAACAAAAATGTATTCATTTTTTTTAAAGAAAAGTTGCATGTTAATCATTTTGTCGAGTTGGTGTTGTAAATATCATTTGGAAGAATCATATCTGATTAAAATATTTATTATTTAATTCTCATAATTTAATAATTACCACAAAAATTAGAAAATACATTTTAATTTTAATGTTAACAGCTTTAAGAATTACATTTATATATAGATGTAAAATGTAATGAATGAGTTAATTTTTTTTAAAAATAAATTTAAAATACAAATGAACTAAGCATTTAATATGAAAATAAAAAGTATGTTAAACCTAAGCAAAAAAAATTTGTTCATTTTTTAAAGAAAAATTGCATGTTAATCAATTTGTCAAGTTTGTTTCTGTAAATATCATTTGAAAGCAGCATATCTGCTCAAACTATTTATTATTTAGTTCTCATTAGTCAATATTAAAAGAAAAATTAAATATAAATAAATTTTAATTTTAATAGCTTTAAGACTTGCATTTATATATAGATGTTATATGTAATTTTGCAAATAAGAAAAATGTAAAGTTACATTGCTATTTATTTTTTCAGCAGTAAATCTTCACATTAAAGCAATTTATTGGTTAAAAGTTTTTGCTTTTTAAAAATAATGTATATTTATCTTAATGAATAATAATTTAATGAATTTATTACTTTACATAAGGTTCTTTGATGAACTCAATTACTATAAATTTTACATATAAAAATGACTCCATGATTATTTGAGGCAGACGTTATACTTCATCACATGAAATTAAAGATAAAAAAACCCATGAATTCCGAATCAACCTTATATTTTCAGAGAATATTTTATAAAATATATTTAAAAACGAGTAGAAGTATTAATCAAGATTTTTATATAAGGAATATAATAAATATAAAATGATAATTTTTATATTATGAATAGAATAATTATAGAATGAAGATTTTTAAATAATGAAAAATAGAGAATGTTTATTTAATGAATATATTCTACTTATGGAGTTTTCATGAATTTAATTACTATAAATTTTACATCATAAAATATTCATCGGGAAAATGATCAAATTCATCAAATCATCAGTAATCATCTGAATTTCGAAATATTCATTTAATTTAATATTTTTGTATTAATAATGTACAAAGAATATAATTTATGTAAAGAATTCTTAATACTAATAATTTGTTACCTTGACAAAAAATTAAACTTGCTGAATTTGTTTTAAATATAGGTTATCTTGATATAATAAATATTTAAAATAAAGGCATTTTACAAATTTTAATATTTTTATGTGAAAATAAGTAATAATTTTTAATAACATAACTGCCTATCATGATTTATAGTTAATAATAAAAGTAAATATTTTTTGATGAAATAATATTTTTTGTCTTGATATTCGTTGTTTAATTCAAAAATATCAGTATATTTTTTTTCTTATTAAAGCTGAAATATTGTACAGATTTTATAGAATATGAACAAATGACTCTCCTAATACAAAAAATGACTCTTGTGTAACATCAGTCATAATTATCACAGATATTTTTGAAAAACAAGATGAGAAATAGCAGAACTTGATTTTTGAGAGATTACGATTCCAGGATTATTTGAGAGAGACATTTTTCTTTGTCATTTGAAATTTTAGATGAAAAATGGACGAATCCAAAATTAACCGTATATTTTGAACGAATGATTTATAAAGTATGTTTAAAAACGACTAGAAGTATTAATCAAGATTTCCGAGATATTTTTTGAAAAAGTTAACAAACACTAACGTTAAAAGAATTTAAAATACTAGCTGGCTTATACTTTTGATCTTCGCTAAGAAGTGATATATAAAAGTGATTTTTTAATAAATAAATTTGCACAAAAGAGCCAACAACATGACATGGTTTTTTGAACTATGTGAAAAAATAGATGAATTTAAAAGTGTATTTTGATTTTTAAATATTGAAAGTAACATTAATTATAATATTTTATTATCAATTGATTCAGTATCCAAATATTTTTAACTATTTACAAAAGTTATACATTATATATTATAATAATATTTAACAACATTTAAACTGTTTCTTTTGTTAAGCAGTAAGAGTAGTTTACTAAAAAAAAATCATATTAGTTCTAAACAATTTTACTTGAAAATGTAAAGAATATACTTGAAAGAAAAAAAAAAATTTTAAGATATAACAATGACAAACTACATACAAAAAAAAAAAATTATTTGGATATATAGTTTTTTCTTTTATTAATACATGAAAATTAATTGACATTCAAATATAAGATGTCATCCTACTTCTTCTATGCACTGGCAAAAGCGTCCCTTTGGTGATCAAAAAAAGGGTCATGTCAATCTCACCCGATTAGAGTCAGCGCAACCTTGCTTCAGCTCGTTATTTTTCTAGTCTCTTATTCAGAACGGAAATATATTAGCGATGGTGCATTCCTGTAGACCCTCACCCTCAAGATATTTCAAAACCTGGGTGGTATATAATCTTTTATGTCCTTTCACGAATCTATATTTTTAAATGCGTTAAATATTGTATATCTTTATGTGGTGTTTCTGCTTGTGTCAATAATGCTTCGAGTTCTCCAACCTGTGCTTTAATTGTTTTAAACCCATAAACCTATAATTGTTTTATAATAACGTGTTAATTCTTTTATCGTGAATAAATAGTTTTCGATAATTTAATTTTTGATATATTTGACTAAATGAATTGAGCCAGTTCTTTGATTCTTAGTTTTCAAGATGGTTTTCAGAATACTTGTAATTGTTTTAATAACGTTAATTGTTTTGCATTAACGTACTAATACTTTGATCATGTGAACAAATAAATTTCATGGTAAAGTGCCAATCACATAAATAGCCAGTTCTTGATCTAATGTTCAAGATTATTCAGAACTGAATCCCTAACAACATGTTCTGGGGTCAATGATATTAAAAGAGGGAATACTTTGTCAAAAGTAATATCTCGAAAGAAAGTCTCGCATTTACAATCAGTTTTTCCTGTTGGGATTGACTCCTGTTTTCTTATATATGACAAACATCTGAAATTTTTCTTTAAAGGTAAACTTTTCCCATCTTAAACCATCAACTATTCGTATCATAAAATAAATTTAAACCATTACTATACAATTGAATACATTTAAAACTAGCCAACACTATATAACAACAAAAAAAATCTTTATAATGCATGCAGGCTTGAGAATATATGTCAAGCAAGATTTACGGAATTTATCAAACTCCATGGATTTACACTATGCAAAAATATGGAAATCACGTCCCACCATTTCTCACCATCATCTCGACTTGCATCTGAAGGACACCTCTTCTTGAAGACAGCTTTAAAAATCATATTGTAGGCCCAAGGAGAGAAGGGAATGCGATTGGCAGGAGATGGGGCCCTTTGCTTTTCCATGCATTTCAAGAGTCTGCGTGTGTTTTTATTTTTTCAACAGTAATATTTCTGCTTGCTTTCATCTTTTATTTTCCACATTTTGTTCTGTCCTTTTTATAAGTCTGGAATTCAGATTGGGTTTTCGACTGTGTTGTTTACATGACGACAAAAAATCAAACTCAAAATGTTGATGCGAGAGAATTTTTTTTATGAAAGTTTGATTTGAGAAATGTGCACTTGAATTTCGAATATTTACTTATTTGTTGATTTGACACACAAGTCAAATGGTGTCGAATATGGATCAGAGATTTAAAAAAAAAAAAAAAATTAAAGATTGATTTTATTTGTTTTTATTCGTAGACTGGATGCAAAGTTGAACAATTATAATTTTTATATATACTGAAAATAATAAACATTATTCCTAGAATTAACACAATTGATTATTTCTAGACCAATTTTTATATTTAAAAGGGTTCCGACTTACATAGACAAAATGAAAAATAAAATATTTACATATTCACTCTAACCAGCTTATCTTTTAAAAATCAAAGCAAGAAAAGACATGGTTTTTATTGGAAAATATTTTAGCAGCTCTATGAGTTTTACGAGATTAATCCACATAAATTACAATAGAAACATTTTTTTTGTCTGATTACCATTGGAACTACGCAGATCTAAGCAAGAATTGTGATAAGCAATTATTAAATAATTTTAATTACACAAGAAAATGAAACATTTTAAATGAAAAATTATCTGAAATATTACAAAATTACCTAAAAACAAAGTGTACTTAAAAATAATTCAATATTGAGTATATGCATACAAATAGTTTAATAATTTAAATTATGTATAGACAGTAAAGTCGATTAAATTCAACTAGATTCATATAACACACCATTAAATAAGGAGAATAAATGTAGATTTATACACAGTTTATTAATTTCTATAGTACTAATATACTTACTGTCTTTATGATGCTTACATACAATGATGTAATAAAGATAGTGAATGAAGTTGTTCATTTCAAGCAGTTAGTAGTAATATTTTGTTGTGCGTTTGTAATGATAAATATTTTTGGTGTAACCTCTCAAAGCTATTAGTTGTTTTATAATAACGTACTAATACTTTGATGAAGTGAATAAATATTATATGCTAATGCTAATTATGTACATTATAATTATATTTTTATGCTAATGTGTCAATCACATTAAGAGTCAGTTCTTAATCTATTGTTCAAAATGATTCAAAATTGAACCCTTAGCGACATGTTCTGGAGTAACTGATATTAAAATGGGAATACTTTATGACGAAAGTGATATGGCGAAAAAAAACAGTCGTATTTACAGTCAGTTTTTCCTGTATGAATTGCAGCCAGTTTTCTTGTATGTGACAAACGTCTCTGAAATTTTTCCTCAAAGGTAAACATTTTCCTATCTCAAACCGTCAACTATTCGTGGCATAAAATAAATTTAAACCATTACTATACAATTGAATACATTTAAAACTAGCCAACAATATATAGACGACCAAAAAAAATCTTTATAATACATGCAGGCTTACGAATATATGTCAAGCAAGATTTACGGAATTTATCAAACTCCATGGATTTACACTATACATAAATATGGAAATCACGTCCCACCATTTCTCACCATCATCTCGACTTGCATCTGAAGGACACCTTTTCTTGAAGACAGCTTTAAAAATCATATTTTAGGCCCAAGGAGAGAAGGGAATGCGATTGGCAGGAGATGGTCCCTTTTACTTTTCCATGCATTTCAAGAGTCTGCGTGTGTTTTTATTTTTTCAACAGTAATATTTCTGCTTGCTTTCATCTTTTATTTTCCACATTTTCTTCTGTCCTTTTTATAAGTCTGGAATTCAGATTGGGTTTTTGACTGTGTTGTTTACAGGACGACAAAAAATCAAACTCAAAATGTTGATGCGAGAGAATTTTTTTCATGAAAGTTTGATTTGAGAAATATGCACTTGAAAAATAAATTTGTTGATTTGACACATAAGTCAAATGGTGTCGAATAGGGATCAGAGAATTGAAAAAAAATATTTTAAAGCTGATTTTATTTATTTTATTAGTAGACGGGAAAAAAACTTGAACAATTATAATCTTCACATATACTAAAAATAATAAACTCTTTTGAACTTTTAAAAGTGTATCGATTTACATAGACAAAATGGGAAAAAAAGGAAATTCCCGCCTGCTTCTATGTTAGAAATCAAAGCAAGAAAAGACATATTTTTAATTTGAAAATAATTTTGCAGCTCTTATATGAGTTTTACGAGATTAATACAGATAATTTATTATAAAAATAATTATTTTTGTCTGATTGCGATTAGAACTACGCAGATATAAACAAAATTTGCGATCAGCAATAACTTGATACATTTATTAACATGAGAAATAGAAACATTTAAATGAAAAATTAACTAAAGTTTTACAAAATTGCCTGAAAACAACGTTTCTTAAAAATAACTCAATATGAAGTATACAATTAGTTTAATAATTTAAGTAATATATATACAGTAAAGTCGAATAAATTCACTTAGATTCACATAGACGAATTCACATAACTCAACACTAAATATGGAAAATAAAAATAGATTAACATAAAATTTATTAATTTGCACGGCACTACTAGTATACTTACAGTCCTTATGATACTTACTTCCAACGATGTAATAAAGATAGTGAATGAAGTTGTTCATTTCAAGAAGTTAATAGAAATATGTTGTTGTGCATTTGTAATGATAAACATTTTATGTGTACCTTTCAATGCTGTTAGTTGTTTTATAATAACGTACTGATACTTTGCTCATGTGAATAAATAGTTTTATGATAATGTGCCAATCACATTAAGAAACAATTCTTGATCTAAGTTGTTCATTTCAAGAAGTCCGTGGTATGTTTTTGTTTCTGTTTTTTTGTTTATGTAATGATAAACGTGTTAGTACCGCAATACCATGTTATTGTATAAGCGAAAATAAAATTGCTGGTGTTATCTCTTCTTGCAGTTCATTGTATTCAATACATTTTTCAATCGATTATTGAACTTCAGGATATGTGATTTTCTTCTGATGAAAATGGTTATCATCATCATTTCTCTTGACTGAAAACACCGTTGAAAATAGTAATGTCACCAGTATTTATTTTGCTATCCCTCTGCGTTCTTCCACTTTACAATATCTTCGTCAGCAAGAATTTCATAAGTAGGATGGCGCTATGCCAGAAGCAACGTCGTTTCGCCCCGATCAACTTTATTTTCATCATTTTGCTGCTCTGGTGCCATTATCATCCACCAGGATTTCTGTAAAATTGTTGATTTATTATTTTCACATTTCTGCAGTGTTTCTTAAAACATTCAATAATCTTTCCTTATACATTCTTTCTGTAGATTATTTTCAAGTTTTCAAATAATCTTTATCTAACAGTCGTATCAGTATGTTCACATGCATTTTCCATCAATAAACTTACATTTGGTAGCAAAAAATATGCGAATATGGGAATGATTGAACAGTCATGTACTATCATATGATTAAAAAAGAATGAGTCCTCCACGTTCCAAAAGGACACCACCCAGCACAAAAGCAGTACCCCTGTATCGCTGAATTTTTTTCTTTACATTGTAAGTCTTCCTCTCTCCCTTGTCAGCTATTACACGGTATCGAATAAACGAGTAATAACTCTTTCTTTACCATTCCTTATTTCTAGAAAGAATACTTGTCCTTCCATCCGTTCTTCAGGGATGGATCACATAAAGAATAGCTCCCTTGTTGCTATTTCTTTTTTCCAAACCAGCTGGCGCTCTTTAAACCTAAAATTGAAGACAAAAAAGTAGTCACAAAGGCTTTCTGGTTGTAATGGACAATAAAAGGTCATATATATATATTTGTGAGGGGAGGGGCTTCCATTCAATAATGCGGTTGAAACATTTGAAAACCCTTTATCGGAATATACTGTATATTGGAATTTTTGTATACTTGCCATGCAGAAAACCATTGCATTATATTATTAATCGATTTATTTACTTGAATTTTAAAGCTTTCCGATTTTTGTTTGGTAAATTCAATCATGAGAATTATCTCGTCCTCCTTTTTTTGCTCAATAAAAAAATGACATTTTTACATAAAATTAAAAATTTGCTGTAAATTAAAAAAAATGTTTATATCATTTTCAAACTTAAAGCGATTATAGCCAGAGGTCATTCGACATAAAAATGGCCGCTATGTAGTAGATTTGCACCTAGCATTTACTACAAAAAAAGGATCTTAAATGGTAGCTAGAGATTTGAAACAACACGCCCCTCTTTCTCTGTAGAACTTTCTGGTCGATAGATTTAACGCAGAAAAAAACGGGAGCTTTCATTTTGGTTTCTTTGTCTGGTCTGGAACTGAGCCTCTTCAATGGTAAAACCCAACATGCTATCCCCCTCTAGACCGCAGTGGTTATATATTAATGACCGGTTTCGGTTAAAAGTATTAAAATATTTTCCACGTAATTTATTTATCGTAATTTTCATATTTTTTTTAGTCACTTACATCTTCAATATTTTAAACTAGAAGATATAACTCGGCTTTACTTGGTAATATAAAATAAAATCATTTTTAGTTTTGGTTAATTGTATTATGGAAAAAAATATCAATGAAACTTTTATTTATGAAATTATGTCATTTAGCAAATAATAAAGGAAAAGTGATCCTGTATGATTATTTATGAATAAAAAGAATTTAGAAAATCGAATGTTAATACAATTTTCTAATGGAACATGTAAAATATATTTTCAAAAATCTCATATATTCAAAAATTTACCATTTTAATTAAAAAATTTAAAAGCACAAACAAAAAGAACCATTGTCGAAACGATCACACCAGGTATCACAACATAAATTTAATGTAAATAGTGTCAATTTTATCTTAATTTTCGACTGAATACTAGGATAATGCATCTTACAAAGGAATACTGCAATATACAAAGGAATAGTAAGACGATGCACCATACAAAGAAATAGTAAGACGATATATTGTATAAAGAGACGATACACCATACGAAATAACAATAAATTCAGTGAAAAAAATAATTTTAGAAAAAATTATAAATACAAATTTTATAGTAGAAACTTTTAGCAATATATCTTTTCTTATGTTTAAAAACGCTTAATTCGTGCTACATTTTATACAAATGATTTTAGAAATAGTGTGTAACAAATATTATCTATAGACAATTTGTCTCTAAAAACTGTATTATGGGTAAAAAAACACATTGCAAAATAAAAATGATACATTTTGAAACTAACCATTTAGACGTTACAGATCATGAAACGAGCAATTTCTGTTGATTGTAAAGTCAAAAAATATCCAACCCATTAGATTCTTTCCTGTCATTACAAAAAAAAAATAAGAGAAGGGAAACTGTCAAGAAAAAAAAAGTCAAGATTGTTTGTTTTTCCGGTCTTGGAATTTTTTTATTTATTTATTTCTTTGCTGTTGTCGTTCATGGTAAGTGTTAGTTTCAATTTATCCGTGGCCGCAACTTCTTGGTCCCTTTCCTAGTCATTTGTTTACATTAGGTTACGGTCGTATTTTTGTTGTGGACTTCCTTGTCGGTCTGATTTTGTCGGAATAGTAAGACTGTATAAAGGGACAATACAGCATACAAAAGAATAATAAATTCAGCAAAATAAAATAATTTTAGAAAAATTATAAATGGAAGATTTTATAGTAGAATCTTTTAACCATACATCTTTTCTTATGTTAAATAATGCTTAAATCAATACTACCTTTTATACAAATTATTTTATAAATTATGTATTACGTATATTATATACAGACAATTGTGTCTCTGAAAATGTCTAATCGGTATAAAATCATTGAAGAATAAAAGAGATACATTTTGAAACTAACCATTTAGACGTTACAGATCAAAACGTGCATCAAAAATTGATCCAAAACCATTCCTGAAAGAAAAACTAAAATCCAAGATTCAATTTCTGTTGATTGCAAAGCCAAAAAATATCCCATTAGATTCTTTTCTATCATGGAAAAAAAGACAAAGAGAAAGGAAACTGCCAAGAAAAAAAAAGTCAAAATTCTTTGTTTTCCAGACTTTGGATTCTTTTATTTATTTCTTTGCTGTTGTCGTTCATGGTAAGTGTTAGTTTCAATTTCTCCGTGGCCGCGACTTCTTGGTCCCTTTCCTAGTCATTTGTTTACATTAGGTTACGGTCGTATTTTTGTTGTGGACTTCATTGTCGGTCTGATTTTGTTTCCCTTCCTAAGGTTTATTATTTGTTCAGATTTTATACATATATATATATCGGTAAAAGGAAGAAATTAGGGAAATGGAGTTAGATGTGTCTTTGGGAGCCTTTATGGAAGTTGAAAAAATAAAAAATAAAAATGTTAAATTAATATTGTGTATGCATTGTTTGTTCATTATATGAATCCACTATAAAAATATTGCATGTTTCTCTTCGTTAGGAAGTTGGCTTTACAAAAAAAAAAAAAAAAAAAAAAAAGGAACGAAAAATTTCAGATTCATTTTTTAATCATCTAGTTCTGTAACTCATGTTTAAAAATATATATAATGTTTTTTTACTTTTAAGTAATTAATCTCATATATTCACAAATTTACCATTTTAATTTCAAAAAAAAAAAAAAAAAAATTAAAGAAAAAAAAAAAAAGGTCGATCTACCATGTATCGCAACACAAAGTTAAGCTAAATAGTATCAATTTTATCTTAATTTTCGACTGAATATTATGATGATACATCATAAAAAAGAATGCTACAATATACTATACAAAGAAATAGTAACGGACAATATAAGGGATATAAAGTGACAATACACCATAGAAAGGAATAATAAATTCAGCGAAAAAAAGTAATTTTTTTTCATTCTAATTATAAATGGAAGATTTTATAGTAGAACCTTTTAACAATATACCTTTTCTTATCTTAAATCCATGCTACCGTTTATACAAATGATTTTAGAAATTGTGTGTAACGTATATTATGTACAGACAATTTTTCACTGAAAATGTCTAATTGGCATAAAACCATTCAAAATTTATCTTTTTTTATTTTGCAAACTAACCATTTAGACGTTACAGATCATGAAACAAGCATCAAAAGGGATCGAAAATCATCCCTGAAAGAAAACTAAAAACTAAGATTCAATTTCTGTTGATTGTAAAGCCAAAAAAAAAAAAAAAAAAAAAAAATGCCCCATTAGATTCTTTTCCAGCATGAAAAAAAAAAAAAAAAAAAAAATCAGAGAAAGGAAACTGCCAAGGAAAAAAAAAGTTTGAATTCTTTGTTTTTCCGGTCTTGGATTCTTTTATTTATTTCTTTGCTGTTGTTGTTCATGGTAAGTGTTAGTTTCAATTTCTCCGTGGCCGCGACTTCTTGGTCCCTTTCCCAGTCATTTGTTTACATTAGGTTACGGTCGTATTTTTGTTGTAGGTTTGTCGGTCTGATTTTGTTTTCCATCCTAAGGTTTATTATTTGCTTAGATTTTATACATATATATATCGGGAAATGGAAGGAATTAGGGAAATGGAGTTAGATGCGTCTTTGGGAGCATTTATGGACCTTGAAAAAGTAAAAAAAAAAAATGTTGAATTAATATTTTTTATGCATTGTTTATTTATTTTAGTATTTATTCGTTACATGGATTCTCTATAAAAATAATGCATGTTTCTCTTCGACAAAATTACGTTAGGAAGTTGGCTTTTACAGAAAAATTGACCACGAAAAAATGTCGAGTCATTTTAAATAATTTAGTTCTTTAACTAAGTAAAATCAATAATTAAAAGACTAATTAAATCATTCATAGTATGATTCATAGTAATCATTGAATATATATATATATAACTTGTATTTTAAAATAAAATATGTTTTTTTCATGATTGTATAAAATATTTTTTTTTATGCTAACATTATAAATTCATTCTTTAAACTTTTCAGTTTTGAAGACATTGTTTTCAGTCCTTGCATTTTTAAATAGAAATCAATTTTATTAGTCTAAGTAAATGGGAAAAAAAATGATGAAATTTCGAACAAAATTTGGCAAATGAACTTTGGTTGGAATTTTTTTTTAATGTCAGAATATAGATTATACTGTGTTACATATAAGAAATAAAACAATTATTAATCTAGAGTACTGGAAATAACAGCGAAAATTAATGGATTAGTGATCTGATTTTTAAATTTTTTATTTAATTTAATTATTGTAATTTGATTTAGTAAAAATATTTTGAAAACTTTTAATTTTTAAGTATAATTTAGGCAATAATTTCAATTTTAGACTTACTACATCAAAATAAAATTAAAAATAATTACGTAATATTATAAAATTGTGCAAATAACTATATAATGCAACCATGAAATAACTATGTAATATAAATAAATTACTACTGTAACCATGCCTTCTCCCACATACTGGCAAGAGCGCCCCCTTGGGCTTCAAGAGAAATGGTAAGTCGGCCTCGAAACTCTCGCCCATAGAAGAAATATATTTCACACTATTATTATGTGTTCACACTTCACGCAGCCAAGCTTCGTGTTTTCGGCTTAGAATTGAAGTACTACCACGAATCTATAAGTATCTGTCTTTAAATGTGATAAATATTGTATGTCTCTAATTGTTATGCGCGTGGTATTTGTGTGTAGCTATCAACGTGTAACCAACCTGTGCTTCAAATAATTCAACCCAACCACACCTAGTTACAATCTGGTTGTCCAACTTGCATAATATCTACATTTTAAATATGTGTGCAGTGAATATCTGTCTTTATATTTGGTTTTATGAATATCTCAGTTTCGAAAAGTTTGTAAGATTATTAAATAAATTAATATTTATAATTTATCACTGTATTACAAACATTTTTATAAAAAAAAATTTTATACACCTGATAGGACATAGTATAAAATATTCTCATATTTTATTCATATTTGGAATACCAAAATTCTCTTTGAAATGGTGGGTAATGAATATTGTGTAGAAAGTTATATGATTTTAAAGAAAAATCTCTTGAATTTCAAAAGATATACAAACATTTCTTCTATTGAATAATTGAATTATTATTATCGACGACTTTTTTATGAAAAAAGATACACGTTTATTAAATATTAATTTATTAATAATTTTCTAAATCGGCAAATTAGCCTTTTCTTGCAAGTTTTTTTTTTTTTTAATTTTTTCAAAATTATCTAGTTATACTCAAAAACAAATTTTTTGTAAAAAATCGATATGCAAATATTACCAAAGATTTACCAAGTACCAAATATTTGATTTTTTTTTTTTTATTTAATCCTAATACAATTCATTAAGTATCTCGTTTCTTCTAAACTTCTTGTTTTCTTTTTTTAAAAAAACAAAAAAAAATATTGCCTAAAAACTTAAATATTGATTTCCTACCCAAGATCATCTATTGCATTTCAGGAGAGACAATTGTGTCATAAAAATAACAGAAAACTTGCTTGATGTTTTGAACAGTCAGTATGAATACTTAACACATTGCTAATTAAATTTTCTACTTCTCAGTTCCAACCCTTCTGAGAAGTTACTTTCAAATTAACGGGAAATAACAATGTAATAGTTACTAGTTAAATTGTTATTTACAGTTAAAATCTCATTATATATACAATGAATGATTTACGAATATCTAGTATCTAAGGACTTGTAATATTATCAGCTAAACTGTTACGGGTAGTTTAAAGATGTGCGTATTTAAAATACAATATGTTAATTGTTGTTTAAATATTGAAATAAATTTAAAATTACAATTTAACTAGAAATATTTTAAGCTTTTCAAAGACTTCAAATTCCCAAAGCATTCAGTATAACTATCCCATTCTGCATTGTAAAGGTATCTATAATATTACTGCTATTTAAATAGCAGTAATATAGGTTAAAATATAATAGCAGTATATTATATTTTAACCTTATGTAATATATTTCAAATCTTACAGAATATTGTTTATAAACTATGGATTATCTTTGAATCAGATCTACACAGATTGAGAAGACCATGTGATATATATTGTCACATGTAACTTGTCCACGGTCCAAGGTGTCCAAATTGCTAATAATATTTATTTAGTAAAAGTAATACATGATTACGCATATGGTGGTCTGTACGTACCTGATCTACAGAAATTTATAATGAATGCCTTATAAATATTAAGACTTCAAAAAGAAATTTCTTTTAAATATTTTTAAGTTATTAAATATTGAAACTTGTCATTCTAAATTGTAAATAATACATACTTTTGTTATTAGAATGCCGTATTAGATTTATTATGTGCGTGTGTGTATGTTGTAACGTCTTGGCCTATACTAGACCTGTAACGGCTTCAAGAAGAGGGCACCTTTCAGGTTCATGGGAACACTTTAATTTTTATTTACAATCATATAGATATATTGCGGGCGATCTGTTTCTCTCACTTCTCAATGGAGTCGACACTTCCTATAGTTTATTAACAATCACGATACAACAACTTGTGGCGTAGTTTATATTCCATTTGCAATTGTTTCGACCTGTGAAGGTCGAACAGACAATAACTAATTTTATGACCTTCTCATTATCCATGGCACTGATTATCTACTGTCATATTTGGGTGACAAGTTGTTCTCATTAGTACAAAACACTTATTGCATGTGATGTAAATATCCATGATACTGCTTATTTTATTTTTATATAAATGCTATCATTTATATTAAAAAAAAATGATGTGTGATATTACATTAATTTATTAAATGTTTTATAATTTAATGCAGTTTTTAGTGGTAATCAAACAGAAAAATAATCATGCTATTTATTTAATTTTTTTTATATATCTATACCTTACATGTTTATTCACAATTATGTTCCCACATAGATTTACACATTTTATATTGTTATTTAGCAACAACCATGTCCACTATGTTTGGAGCAATTTTTAAATGAAGCCATGTTTTTGATAATAAATATCTTAAATATAAAAAAAATTCGTGCATAAAAGAATATCTGAGCTAGCATATTATTGTTATATGAGTTACTGGCAAAAGGTCTAATCTTCTGATTTGTAATAAAATAGGAAACAAAGATATTTTTATATAATATTTAAATATTTAATTTTTCGATAAAAAAAGATTTGAATCATATGCCCTGTTTCAATCATCAAAATTTTAAAATAATTCAATTAATTACCTACTACATTTCTACAAGTAAAATGAACATATGACGAAGTGGACCTCGATCTATACATCCTTGAACCCTATAATAAATGCCTTATGAATACCACGACATCAAAAAGAAATTTCTTTGAAATATTTTTCAGTTATTAAATATTAAAATTCGACTTCCTGAATTGTAAATAATGCATACTTTCTTTGCCATCATGCATTAGTATTCATAAAAGTGAAATTTTAGGTTTGCATTGATTTTCACCCAGTCAGCATTTTGTGCAAATACTGACTCCATGCGGTTTATGAAAGTCCAATATTTACCCTTGGGTCATTATTTATTGCGAGTTCGAATTGATGGAACTGGGCTCAATATTTACGAAATCAAAAGCAACTGGACATTTTTCATTCCACATGTCAACTACCAATTTATTGAGATAGTTCCTGTTATTCTAATATGAGCGGTACGGAAATGAGATTTTTTTTATTCGAAATAAAAAGAATGAGAACGTATTCTAGGCAACTCAAATATTTGTCACCCCATCTATAATGACTTGCTATTTAGCATAGAAAATATAAGCTTATAGATTATTTTTCGTGTTTAAATTTACCTTAGATTCTATTCTGAAGAATTCGTATTAGCTGTGAATATATCATTCTAAAAAATTATTAGTGAAGATCATATCTTTATAGGGTGTTATAAGTAAGCAAACAAAATATGCAGTGATATATTTTATTAATATATGAATGATATATTTTTAAAATTTAACTATTTTAAACTAACAGCAAAAATATACTTTCATACTGCAATTTTTAACAAGAAAATTTCCCTAGAAACGATTTAAATAGAATAGAAAAGAGTTTCTATAGAAATATTTAAAGATTTAGATTCTCTAAATAAGTGTAATGTGACTTTTATTGTTATTATAATTTATTTTTAAAATAAACTATTAATTTTTTTATTATAATTTAACATAGTGTTTAGTGGTAACCAAACAGAAAAGTAATGTTATTTGTTGATTTGTTATTATATTTATGCCTAAACGTGTAAAAATGTTTATACATAATTATGTTTTGATCGAAACTTATTTACGCATTTTATATTATTATTTAACAATAGCCAGGTCAAATATGTTTAGAGCAATTGTTAAATGGAGCATTGTTTTTTGATAATAAATATCTTAGAGTTAAAAAAAAACTACTTTAACAAAAACTAATGGTCAACACTAGTTGACGAAATGAAGAATTAACAGCTACTTTTAGGGGTAGAACTCGAGCGGTTACTTCTAATACCGGTTAAATTCAACTCTTCTGATAGGGAAAGTTTTAGCAGTTAGTTACTTTCAGTAGTTTTTAAAACAGATTCTGTGCTAGATGGATTTAGAAGTAGCGCTAATTTTAATGTCTGGCCATTTAATAATTCAGATGCCAGGAGATTGATATTACCTGTTGATTTTAACGCCTGTTAGAAAATTCATCTCCACCGTTAGGGAAAGGTTGGTTAGTGTTTCACCAGAGTTGCGTTAAATTTAACTCCAGATAAATTCAAGTCTCGCCCGCTGCATTTTTTAACTCTACTTAAATGTAGCATATTTAAAACTTAAAGAATTATTACTGAATATTATTATCGCTTGTTAACTATTATTTAGTATTGATTGCTTATTTTTGTATTTTATTTTTAAGGGTTTTGGCATAATGAATGTATAGATGCATATTACAGTGGATAGATTGCAAATGCAATTCCTTTAATTGTTTAAAAATATGTTAAGTGGCAATGGTATCATATACTACATGCAAGATATATCATATAATACACTTTTTTTTTCATCAATTATATTAATTTTTTTATGAACAAAATTTGTCAAAATGAGCAGTGTTAACTAAAATCGAGCAATGATGAATTTTCTGTAATTGTAATATATTAAGAAATATTTTACAAAAAATTCTTCTAAAAGAGTGCTATTTTTAATCGGAAATATTTTATGCCATACGATTTCTCATAAACCAATAAAAATATTTTTTTGAGGTAAAAAATAATTTATTTATTGCGATAATTGCTCATATTTTAATATTTTTATGAATAACTAATAAAGCAAAATGTAAACAAATAATATAAAAAAAAAAACTTTAAAGTCAATTTCTAATTTCTTTTCCACTATACTGCAGAAAGTCCTTTATAAATAATTTACATTCATTTTTTTTAAGTTTATCTGGCGCCATCTATTGGTAGTTATATGCAACTTAAATCTGAAAAAACCTCAAATGAATTAATTAAATTTAATTACTGAATTGATATCTGAAAAAACTGTGTTAACCTCAAGTGTCATCCACTACAATCTCAAAACAATGTATTTGAACTTGAGCAGATGAATAAAAAGTATTTTATGAACGATTGAAAATTTGAACAAGATATAGATACAGAGGGAGAGAGTGTGAGCTAATAGAAGGAATTGAATGACTAATAAATCAAAATCTAAAGAAAAAACAAGCAAAAACTAAAGAAAATCAGTATGATGCAACTGGCATTATTTTCAAACGAAACCTCTTATTTGCATAACACACATTAATATAATCATTATTTAACGCTTGTGTTGGAATTAAATTTAAATACTCAAATTTCTGGCAACATTGTAAAATAAAAGAATTTAAAATGAAAAAGAAAATAATTATCAACTTAAATTACTGAAACAGATTTCATTCATTTTGTAACAGCTACTTTAAACGCCTCCGGTTAATTTATTAAACGAATAAAAAGTTAATTACTTTATTTACGTCCCGGTCAAATGTATAATTATCTTTCATAACAATATTAATTAAATTAACTTTAAAAAGATTTTGTTTTAGTTATTTTAAAATAATCAAGCTTCAATCCTATCATGACAGAGCATGATACTTCTATCTTGATAAACAGCTAATTACTGTATTTTAAGTTATTAATTATCTTCTTTCCAAAATTTTCACATTTTAATTAATTCTGAAGTTTCGAACAACAGCTAATTAATCATATTTGTTTATTTTAGTCCGTAAGATATTTTTTTCACGATGCTCTTAGCAATGTAGAAGGTATCCCATTTAATTGTTGAGCCACAGTGTTCGTGCTATCCTTGCAGATTTTTGCTAAAATGATGTAAATTGAGCCATGTAATAATGGTAATTATGTGTTGTAAAGAAATATTTTGACAGATTTCTAATAATAAGAATTACTTCCCACATATTTTCCTTGTCTTTAAAAATTTTGTAAGTTGTTTATTACCTTTTATTTTTGCAATCTTTTATTTTTTTGTGATGTTAAAAATTAAAATAGTGGAATATATATCTTAAAATGATTTTTAAAAGAAACAATGTGTAAGGAAAAAAACACTTATAAAACCGATTGTGTTTTTACCAATTCCATAATAAAATGTTAAGTACGTTTTAAGACATTAAAATCCAGTCTTAAACTGCCCTAGTGATTAGAAAGTTGAGATTTCAAACCGGAGGAATTCAAGGTCTAACTAAATCAGAAGTTTCCATGTCTTTAACAAGTATGAGCTGGATAAAACTATAACTCTAAAAGTCGCTTCATTGATATTTGAAAATTAGAGAAGAAGATTCAAATCAAAAGATGCCCTCTCTGAAGATTCCAAATTTGAATGGCACCAAAATGGGATTAGTGTTGTAAAACTCGGTGGTTCTAGTATTTCATAATGTTGTACATAACTGTACATATTGTATCCTAATGCATATTGTAACATAATTGTACATATTGTACCATAATACCTATTATAACATAATTGTACATATTCTATCATAATACATATTATAATATAATTGTACATATAACTTGTACACAATTAAATATTATCATAACTGTATTGTATAACGTTCATATTTATTTCATAATATTTTTACTATATATTTATATTTAAAACAATAATTATTTTTCAACATGTGAGATCGTTGTATATTAGATTGACATGTATATCACTTGAATTTCTTCTAATTTTCAATTCTATTTGTACATTGAATTCTGTTTCTACTATAACTCTAATTTAAATTTGGTACATCAATTTAATATCAATCAAATTACGTTATGTTTATATTAATAGTTAATCAGTTAAAATAAACTTGCATTGACTCTACAAATAAATTATTATTGTTAGTTAATACATTTTTAAAGATATATACACAACTGCCACATATTTGGGTTTTTTTTATAATTCTTTGTCCATTATTTTAAATCATTTTCTTTTTGCTTTCTTAAAATGAAATACGTCATATTGTATATATAGAATATAATCATGCAGTTATGTTTAATAAAAGCTACATAGCTTGCATTGCATCTACAAAATAAAGATCTTAAAGCAGAAAGCTAAGATTAAAGTTAAGATTTCTTGACTTAGTTTTAGTAAATTCTCTCTGGGATTTCAATTGTTTTTATGCATGCAAATGTAGAGATAATTAGAAGGAAGATTTTACTTTTCATTAAAAAAATTTCGTTAGATATCTCAAGAGAAATTATGCTTCTTAAATATTAGATGGTATTTGCATAGTACTTTAAAAAAATACATTTCATTATTTCTATTACAACTCTGTTAAAAAAAAATTTCACCCTTCTTATATGTTCAAGATATAATTCATTATTTACTTCTCTTTAATTATTCATCAATCAAAATCTGGATTCGGATTTATTTTGAGGCTATGGATTTAATGTATTCTTCCATATTTTAAGGCATTGTTACCAGTTGAATTAAATAATTTGAAAATTTTAAGTGAATGTCAATTTACTACGTAATTTAAATAATGCCTTTTTTTGTGAGTTTTGTTTTTCTCTTCTGAAATTTGATTAAAAATAAAAAATTTTAACTCTTTGAAATTTTAAGCTTATATAGTTCCAGGAAATGTTTGTAATTCAGCAAACAAATGAATGATATTCTGGAAACTTTGTTTTAAAGCTCATTAAAAGAAAAAAAATGCAAAACTAATACATTTTGTTTACATAAAATCTATTAGAAACTTTGAAAAAGTTATGATTATTACGTTTACGATTATTAAATTAACGATAGTAAAATTATTACGTTTACGATTATTAAATTAACGATAATAAAATTATTACGATTACGATTATTAAATTAACGATAATAAAATTATTACGATTACGATTACGATTATTAAATTAACGATGATAAAATTATTACGATTACGATTACTAGATTAACGATGATAAAAAAATATTACGATTACTAGATTAACGATGATAAAAATATTACGATTACTAGATTAACGATGATAAAAAATATTACGATTACTAGATTAACGATGATAAAAATATTACGATTACTAGATTAACGATGATAAAAATTATGATTATTAGATTAACAATGATAAAAATTATTACGATTATTAGATTAACGATGATAAAATTAATATGATTACGATTATTAAATTAACGATGATAAAATTATTACGATTACGATTATTAAATTAACGATGATACAATTATTACGATTACTAGATTAACGATAAAATTATTACGATTATTAGATTAACGATGATAAAATTATTACGATTACTAGATTAACGATGATAAAATTATTACGATTACTAGATTAACGATGATAAAAATATTACGATTACTAGATTAACGATGATAAAAATTATTATGATTATTAAATTAACAATAATAAAATTATGATTCTTAAATTAACGATGATAAAATTATTACGATAACGATTATTAAATTAACGATAACAAAATTATTATGATGACGATTATTAAATTAACGATAAGAATATTACAATTATTAAATTAATGATGATAAAATTATTATTATGATTATTAAATAAACGATGATAAAATTATTACCTTTAATATTTTATTTATTAAAATAAATTATATTATTCATTGACTAAAGCAGGTGAATAGAAGGAATAGTTTAAGTGCGATTTTTCAGAAAATATATTTTTTATTTTTATTTTATTTATTTTTTATTTTTCTCAAAGAGTACATTTTTTTCAGGGCCTTTTAAATATTTTCGTGGATTTTTTTTAAAATTTTTTTTACTAGGATTGGTCTCATGCCAAATTTTACTTGGCATATTTTAAAAGCATCAATAATCATAAAACGCATTTCTAAGTCATTTGTCACATGTTATTGAAAAAAATTTTATGATTTATTTTGATATCTTTTTTATTTAGGTAGTTTTATTTATGACTTTTATGATTTATTTAGATGTTAAGGTGTTTTTAAAGCAACAATAAGTATTTTACTTTTGCTGTACTTCGATCAGATTATTGAAGAGGAATAATTCATTCATCAGTGTTTATAAATTAATACTCAGATTTATTAAGAAAGCTTAGAAATAAAATAAAAATACTTTAATATATACAATGATAAATATTTGAAATTACATACAATATTAAGAAAACGAGGTGTCATCAGTATGTAAACATTTACTAAATATAAGCGCTTTTATTCTTTGTATGTGTAAAAGTTCTCATATGTTATAATTTAATACTCAGATTAACTAATAAAGTTTAGAAATAAAATACGAGTATTTTAATGTATACAATGACGCACATTTGAAAGTATCATTTTAAGAAAACGAGGTATCATCAATATGTATACACTTGCTACGTGTGTTTCTTTTCTCTGCATTTTCTGTGAAGATTCTCATATTTTATAATTTAATGACAAATTGACTAAGAAAGCTTCGAAATAAAATACGAATATTTAAATATATACAATGATAAGCATTTAAAATTGCATACAATTTTACGAAAACGAAGTATCATGAGTATGTAATCACTTACTAACATACATACATGTGCTTCTTTTTTTTTTTTTTTGTGTAAGTGTCTCATGCGTTATAATTTAATACTCATATTGACTAAGAAAGCTTAGAAATAAAATAATATAAACAAGATAAACGTTTGAAATTGCTTACATTTTTTTAAAAAAAAGCAGGTATCATCGGTATGTATTCACTTACTACAAACATGTGCTTCTTTTCTTTGTATTTGATGTGAAGGTTTTTATAAATTTTAAATACATTGTATACAAAGGTAATTATAAGAAGTAAAGTTTTATACATAGAATACAATCTATTATGTTCTGTCATCTATAGAGTGGAAATATAAATATCTTATTTAAATTAGAATGCTTGTGAATCGATTACTTATTTGCTGCTGTTAGTCAGACATACGCAGCACAAAGCTATTTTGAAAGATAAAAGTTTAATATTGTGGAATTTTTTTCCCTCTTTTGACATTATGTCATTTAAAATTTTAATTATTAAAAATTAAAAACATTTTTATTGAACTTAAAACCTTTCGAAATTACTTTTCACCCCTGTTAAACCACTGTGTTTGAATTCGTATGACTTGGTCGCTTACATCTTTTCCAGTCGATAGTTTGTTGGACAGTATCACAATTAAAACACAAATTTGTAAGCATATTGAATAATAAACTATTATGTTTAGAATTTTACAGAAAATGTTGACTATTTATATTAAATGTTTAAAAGTTATTAAATAATTATAATAAATTATATTAAATACAATTAATACAATGCAACAATACAGTATTAAATGCAATTAATACAATATTAAATACAATTAATAATAATTATATTAATACAATGTAATTATGAATATAATAACAATACAATATTAAATACAATTAATAATAATTATATTAATACAATGTAATTATTAATATAATTTTTAAGTTTCAATAATAGTAGGTGAGTTTTCCCAAGGACTGCAACTCAGAAATTAATATCATGGACTTTCTGTTGGACTGACAGAAAGACAGAACATTCATTAAACGTCTCTTTGCTTTTAAGAGTTTTCCTTTGATCTAAAAGCTTGACCAAATCTTAGTTAATATTATTGAATGTTTCACAACACTTGTAGTAAGTATCTTAAGGATAAGTTTGGTCTTCCATTTTGTGCTGTGAGCAATCGTTGTTAATACCAAACAAATAATCCACGAAAAATAAATTGAATTAAATAAAATTAAATACGCAGATTACCTGTTAAATAAAATTAATGAAATGTTATATATTACAATTAATTTTCATATAAATATTAGTGTAATGAATTTTATATATACAATACTATTTATGCAATACTATTTATTTAAATTGTGCTCCAGAATAGATCAATTTCGGTCTCTTAGCTGTTAAGGGTTTTCTCTTGTTCTAAAAATTCAACCAAATCTCAGTTAATATTTTTGAATGTCTCACAACATTTGTAACATATTTGATAAATTAAGGATAAATTTGGTCTTCCATTTTGTGCTGTACGTATTCGTTATTAATATTAAATATACACAATAAATAAATTAAATGAAATAAATTAAATTAAATATACAGATTACCTGTTAAATAAAATTAACGAAATTTTTATAAATTTACAAATAATTTTTGTATAAATATTAATATTATGAATGTTTATTTAAAATGTGCTCCAGAATTGGCCGGTTTCGGTCTCTTAATTTTTAAGTTTTCTCTTGTTCTAAAAGCTCAACCAAATCTTAGTTAATATTATTGAATGTTTCACATTATTTGTAATAAATATTTTGATAACTTTAGGATAAATTTGGTCTTCCATTTTGAGCTGTGTGCATTCTTTATTAATATAAAATGAAAAAATCCAAAGTAAATAAATTTAATTAAATTAAATATACAGATTAAATGTTAAATAAAATTAAACATTTTTTATATATTTACAAGGAATTTTTGTATAAATATTAGTGTTATGAATGTTTATTTATATACTGCTCCATAATCGATCGGTTTCGAGACTGCATTCTCCAACGCATCCACTTTTATCACTTGAAAATATGTATCTGTATTCAATTCAAGTGCTTGAAATATCCATTTGCCAAATCCACACGTTTTCTCCATACCATTTTTACTTCACAGACTTCACTTCTTGAACATCTCCGTGATTTCTTTTTCTAAAACAACACCAGTTTTCTACTACTGGGACATCCGGCCTTCTTAACATTCACGAGAAGAAGCTTTTTCAGTTCCGTTCGATAGAGTTTAACCCAAGTTTTTCAAATTTCAAAATAAAAGTATGTGGAAAATATTTATACATTTCAGTTTTTTCATTTAGGTGTCTTATATGTTTAATTTATGTTTCTATCTGTTATCACTAGATTTCTCTCTTTTTAAGTATATTTTACCATTAGTTACCACAAATGTGTAATTGAAATAAATGCTACTATTTATCAATATCCCGTATGCCTTAAGCAGTTTTTATATATACAGATAATTTATTTTACGATGGAAAAAATAGTTGTTGAGGAACATATATGTCCCTCAAAGCATTTTAATGATGTACAATTAAATAAATATTTCAATTATGTTCAATTTCAATGATGTTCATTGACGATGTTTACATATATGCCCCTCAAAACAATTCAATTATGTTCAATTTCAATGATGTTCATTGGCAAATTTGTTTACATATATGTCCCTCAAAGCATTTCAATGATGTTCAATGAAATATACATTTCAACGATGTTCATTTCAATGTTCCCTCAATCATTTCAACATTTATGTAGTTTATACATATAAGTAGTTAGATTTATTTTTGGTTTCAATTGTTGGACAGAGATACTGATTTTTGTGTAAATATTAGAATTATGAATGTTTATTTAAGTAGTATTAATACTATTGAATGTTTATTAATATTAGTATTATTGAATAATCATGCCCAGCCAGCGTCCTGGTGGGCCAGATTACACTGTACCCACTTTGTGCTGCTACAGTTTTAAACGAACATCCCCAAAGTAAGGCATTTGAAGTCCTCATCTTCTTCCCCTCCCCCTTCTCGAACCCAAAGGAAGAACATTTCAGCCTACTAATTTATAGTTCCCATTCCCGGCATAAGTACAGACGTTTTCGATTCGACTCGATTTTTAGTTTTAAATCAAGCCTCCTTGCTTTGGAACTAAACGCGCTACGAATCAGGTCACTTTGGCCCAGCTAGACACTATAATTAATTTTAAAATAAATTATTTTTTGACGAAGAAAGCATTAAAAGAAGAAAATTTCCGAATTAATTTTAATTAATTTAATTAAATTGTATTTAATTTTAAAATAAATTATGTTGCTGTTACGTACGGTTTTATTAAAATTCAATCCATACAAATTTGGCGACTTACTGTAGGGAAAAAAATCAAACATGTAAATAAATCAAAATTACAAAGGGAAAAGGCCAGACATCCTTAACGCCCAAAAGGCCTTTTAAAACAAGTTAAATGTTCTAAGGATAAATATTTAAAAAGTTAGAAGTACCATAATAAAAATTCCATGTCATCAGGACATGTTTTCTCTGACCCTCCAGTAAAGAGTATATGAATCACCTGAGAATTAAAATGAATTATTTTTTGCCGAAGAAAGTATTAAAAGAATGAAAACTTTCGAATTAATTTACTTAATTTGTAATTAATTTTAAGATGAATTATTTTTTGCTAAAGAAATCATTAAAAGAAGGAAAAATTTCGAATTAATTTGAAAATGATATGTTCTTTGCCAAAGAAAGCATTAAAATAATGAAAATTTACGATTTGTTTAAGTCAATCATGTTGTAACAAAAACGATTTTTTTAAATAAAATATTTCAATCTAAAATCAGAGATAAAATGTGATATTTGCAGTTGAGCAAATGAATATTTGCTGTTGTATTTCTTACAATTGCTAGCCTTAGCCTAGCTAATACAATTGCTAGCCTTTTATTGTTATACGTCATGCAGAAATACTACGTTTTTTTTTCCCTTTTTTAAAATTTGATATAATATGTTTCTTCTAAGTTATTCCTTTCATAATATATCTAAGCATTAAGCAGCATAGTATGGTTTCGTTCCTAATATGTTATCTTAGACAAGAATAGTTCCTTCCTGTAGCATGATGGAGAGTAGGGTTGGGGGCATGGTGGGGTGGTCCAGAACTTGGAACTTGAGATAGTGGGGTAAACATAAGCCGAAGTGTTTCGAAAGGGGGGGGATTTATAATTCGTAAATATCTTAACTAACATAACATACATAATTCATAATCTTCGTAATTCGTAATATATCTTTATATCTTCGTATTCGTAATATATCTTTATAAAATATTGCTTAGAAGATGTAACGAAAATTCCTGACTGTATTAAAAATATAATTTAATGCTTCTAATGATTTATATTTTAGCTAACATAGATAAAAGTATCAGCAGATTTTTTATTTAAGGGATACATTTAGATGTACAACCTTCCAAAATAACCAAATACACATGTCTGTTCTTTCAATTTGCTTTGGGAGTGACAGTATAAATCTATCATCTGACAAGTTGATGTAGTAGTTAACTCTGTGTATTCAAACTCATTCCAGAGTTTATCGTGAACAGCTGTGTAGAGAATTCTATTCTGGCTTAGCACCTATTACAAGAACGTTTTGTTCAGCAATATAGAGTCGCAACTTTTATGGTGTAAAAGCTTCTTCATAATTACTGCCACCCAAGTGGTAAACTTCCACAACAAATAGAACTTAGAAAAAGTAATAAGTTACAGAAAAAAAAAAGGTGCAACTCAGCAAGCTACCTAACACATTTTTGGCCGCCAGGACAATTCACTCGATTAATTTTATTTTTATCATCTTGAGAAAGGATTTTCTTCTCTTGTTTAAAGAACTCTTCCAAAAATATCTTGAAAACAGAATCTGTCAGTTATAATAAGGAGTAGCTCGAAGCACAAACTCTTCAGTCCGCCATTTCTGGACACAAATTTCTTAAAAGTGGTTTGACCTGTTGCCATATATTTTTACAAAACTATAAGCAAAAAATAAAATATATTTAAGTATAATTACATCATTACTCATAACCGTGAAATCTATTTATTTTATTATTTAAATATTTATTTGTTTATTTTTTAATTTATTATTTTATTATTATTTATTTATTTATTATTATTTTTTTTTTTTTTTTTTTTTTTTTTTGTGCAGACGATTTTGGAATGTTAGAAGGAAAGATTCTATAAATAAACGAATTGAAATAATGTTTTATAATTCAGTATTTTTTTTTCAATGGCATAATTAAAAGTAAAAATAGATAAAATTATATTACGTGTAATTAATTAATGCTTTTATTAATTTAATTACAAAAAAAAGGAAAAGTAAGAGATGTAAAATGCACTGCTTTAAGACAAAAAACAAAAGTTATGTATCATTATTTATGTAGCGCTATTTATCATTATGTAGCGTTTAGTATCATCATTATTATTATATTATCTATGTTTGCATGTAAGAATAACAGTAAACACAATAATAACTCATTATGCAATTATTCACCAGAAAAAATGTCTATAGTGGGTCTAAATCTAATATGGGGACATATAATTTTGAATACGGCCCGCGGAGTTATGGTGCATTTCCACAATGGCCCGCAAGATCATTTGGGTTGGCCACTCCTGATATAGAACATACTTTCATAATGTCAGCATAACCGACCTCTTAAATGATCCACTTTACTCAGACATTGTAAGACCACTTCAATTAAGGTTCCATAAAGAATTTTCCCAAAATTGCATACTACGTATAAGTAGTTTCACAGCAATTTTATTGTGAATTTTCAACTATATTTATTGCCACACAAAGGAAGACTGAAATTAATCATTAATTCTTCCCATTATTTAAAAAAAAAAAGATTATTTTTCAGCCAGTTTTTAAGAAATTGTTTCTTTTAATGATAAATTACTATAGTCATTTAATTTCAACCGTTTTAAAGCATTTATTGTACGAAATCAATTTTATCTATTTAAACCAAAACTCGAAACACAATTCTATATGGACTGTTTATGGAATTTGCATTAAAGCCATATTGCATTTAATTATGAGGCACGAACTAATTATTAACATAATTTCTACTCTAGAACATTAGTTAAGCTATTTGCTTAACTCAAGTGTTGATATTAGACCAATTCAGTAAAATTCATTGAGTGTAACTACTGCTCCTATTGATTCCTCTAGAAACTTACTAATTTTTGAAATCAAATTCCTTTGACATTTCAGATTTCAGAATACGCTTGATTTAATTAAATTTAGTTGGATAGAGATATCTGACTTGCATAATCTGGATAGTCAAATTAGTTTGAAATATTCGACTAAGTTTTGGAATCCTTTGATCAATGCCCTTTTATTAAAAAAAATCTCATGGGAAGTTTTAATTTAAAACTTTCATTACAAAATTCTTTTTAAGGATTTTAAAGTATTAAAACTTTTAAAGGCATTTTCAACATATAAAATATATATTGAAATGTATTCATTATAACCAATATTTTTGCTCATTAATACATTATTTATGCAATGTTGTGATTGAAAAAAACTTATGCTTATAATGTCCGTCACATTTGAAATAGACCTAATTAACACCTATATATATATATTGGTTTTATTACAGATTTGGCTATAACTAAAAAATACAATATATTAAAATTTATATAATTTTTAACTTAATCACAAATTTTGGAGCAAATAATGTTTAGAATTTTTTTAATAAAATTTTAATTAATTGGAATCCATTTTAATAAAAATAGTTCTCATTTGTATACAGTACGTGTTAAAAATCTATATTCCTATGAATTTATTAATAACTTTTTATAATTAAAAGCACATACTTCTAATTAATTACAAGTGCATATAGTTCAATTGTTGTTCCACAAATGGCATTCCAGTAAAAGTATGAACATCCTCCTGTTCACATAAATCAGCGCGATGACCAATTTTGGCACCAATCTTATAAAATTTAAACTTCTTAACAATGCATGTTGTTCCATATGAAACTTCAACTAGACTGGATAATCTTCTCAATCATTTCCTGTTAGGTTCGGTCAAGTCTATCTTCTGCAATCATTTTTACCATTGAAAATGGAAAAATCTTCTGCAATCATTTCTACCATTTCAGGCCTATCACTCCAACGCCTGTCCGATGCAGTACCAGTTTCTCAAAATGTCTTCTTTAAATTTTCAGTCGTCATTTTAATTGGTTTATTTCTTGTAGTAAATCAATATTGCAGTAGTATATGTAATTACGAATAAGACGAAAAGTAATAAAGAGTTCCCTAAAAATTTTTAGGAAAAATTTGGTTTTGTGATATTACTTAATAGTAAAATTAAAAATAAAAATATGTTTGTTGTTTGGATATATGACTGGCAGAAGACGTTAACACGTTGTTCTGAAAGAAATCCAGATTTACAATGTTTTAATTTAAAATGAAAAAATTACGAACTAACCAGATTAATTATTAATTAAATAATAGTTCAGCAGTTAATAATTCCTAATAGTTAAACTTTGTGTTCATCCAAAAGTTGTACCCCATTGCTTTTGATATTTCTTTAATTTAAACAGCATACATTGAATGAGATAAAGAAGATATATACTTGCCTTCATACCATTTATATAATAATGGTTTGAGGGCAGGTACCATAGAAAAATAATATCCATAAATTATATGCCCCATCATTTTCAGAACCATTTATGCAACTAATACAATTATACTCATCTGTGCATAGTTTTGAAATTTATTTTTAAACGTCTCCAACAAAAAAAGATGGATACATTTAATTTATCGCTCATAAATAGTAGATAACACCTAACCCAGATACCCTACCTTTCTTGTAACAGAATATTAAAAACAAACAAACAAACAAACAAAAATAAGTGTAATAACAATGTATCCCCTTGTTTTGTAAGAAAATAGAAGCGTGCTACGATATCCCGTTTAAAAAAAAAATGGCGAGCTGTTGATGGTAGCCATGCCAAAAAACCAAACACAAAAATTGAAATGAACATAAAAAAATTCCAAACATTAAGTATAAAGAAACTAGTTGTTATCTCCGGTAGCATCTGCTTTTAGCATAAGCTTAAGAAATAGAAGCTATTTAAGTCTTTCTCTGTTAAAAAAAAATTATGATTGTGTGTTAAATTTTATAGCAGAATACGGTTTCGCCGCCCAATTAGGCTTAGGTGTCGGCTTCCAATTAGTGGTTCGTGGACATCAAGTCATTGTGAAATATTAGGCTGTTACTGTCAAAATTAAGATGTATCTTTGTCCTTCCCTCTAAAACCAATTCTTTTTAATAATGAGTGCGTTAATCTTTCAGCTCGAGTCTTAGGAAAGGTAAATTGTAATACCTTGTCAAACATGCTTACAAAAGTTCTGAGAACTTATTCTTTTGTTGAATGTGTGGCAGTGATTAATTAGAGATGTCATTTGTATGAATAATTAAAGAAATTGATTGTTTCTTGGAAAAGAATAAATGGTATAAAGGGAAAGAAAATGTTTAACAATATGGCTTATTTTTGTAATGAGTTACTCCTTATGCATATGTATCTAGATTTTACATGGCCATATATTTTTTGTACTCTTTTCGCTTATAAATGTAACGATATAGAATTTTTTATTTGTTTCCTCTTTTTTGTAAGTTATCAACTTTAAAGAATTACTTTTTTTTTTATAGTATCAATGAAAAATTCCCTTTGACATTATAAAAATAAAGGAACAGAATAACTTCATAAAATGAGAAAAAGAAAGTATAATGAAATTAAATAATGCAATAACATGATAACAGTTTACATTTATAATATTTAAAATGAAGAAACTCAAATACTGTTTTAAACTGGAAATATTTCTTACCCAAATACTGAATTCTTTTGCTTTAATAATTAAAGGAAAGAAAAATTATAACAATTTTATGTCTATTTCATGTGAATATATTAACCTCTTTTTAAAGTTTTTCCCCCCATAATTGCTTCGCTTGTGTTACCTATATCTAATGAAAGTTGTGTATAATAATAAATAAGTTCAAGGTAGAGTTTACTCAAATGAACTTTTAACATTCCTTTAATATTCTTTACCATTTAATAACTACCTAAGCATCATTAAATTTGGTACATACATAATTCAGTACTGATGTTTGTCAGGCAATAAATGTTGCAAAACCAAATGCGTTCCATGTCCGTGATTCTAGGTGTTAAAATTACGAGGTGAAAGATTAAATAGCACAAGTACAGTAACAGAAACGAATAAAACTTTGAGAGTTGCAAAACATTGCAAAAGTCCTGGTAACAGAAATTATTCGTAACTTTTCTTGTCTACCATCTTTAATTAATCATTTATTCAAAAATTAATATTATAAATAATAATTATTATAATTATTTAATACTAGAGGTAAAATATTTATACTTGAGAAATAAATCCTAAACTTTATTTGACGACATGTTATTGCCAAATCTCTTTTATAAAAGACAGAATAATTTTAAATTAGTTAAGTTTTTAACTATTTCTAGTTAAGATTTTATCAAAATATTTTAATGAAATTGTCTATGGTTAATTATTTGAAGACAGTACAATGTAAAAAATAGAAAAGTATTTTCTGAAAGCTTTGATGCTCAAGAAATATAATAATGTAATTTATTATATATATCGCTGAAAGGAATATTTTAGCCATTGTGAACGAGTTTTAATTCCCAAAACAATAGTAAGAATTCATTTTCCCAGGTTATTATTTGGTTTCTTTTCTATTTATTTGATTTTGATATAAATAGTAATTGTTAATTGTTAATAACATTAATCAGCATTCTTTTTATTTGATAATATATTAATCAACTGGTTTTTGTATGCTTTGATCACAATTTTTTTTTTTTTTTAAAGTAGCCATTATGGTTAATATTGCGTATTCACATATGGTGTTTATATAAAAAGACAAAATAATTCATTTTATCATCAGTGTTGTAAAATTATTTTATTGCTTTAAAAGACAAAATTACAATTATTTTTATGAATCTAAGAATTTTCCTTTTTTTTTTTTTTTTTTAAACTATTTGCTAAAATTTACACACACACACACAGGGCCAGATTTATAGATTAATTACTATTATAATATTAATAGTAATGGTATCGATTAGACAAAATAGTGTTATTAAAATAGTAATATTAATAATAGTCTTAACCTTAATTTTCAATGTCACATTTTTAATTTAATTTTGATTTCGTCATGAATGTTGTTAATTATTATATACTATATTAAGCACTATATTCCAAAAATTTACAATAAATTCTATTTAAGTTAATAAAAGAAAAATATTGTTTATAAATACAAATATAAAAGCTATATAAAAAAATTCGTAAATATTTTAATATGCTTTTTATTGTTTTTATTTTCAGTTTTATCCAACTTAACATATCCCATTTTTATGCTTTCTTTTTGATAAAAAAGAATGAATTTAGAATATTTTTAATAAAAATGTCTGTTTTCGAAAAACACATTATCTCATTCTATATAACTTGAAAGATTTTATAAATACCAGTAAAATAATGAAAAAAAAAAACGCTTAATTTGCAAAACAGATATTTTGTAGAAATAAAATTAAGCAGCAACCTTATCTTATATTGGGGTATAAAGCACAGTTCCAACCTTATTTTTCAGTTCTATTTTGAATAAACAAAATATTGCATAACAGCAAACATGGAAACTTTATTTATAATATAATTCAATTTTTCACATAGTTTTCTTTTGTGTCAGAATTGAAGAAATTGGAATACGTTTAAGTCGTACTATATTTTGAGATGGGACACAGATTTTGATGGATTCTATCTTTCGAAGACGGACAGATCAGGCAATGTAATCTAGCATATAAATACGAAAATAACCTTCTCCCAAGAATGGTAATGGAGTATGGATTTTCCATAGGCCACTATATTTCATTTCTCACAGGTTCTCATCTGTAGGTTTTAGCCACTTTCCACCAGATCTCAATCTCAATACGTTTTTTCACTACATCAATAATGCATCCGCAATTCTTTACTTTATTTACTGCGAGAGTATTTTATGAAGGATTTATGATGATCATCATTTTTATCAAAGTAAAAAAAAATAGTTTTCAACTTTTTATAAATATATTGATTTTTTTACCATTTTTCAAAGTTTGTATATCTTTTTTTTTTTTTTTTTTTTTTTTGACGGGATAAAATTTTAAAAGTTTATTCGATTTATTTATCGTTCAATGTGTATTTTTTCATCAACAAATTAACCGCCATTTCGATATACTATGTTTTAGAAGTGGGGCCTGATGGCCAAGTGGCTACCACTTTGGCGCTCGGTACCACAGGGCTCAAGTTCTTGCGGTGACATGATATGTAGTGGTTCAGAATCCACTTTGAATCGTAGGCGCCGCTCTGATATGATCGTAAAGCGTTGTGGGGATAGTGTTACTCAAGTCTGTAGCATATCTTCAAGCTACACCAGCGGTTTGATGGCCAATTGGCTAGCGCTCTTGCCTTTGGAACCGCAAGCTTCAGGTTAGAATCCTGGTGGTTGCATGGATGTTTGTGAGTGGTTCGGAATCCACTTTAAACTGTAGGTCCCGATCTGTTTAGCCTTCTGTTGCACAAGATGACCGTAGAGCGACAAACCAATCAATCTACACGTGTTCCCTGGGTAGTGCTAAATGGGTAACAACGGTGCGGCCCTTGCTTATGGTATAAAGATAATTGTCTAAGTATTTGCCAGCTGCATTAGAAAAAAATTCTTTATTGTCTGTAAACTGAATTTATTTTATTCCCCGTAAAAAAAAATCAACAACTTGCGTTTATTACAACAGCAAATGTTGGTAATATATCTAAGAGATAGTTAACATTTTATATTTTAGTCTTTATATATAATTGCATTAATTTTACTTTATTGCATTAATAAAAAACCCTTATTATGCTCTTGCATTCTATCTATATGATAACGCCTGAACAAACATAAATAAAAAAATTCTTTATTTTATTGTCTAATCAAGTATTTTGTTTTTAGCTAATACTTTAATTTCTAAGTTTCTTCGCCTAAATAAATTCAAACACTAAAATTACCACCAATTTTACTGCTAATTTAGCTAATTTACCACCGACTTTACTTCGATAAAATGAAAAAATAATGAGACCAGCAATGAAACTTCAGTAATTTTTTTTTTTTAATATGCCAATAAAATGTTTATTGGTGCTTACATAATTAAAGGCTGCAATTACCAATAAACAGGTAGTGGATATTAAAATCCAGTATTATCATTAACAACTAATTGCACAATTAATTAATAAAATTATTTTTTCAGGCTAAATAATAAGGAAAATTGGTATTTTAGTTTCCGCAAATGATTGTTTTGCAACGTACTTCCATTTAATGTTTCATGTTTTTTGAAGTGATTACATGTTCCTAAGCTTAATTCTTTACTTCCGTAATGATGATATGGAAATGAATACATATTTAAATAAATGTGTTTATTAACAGCATTAAGTGAAATGAGTTCAATGTACCCATATTCTTTTAAGTTAACTTTAAGTTGATAGCAATTCAAAGCAATTATAAATTAAATATAACTATTTATCAACATTAATACACTTTACACTTTGAAATTCTTTTTTATTATTTATAAAAAATTCCTAACTACGTTGACAAAATCATAACGATCACATTTAAATATTAAACCAAGTAAAAATACCAACCTGAAAAATTTCACTTTGTAATATGAACCAAGGTAAATTGTGTAAGGTAAAATTAAAGTGGCAAATTTTAATGTATACGGTTATTCATTTTGGTTATATTCTGACTGCTCTGGAAAAGTTTATTTGAATTTTTGGTAAATTCGCAGAATAAGGACCGTTGGGATTTGGCATCAAAAAAATATTTTCGCCAAAGGGCGCCAAGTAACGGGTCGCGAATGTAAATGAAATGAATTGCAAATAGCACAGAAACACGTGTTTCCACATTTGGCGACTTATTGCCCAGCTGACTCCACAAAAAAAAGTACCAAACCCCAATGGTCCTTATTAAGAGATTTGCCTAAGTACTGTTTTGCATGCCCTGTATTCAAATAATTTCCATTTTTAAAAATAATTCTAAATAGCTAGGACATTTAAATTTAGAGCAAAAATTAATTTAAATATGCATTACCATTACATAAGTTGATTAATATTTTGCTCATAAACCGAGCTTATAAAATAAAATAATAGTTAAATCAGTAAAATAATAAAATGGATTTTACTTCTGAAATCCTTTTATGTTAAAGAAAACTTCTATTTATACGGCGTGAACTATGCCAAAAAAGTTAATGTCCAAAATCATAATTTTTTCCTAAGTTTGTGACAATTGTTATCTAAACGCGTAAATTAAGAGGAAACCACATTTGGCCCATTGTGGCCTGTTTGGTGACAAAAAACGTCACCATATATTTGCATCTTCTAACCTAAGATTTCACCATTGATTTTACGAATAATATCTCAGTTCTTACAAAAATAATTACTTTTTTATTTAAGAAATCCAGAAAATTAATTATTTACTATTTATTTATTTAAATATTTAGAAATTTATCTCACAAAGATTAAATCTTTTTTTTAAAAAAGTGAAATCATAAGAATGTCCAATAATCCCACTATTTTATTCATTATGATCCAAGTATTGAATAAAATAAACTATTTTATTTACAAACCTAAGGGGAAAAAGAGTATTAAGCAAATAGTCATAGAGATGGTTCTTCTGTTTACGCTCGATTCATTTGCTTTTATCTTTAGAACACTCCAGTGATTTCGTTTTTCCTAATTGGTGGAACATCTGCTGCCATCCGAACCTCAGTAAAACGGACGAATGAAAGAACTAATACGATTTGGTGCCATCAAAGAAAGTGTTTTAACTATTTTTTTTCTTGTTTTAAGTCTTTTGAAATTCATTTGAATCATTTGAACACTGTGGTCTTATAGACTTTAGGGGATTTTCTTGTTCCAGTTCGATTTATTCCACTTAGACAGTTTTCTAAATTTAAATGTACTGAACTGACCAGAAGCAAGCATATATTTTTTATCGTACATTGGAAACAAGAGCCTTTTTTTTATTAAGAAGTATGTACACGTATTAACTTGATATTTGTACTTTTTTGAGGAAAAAAAATGTTGCGTAGGAGTATTCTTGGAATGTCACAGACATTCACTAAATCAATGAGCAGAATAAACTTATCTTCCTCAAGTTGGATTCTTTAAGTCTTCTTAAAAGTCGTCATTTTTAAGAATTAATCTAAAGATTATATATATGTAATGGATTGGTGGATGTAGTGTCATAATGTTTTCCCTATATTCACTATTATTTTGCTCGTTGTGTAAGCAAAAATTCTCGAAAGAAAAATTTTTACTTTTTTTTTAAATAAATGAAAACCTTATTTTGGGCTTGGTAAATCTGATTTAATTTTAAAACTCCTTGCTTATGTTGATGAAGTAGATGCTGACCAGAATCAGCATCTACTTCATCAACATAAGCAAGGAATTTTAATAAAGATGGTACCTCTGACGTTAATACTGGGATTTCAAATTAGCCCTTCCAGGACCAAGTTGAAAAGAAGATATGCAAGAGAATCACCCTGTCTGATGCTATTTCTAATTTCGAAAATCTTTGTGCAGCAACCAGAAGGTTTTACACAGAAGACAGTGTGAATCAAAATTGTTCTGAGAACCATTAAGAATTTATTTGGTATACCAACAAAGCAAGAGATACAAATAGAAATTCACTATCAACACTATAACATACTTATAAAGTAAAAGCAATAAATCTATTACTACATCATGGGCATAATCAAGCAGTTTCCAAGTCTTGGTCAAGATGATACATCTAGTGTTAATGCTGGAATCACCCATTCCACGGCCAAACTGAAAAGAAGATAAGCAAGAACGTCATCCTGTCTCACGCCATTTCTGATTTCGAAAATATCTGTGAAGCAACCAGAAATCTTTACACAGGATACAGTGTGGATCAAAGTTGTCCTAATAAGCATTAAGTATCATAATTCATTTGGCATACCTAACTCAACAAGAGATATAAATAGAAAGTTATGATCAACACTGTCATATTTAGTCTAAAGTAAAAGCAATAAATCTTGTGTCGATTTTTTACACACTAATACAAAAACTGTTGCAGTTTTTTATACACTAAAGTTAAAAACAAACCTTTGTTAAATATGTATTATTGATCCAAAAAGAAAAAAAAGGAAGGCGGAAAACTTCTTGGCAGAATGTTTTTATCTTCATTCATTTAAATGCTTAGTTCAATTACTGTACTTTCCCGAGATGAATCGCATTCTTTAATACATGCAATAAGCGCCATTGAATGTGTGGTTATGAAGGCATTTGCATCGAATAAAGAGGCCCTTTGTGAGAAATGGTTCACGCTTCATTGAATCCATTCTCAACAGCAAACCCTTTCGCTAAACTTTTGGGACAAATCTGCTTGATGGATGGGATTTAGATTAGGTGCCTCTTTGTGCAAAGTAATTTGCATACTTTTCTTGCGTATTTATCATCGTCATCTTTTAATAGGAAATTATTTAGATTTAGTTGGCCATTCGACAACGCAATAATGGCAGCTATTTTGAAGCCTTTCCCCTTTTGAGAAAAATTTCAGGCTTTTTTGAAATCATTTATGGGTTATTCAATTTTTTTTTTTTTTACATTCGGTATGGGAACTGATTAACATAAGTGGGAAAAGTGGCTTCTTTCTATGCATTAGTTAAAAGTTTTTGCTGTGTATTGATATTCAATGTTATTTTTGGTCCCTAAATTTATATTAGAAAATTCTCTCAGAGTTGGGGAAATGAAATAAAATTAGAAATGAAAACAATAATTAAATTTAATAGAAAATAACAATAAATATTAAAAATTCCCATTATTGCTTAATTTTATAAATAATACTAAAATAAGTAAAAGAGTTAACAGCAAAATAAAATACAAATTTCCAACAATGGAAATTGTTTATCATTTTTCAATTCCTTCTATTAGCTCACATTCTCCCTATATATATCTTGTTCAAATTTTCAATCGTTAATAATATACTTTTTATTCCTCCACTCAAGTTCAAATATATTTTTTGGAACTTGTAGTGGATGACTCTTGATGTTAATGCAGTTTTTTCAAATATTAATTCAATGATTAAATTTAATTAATTAATTTTAGTTTTTTTTAGATTGAAGTTGCATATATCTACCAAAAGGTGGCGACACATAAACTTAAAAAAATGAATGAAATTTATTAGTAAAGGACTTTCTGCAATATAGTGAAAAAAAAGTAGGAATTGACTTAAAATTTTTTTTTATATTACTTGTTAATTGTAAATTTACTTTCTCTATGCAATTGTAAATCAGTTTTTTATTTTTTTACATTGATTTAATTTTACATCTACTATTTATTTATTTATATACTAACAACTTAAATTTTTACATCTTTATTTCCTACATAAATTATCTGAAATGAATTAAATATTTTAATTTATCCATATGTATTTAATATTACAATGGCTTCATTTCTTTTGGCTTTTACGTGTTTGGAAGTCGAAGTTTCACATTTTTGCAAACCAAATTAACCTTTTACAAATTAAATGAACCTTTGTAAAGTAAATTAGCACTTCTAAAAATTGCTTTATGTATATGTTAGTACTTGTATAAATGAATGTTTATAAAGGTGCATATGCATTTTAATGAGTAGTAATGTTCTGGTATGCGTCAAGATGTATGTTTAAGTACGCATACGTTAATCTCTATTTTATGTCAATAAGCATAATTATGTGTGCACTCTCAGCAACAAACCCGTGTTTACTTGCGTATATATGATGTTGTTGATGTGTTAAAAGCAGCATAAATAAACATTTAGCAGCTAAATAAATATATTATTATTTAAATATTATATTATACACTATTTCTTCTTTGCTCAGTGAAAATATTTAATATTTTGAATATATATATATATATATATTGAAAACATATATAATCTTTAACTATCGCATTCTATAATAATTACCAAAAAATGAAACAAAAAATATTATTTTTCTTTCAAAACAATTTTTATTATTATAACTTAATACTAAAAATATGAAAACACGTTATTTTTAATATTATTTTTTTTTTTCAAAAAAAATTAATTTAGCAAACTCTTTGTGGGTAAATTTAAAATTATGAGCTACATCGTAATATAAAAGAGAATAACTAAATATAAAGCATTTCTTCCAAAAAATCTATTTTTATTATAACTATATACATGAATTATTCATATCAATTTCTAACCTAGACATGAAATATTGTTACCAAAACTCAGTAAACAAATATAATGGCCTAAGCTCTAAGGAAAAATTATCTTTTCTAAAGTTAAATCTCTTGGAAAATATTTTTAAAATTACTGAAAAATGTAAATATCTTTTCTGCAGTATATTTCAAAAGGTACTAAAGCAAGTATTAGAATACTTCGGTGATTGGAAATATGTAAATAAGGAATTAAATAATTTTCAACTTTATTTTATTTAATTCATTTTTTTTAAGTATATAATTAATTGGACCTTAAATTATTATTCTTTATACTGCTAAATGATTTCCTCATTGAGTTTTTAAGAAATAAAGTCTAGTTTAGCGAAAATTTCCAGAATAATTTTTTTCTTTGTGTGTTTATTAATTTAATCTAGATTAGTTTTCCGAGATTTTCCAATCAATGAGGCTTTATACCTAAAAATCCACCGGAAGTCAATGTCTTTCCGCATTAACCGTTAGTGAGCTGTTCTTGGCATACATCAGTGGAGCACGAGGCCCACCGATATTTAATAACAGTACAATAAAATCATTTCATTGTTGTTGTTGTTTCTTATCCCACTTGGCTGGCCAAGCCCACAAGCCCATATGGACTCATGATTGAAGGGGAAGGAAGCAGCTTCTGTTGTGATGGAGCACCCGTAGGTAGAAGCCTGACTTTTGCTCCGTACCGCTCTTACAGTCATAGAAGACCGGGACCTACGGCTTAAAGTGGATTCCGAACCACTACAAACATCCATGGCACCGCCGGGATTCGAACCCGAAACCTGTGGCACCGAGCGCCAGAGCGCTAGACACTCGGCCATTCAGGTCCCAAATTTGCCAACGGCACGCAGTGTTCCCAGGTGGTCACCCACCCAAGTACTGACCGCGCCCAATGATGCTTAACTTCGGTGATCTAACGAGAACCGGTATATTCAGCATGGTACGGCCGTTGGCTCATTTCATTGTAATACGATAAAGTATCTTACTTCATTTTTATAAAGAATAAATATATGAAATATTTTAATAAGCAGTCTTTTTGATAATAATAGTTGTTTTTAAATGTCTTTTCATAAATTATTCTGAAATGTACCATAATTTTTACTGATAATTAAATTCAATGAAAATCAAAGATATTAAAATTTACATTATGTCTGGCACCAAAAGAATACAGTGTTACAGAAATTGTCGCTTATATGTATAGTAATCCCAAAAAATATCCTTACACTTAAGAATTCCAATTAAAATATTGCTTTATCCGAATTAAATATTATTTCAAAATGGAATATTTTTTTGTATTATCCATAACATTTTCTTAACAAAACTGTATTAATATTTTAAAAACTTGTAAAATTATCTCTTTCTCTTCAGTTATCGAAAAGTAACAAAAAGTTACATCTCAAAAGTCTACGTACACTTAAAAAAATGTCTATATATTAGTAAACATTATAGTATTTCAGCCAATTAGCATTTAGTAAAATATTCTGAAGATTCGCAACAGATCTCAAATACCTGGACACAAAATTCAGTTTATTTTTTTCTTTAACTCCATCAATTCCTCGCTTGTTAGTATTTTAGTTCTGTTTGGATGTTATATCTTTATATTTTAACCACCATTTCTCTCCAAATATGTTGAATTGAATTTAAACCTAACAGCTGAGATGGTGTTTTAAGAGTTTGTGGACAATTAAAGAGACACCACAGACAAATAATAAGAGCTATGTGTCTAGTATAGTTATCTTAGTAAACAACGTTTTCTTCAATACCCAAATTTTAGGCTGACAATTTTAAATTGATTTTTAAAATATTTAAATAAAGACCATGATTCATTATGTCATCAACATATATCAAATTACTTAATTATGATGCTAACAAGCACCTCCATCTAGGAATGATACACCGATATGGTTTACTCGAAATAGCATTTTTCAAATTTTGGAACATTTGAAAAAGATTATATTTAATTAATGCCAGGATTTCTTACTTCCTTAATAAGCATTCATTTTTTAATTATTTGTTCATTTTTTTTTATTATTTATCAAAAGCACCACTTTTATTAAAGCAAACATTATTCCATTAGAATATGAATATTCTATTTGTTCGCAAAATTACAACTTGGAGAACGTATCTGCTTTCAATATCTTCTTTCTACAAAAGTTTTCTATCATAATTAAGAAATACATTTGATTACACAGAAATATATATATATATATATATATATATATATATATATATATATATATATATATATATATATATATATATATATATATATATATATATTACTAACATTATAATAATCATAGTTATGCAATATTTGAAAACTAATGTAAAACAGATAAATGTATTGCTATTAGTCTAGTTCGAATAAAGTTTTTTGTGCGATTTATATAACGCCAAGAAATTTAGGAAAACAATACAATATATGATGAATTGAAATATGATATGATATTTTCTAAACCACTGTAAAATGATACAGATTTTTATATTAAGTTCCAAATTTAAATACATTGTAACAATAAAAAAATAGCAGTTGGAACCAATCTGAAAAACTTTTTTGAAAAGCATTGTTTTAAAAAATCAAACATTCTATCATGCAAATTGTATTAATAAATAAAGAATAATTAAAATATTTCAACGACGATCCTAATTAAATTTAAAAATTAATACATTTATATCCGGAAAAAACCAGAGGATTTCCTACTTCCCTAATTAGACATTGCTTTTTCAATTGCACAAAAAGAACAGCGTTGCTGATTAAGGCAAACATTATTCTAATTTGAATATTCTAAATTTACTCTTTATTTACTTTCCCGCAAGGCAAATCCTATGCATTAGTAGCTTAATTTTGCCAGTTTATAAGTGAACAAAAAAAAAAAAAAAAAACCTTTTCTTTCCCAAATTAAAAGTCATGCTATGGCGAAACAATCTATGATGGGAAAAAACATCCCCTTTGGTTAAAATTACAAACTTTTCACCTTTCTCTTCTTGCATATTAGACACATATAAGCTATCAAAAATTGATGAAGTAGACGCCATTTTGTTTTCCTGTTGTTTTCAGTTGCAGTCACAGTCAGCTCCATCTGTCGTCGAAATTAAATAATTTAAGCTTGTTTCTTCTGGCTAATTACTCAACAAAACAAGACAATTATGTGTACAGAAGAAGGCTCATGATTCATTAAATACGAAAAGAGGATTTTAGAAAAATTGTGGTTGTAATTAGCCACTGTTTTGGGAATGGAAACTTTTGTTTCCTGTTACTGTCTTGAGGAATTATTTTTATGAATATGCTTAAAGCGAGATTTCCTTTGTTCGAGTATTTAATTAATTTCTTCTTAATTGCTGTGAAAAATCAGCAGTGATGTTGGGATTTGACATATAAATTAATCGCAAAAATTAAAGAATATTTTTTTTATCTCAATAAGTGTTACAACTTTTTGGTGTACGAAATTTACTTTTCATTAAAAAAGTAAAGTAATTAAGTATTTAAAAAAGACAAATCATCATTGTAAGGTAAAATTATTTTTAAAGTTTTACGATATAGCTATATATATATGTATCTAATTAGCTCTATACAACTTTTATTAAAAAAAAATATTATTCCGTTTTTTAATATTCTATTTGTACTCATAGTTTTGTACTTGTCTTGGAGACGTATCTACTAACAATATCTGCTTTACATTAATTTTCTATCATATTTAACAAATAAATTTGAAAACGCAGTTATTATATATATATATATATATATATTATAATAAACCAACTTACGTAATATTTGAAAACTAATGTAAAACAGATAAATTTGTTGATACTAGTCTAGCTAGTATCGTAATTTACTAGTGTAGTCGTAATTATTAGTGGGATATATGTAATTTAGAAAAAAAAAATACAACAAATGATGAATTGAGATATGATATATTTTCTAAACCACTATAAATGTATCGCTATAAGATTTTTATATTTCGTTGCAAATTTAAATACTATTATGTAACATTAAAAAAAGCAGTTTGATTCAAATAATCCGGAAAACTTTTTTGAAAAGCATTGTTTTAAAAAATAACGCTTTCTAATTTACAAACAGTATTAATAAATAAATAAACAATAATTAAAATATTTCGACCAATACTCTAATGAAATTTAAAAATTAATGCATTTATATCCGGAAAACCCTGATGATTTCCTACTTCCCTAATTAGACATTCTTTTTTCAATTCCACAAGAAGAACAGCGCTGATTAAAGCAAACATTATTCTAATTTGAATATTCTAAATTTACTCTTTTACTTTCCCGCGAGGCAAATCCTATGCATTAGTAGCTTAATTTTGCCCGCTTATAAGTGAACCAAAAAAAAACACCCTTTTCTTTCCAAAATTAAAATCATACTATGGCGAAACAATCTATGATGGGAAAAAATAAATAACATCCCCATTGGTTAAAATTAGAAACTTTTCACCTTTTATTTTCTTGCATATTAGCTACATATACAAGCTATCACAAATTGATGAAGTAGACGCCATTTTCGTTTTTCTTGATGTTTTCAGTTGCAGTCACAGTCAGCTCCATCTGTCGTCAAAATTAAATAATTTAAGCTTGTTTCTTGTGGCTAATTACTCAACAAAACAAGACAATTATGTGTACAGAAGAAGGCTCCTGATTCATTAAATACGAAAAGAGGTCTTTAGAAAAATTGTTGTAGCAATTAGCCACTGTTTTGGGAAAAGGAAACTTTGTTTCTTGTTACTGTTTTGATGGATTATTTTTATGAATATGCTTAAAACGAGATTTCCTTTGTTCGAGTATTTAATTAATTTCTTCTTAATTGCTGAGAAAAATCAGCGGTGATGTCAGGATTTAAAACATAAATTAATCGCAAAAATTAAAAAAAAAAAATTTCTTATCTTAATAAGTGTAACAACGTTTGGTGTGCGAAATTTGCTTGTTATTAAATTTGTATTTAAGAAAGACAGATCATCATTGCAAGGTAAAATTATTTTAAAAATTTTACGATATATGTATATGTTAGCTAAAGCAGGATAGTATATTAATATCATGTTAAGTAAATTTGATTATAGCTTAAGCTGCCTAATATTTTTTCTTACTCCTTAAATACAAAAAATTATTAGTAAAAAAGTGATTTGTTTTAGAAAGGCACATCATGATTGTAAGACAAAATTATTTTACAAGTTTTGTAATAAACAAGATGTAATATATATATTACATTACTAACATTATAATAATCAAAGTTATGTAATATTTGAAAACTAATGTAAAACAAATAAATTTGTTGGTATTAGTCTAGCTGGCATAAAACTTATTTTGTGAAATTTATGTAATGCCAATTAATTTAGAAAAAAAATACAATATATGAGGAATTTAAATGTGGTATATTTTATAAACCGCTATAAAATGATAAAGATTTTTATATTTAGCTACAAATTTAAATATTATGTAACACTTAAGAAATAATTTGATTTCAAGTAATCTGAAAACCTTTTTTAAAAGAGTTGTTTTAAAAAAAACAAGCCTTCTAGTTCGTACACTGTATTAATAAATAAATAAATACATAATAATTAAAATATTTCAACAACGATCCTAATTAAATATAAAAATTAATACATTTATATCCGGGAAAAACCCTGAGGATTTCCTACTTCTCTAATTAAACATTCCTTTTTCAATTCCACAAAGAGAGCAACGCTGATTAAAGCAAACATTATTCGAATTTGAATATTCTAAATTTACTCTTTATTTACTTTCCCGCAAGGCAAATCCTATGCATTAGTAGCTTCATTTTGCCAGCTTATAAGTGAACAATAAAAAATAAAAAAACCCTTTTCTTTCCAAAATTAAAAGTCATACTTATGGCGAAACAATCTATGATGGTAAAAAAAAAAAAAAAAAAAAAAAAAAAAAATACCGTCCCCTTTGGTTAAAATTACAAACTTTTCATCTTTCCTTCCTTGCACATTAGCTACATATACAAACTATCACAAATTGATGAAGTAGACGCCATTTTGTTTTTCTTGTTGTTTTCAGTTGCAGTCACAGTCAGCTCCATCTGTCGTCAAAATTAAATAATTTAAGCTTGTTTCTTGTGGCTAATTATTCAACAAAACAACACAATTATGTGTATAGAAGAAAGTTCACGATTCATTAAATACGAAAAGAGGGTTTCAGAAAAATTGTGGTAGTAATTAACCACAGTTTTGGGAAAGGAAACTTTGTTTCTTGTTAACTGTTTTGATGGATTATTTTTATGAATATGCTTAACACGAGATTTTGTTTGTTCGAGAGTTTAATTAATTTCTTCTTAATTGCTGAGAAAAATCAGTAGTGGTGTTAGGATTTGAAATATAAATTAATAGCAAAAATTAAAGAAATTATTTTTTTATCTCAGTATTACAACGTTTTGGTGTTCGAAATTTACTTATTAAAGTTTATTTTAAAAAGACAAACCATGATTGTAAGGTAAAATTATTTTAAAAATTTTACAATAAACAAACTATTTATATATATATATTAGCTGAGACTTGATAGTTTATTAATATAAAGTGAAATAAATCTAATTATAAGCTGCCTAATTTTCTTTTATACTTCTTAAATAAAAAAAAATATTATTGAAAAGATAGATCATGATTGTAAGGCAAAATTATTAAAATAGTTGTACACTAAACAAGATATATAAATATATAGATATATAATTAGCTATATACAACTTGTATTCAACAAACATTATTCTAATTAGAATAATCTATTTGTTCTCATAAATACGACTTGGAGATGTATCTGCCATCCATATCTGTTTTACATTAGTTTTCTATCGTAATTATAATTACATTTGCAAACACAGTGGTTACATATATATAATAATGCTAGTAATGTGATTGATATATATAGTTGTATCCATTTTTATAAGTAACATCAAATAATGCTTAGTAATCACGCGCTAATGTATTTACAAGCTTCCTGATAATTCATTTATGTAGAAGACATTTAATGTAATATTTGTTTAAATTATTTAATATACATTAATAATAAAATATATTTAATAAAAGCCCTTTTTTTTACAAAACGTTCATAAATATGCTTAAATCCCGTTTTATAAATAACGTCAAATAATGCTTTATACGTTCTGATACTTCATTTATTTAAAATACATTTAATATGACATTTCTTTAAATTATTAAATAGAGCGTTAATAATGAAATATATTCATAACAATCATTTCCTTCATAAAACATTCATAAATATATAATTATACCTCTTATTATAAGTAACATCAAATAACGCTTCGTAACCCATTGCTGATGCATTTACTACAAGCTCCCATTACAAAAAGCAAAGGCATCAACAGAAAGAAATGTCCTCGACAAAGAAAACCAGATATCTTGCATGTGACAGTTCCTATCTGGTTGCTTCTATCTGGACCTTTAGAGTCCAGTCCGATTCGATCTGTGGAGAAAAAATAAAAAGCTCCCATTCCATTATAAGGATGGCCGAGTACACAGTGATTACTGGAAGCTGTTACCCTTGCATCCTCAACAAACAAGTCGTCCGCATTATTATTTCAGATGAAGACCTTTGCTACTTCCTGTATTAGTGCAGCTACAAGGAAGATTTATTGACGTCGTCGCTGAGACTCACGGCAGATGAAAAGAATTGCAGATGAGGCAGGCTCTTTGGACTGTTTGGTTCATTTCGTTTCGCTTTTTGTTTGTTTCTTTTTTTAAGGTGTGGTACGGTAATTAAAGCAATTATTGCTTTATTTAATTCTGCGATATGATGAACCAATAAATATAGAGTGAGTAATAAATGTCAAGTCATTAAGTAATGTGTTCTAAAGCATTTTCCAAGTGATTGCATGATTGCTTTCTACATTTAGCTGTTGCATTTGAATTTTCGAAAGCCTGCAACAAATTTTTTTTTTAAATCTCGACGGACATTTTCTTTCAAATGCCTACAATGGTTTCTGTTGCAAAATTGATTTTAAGATACGTGTTTTTTAAATGCATTATATCAATATATGGATTACTTTGAATTATTTATAAAATTATTATTTAATGTAATATTTGTTAAAATTATTTAATATACATTAATAATGAAATATATTTCATAAAAGTAATTTCTTTCATAAAACGCAAATAAAAATATTTATATCCATTTTTATAAATAACATCAAATAATGATTTGTAACCAATTGCTACTGTATTTACAAGTTTACTGATGCTTCATTAATTTAGAAGACATTTAACACAATATTTGTTAAAATTATTTAATATGCAATAATAATGCAATAATATGCAATAATATGCAATAATTATTTAATATGCAATATATTACATAAGATGAGGCCGTCATAAATAATAAATGAATAAATAATAATTAAAATATTTCAATCACGATTCTAATTAAATTTAAAAATTAATACATTTATATCCGGGAAAAACCCTGAGGATTTCCTACTTCCCTGCTTAAACATTCCTTTTTCAATTCCACAAAAAGAACAACGTTGATTAAAGCAAACATTATTCTAATTTGAATATTCTAAATTTACTCTTTATTTACTTTCCCGCAAGGCAAATCCTATGCATTAGTAGCTTAATTTTGCCGGCTTATAAGCGCACAAAAAACCCTTTTCTGTCTAAAATTAAAAGTCATACTGTGGCGAAACAATCTATGATGAGAAAAAAAAAACATACCATCCCCTTTGGATAAAATTACAAACTTTTCATCTTTCTCTTTCTTACATATTAGCTATATACAAGCTATCACGAATTGTTGAAGTAGACGCCATTTTGTTTTTCTTGTTGTTTGCAGTTGCAGTCACAGTCAGCTCCATCTGTCGTCAAAAATTAAATAATTTATGCTCGTTTCTTGTGGCTAATTACTCAACAAAACAAGACAATTATGTGTACAGAAGAAGGCTCATGATTCATTATATACGAAAAAAGGGTTTTTGGAAAAATGGTTGTAGTAATTAGCCACTGTTTTGGGGAAAGGAAACTTTGTTTCTTGTTACCGTTTTGATGCATTATTTTTATGAATATGCTTAATACGAGATTTCCTTTGTTAGAGTATTTAATTAATTTCTTCTTAATTGCTGAAGAAAAATCAGCGGTGGTGTCAGGATTTGAAATACAAATTAATCGTAAAAATTAAAGAAATAAATTTGTTTTATCTCATTAAGTGTTACAACGTTTTGGTGTACGACATTTGCTTGTTATTAAATTTTTATTTTAAAAACTCAGATCATCATTCCAAGGCAAAATTATTATAAACACTTATATATTATATATATATATATATATATATATATATATATTAGCTAAAACAGGATATTATATTAATATCATGTTAAGTAATTCTCATTATAGGTTAAGCTGCCTAATATTTTTTCTTACTGCTTAAATACAAAAAAGTATTATTAAAAAAGTAATTTTTTAAGGGCAGTTCATGTTTGTAAGTCAAAATTATTGTAACGTTTTGCAATAGACAAGATGTAATATCTATATATATGTATATTACATTACTAACATTATAATAATCAACGTTACGTAGTATTTGAAAACTAATGTAAAACAGATACATATGTTGGTATTAGTCTAGCTCGCATACAACTTATTTTGGGAGATTTATGTAACGGTAAGTAATTTAGAAAAAAAAATACAATACACAAGGAATTGAAATATAAAATAATATTTTCTAAACCACTATAAAATGAAGATTTTTATATTTGGTTGCAAATTTAAATCGTATGTAACATTTAAAAAGTTTGATTACAAGTTATCTTAAAACTTTTTTTGAAAAGCATTGTTTTAAAAAATAATGCTTTCTAATTTACAAACTGTGTTAATAAATAAATAATAATTAAAATATTTCAACTGCTATTCTAATTAAATTTAAAAATTAATACATTTAATATCCGGGAAAAACCCCTGAGGATTTCCTACTTCCCTAATTAAGCATCCTTTTTTCAATTCCATAAAAAGGACAATTCTGATTAAAGCAAACATTATTCTAATTTGAATATTCTAAATTTACTCTTTATTTACTTTCCCTCAAGGCAAATCCTATGCATTAGAAGCTTAATTTTGCCAGCTTATAAGTGAACAAAAAAACCCTTTTCTTTCCGAAATTAAAAGTCATACTGTGGCGAAACAATCTATGATGAAAAAAAAAAAAAAATACCGTTCCGTTTGGTTAAAATTACAAACTTTTCGCCTTTTTCTTCTTGCAGATTAGCTACATATAAGCTATCAAAAATTTATGAAGTAGACGCCATTTTGTTTTTCCTGCTGTTTTCAATTGCAGTCACAGTCAGCTCCATCTGTCGTCAAAAATTAAATAATTTATGCTCGTTTCTTGTGGCTAATTACTCAACAAAACAAGACAATTATGTGTACAGAAGAAGGTTCATGATTCATTAAATACGAAAAGAGGGTTTTAGAAAAATTGTGGTACTAATTAGCTACTGTTTTCGGAAAGGAAACTTTGTTTCTTTTTAACTGTTTTGATGGTTTATTTTTATGAATATGCTTAACACGAGATTTCCTTTGTTCGAGTATTTAATTAATTTCTTCTTAACTGCCGAGAAAAATCAGCGGTGGTGTTAGCATTTGAAATATAAATTAATCGCAAAATTAAAGAAAAAAATGTCTTTTATCTGGAAAAGTGTTACAACGTTTTGGTGTACAAAATTTACTTCTTATTAAATTTTATTTTAAAAAGACAGATAAAGATTGTTTGGTAAAATTATTTTAAAAACTTTATAATAAACAAGCTATATATATCTATATATATTAGCTAAACCATGATAGTACAATAATATAGTGTTAAAAAATCTAATTATATGTTAAGCCTCCTAATATTTTTTTCTTATACCTTAAATAAAAAAAAATTCTTCATATTTTTTAATTAACCAAATATTCGCAATGATGTCCCAATTAATTTACATAAATTTATTTACATAATCTAAATTAATCTGCATTATTACCTTGAATTATTCTACTGCAAGACATTTTTGCAGCAATTTTTCATTAATAAATTTGCATAAATTGCATTCATATGCAATTTATGCAATTTATTTTTTCATGTAACAGAAAAGGGTAATAAATACATCGTAAAAACACAATTTTAATAAATATGCATGATAAACAATAATTTATTAAAACACAATGTGAATAAATATACATGTTAAACAATAATTTATTAATTTTAGAATAATATTTTTCCAACTGCAATTAATGTATTACATTTTTCATGTAACAAAAATGTACTCAGTACAATGTGAATGTATATATATATATACATGATAAGCAATAATTTATTAAGTTTTGAATAATATTTTTACAGCTATAATTAATATATTATATTTGTCAAGTAACAAGGAAGGGTAATAAATATGTAAATACACAATGTGAATCTATAAATTTATACATCATAAACAATGATTTATTAATTTTAGAATGATATTTTAACAGATATAATTAATGTATTATATTTTTCATGTAGCATTAAAAGGTAATAAATACAATGTAAAAACACAAGTTCAATAAATATACATGATAATCAATAATTTATTAATTTTAGAATGATACTTTTACAGCTATAATTAATATATTACCTTTTTTCTGTTACTTGAAAAACATAATGTATTAATTAAAGCTGTAAAAATATTATTCTAAAATTAATAAGTTTTTGTTTATTATGAATATTTATTCAAATTGCCTTTACTGCTATTATTATTATTACCTTTTTTGTTACTTGAAATATATAATAAATACAATGTAAAAACACAATTTGAATAAATATGCATGATAAGCAATAATTTATTAATTTTAGAACAATATTTTTATAGCTGCAATTTTAAATAAAAAAAAAAAAAACCAGCGAAATGAAATGTTAAATAAAACAGATTCAATAAAATAACAAGATAAATGCAATCGAGCCAATGAACTCATGAATTTGTTTAGATAAGTGGTTTCAAAGGACTTTTTCGTTAAGTAAAGTTGAAGTATGCCTGAATAGGATGAAAGAAATAATTCATTGCAAAGCGGAAATGTTTTATCAATACTTTCATAACAAATTGAATCTAAATATTTCTCTCAGATTTGTTGAAAACATCAAATAAATATTTTTAAAGAGTGATAAAAAAACTCCATAGTTTCAGTTGTGTTGATGCAAAATAATAATTCTGTTTACGTCAGCTTTTTGTCAATGTTTATTTCGTCTTCAAAGAATAACATAACATTTATATTTGTTTCTGAGAAAAGTCATATAAATCTAGAAATTGTTTTGGAAGGATATTACTTCTTTATAATGTTCGGTCATTTATTACAAATAGATAACGAAAAGTACCATTTCGGAGACCCTTAAAAATGTTTTTTGGAATAGTACAAAAAGTACTTTATTCTCTTCGTATTCGTTATTGTTTTAGTATTTTTTTTTTTTTTGAATAGAAGTTATTAAAATGTATTTTTGCATCGAACTTTTTGATAAGTATTAATAAATCTAGAATGAATAAAGTGTTTATTTTAAGTATAAATAAATATTAATTTTTAATTCAAGAAAGATAGTTTGTAAATTAATTTTTTGTTAAATATTTTTAATTTTATTCTTAGGTACTTCATTCTTAATGAAAACTTTAATAAAATTAAGATTTTCTTTTTAAAAAATTGAGGATTTTTCTACAGTTTATGAAAAATAGAGATGATGTGGTAGTGGCAAAAAATTATTTTGAATAAAGTATAAAATACTTTTTTAATAATCATCTAATAACTTAATAAATTAATTAGCATAATAATATCTAATCTAAAGGATAAAAGAATCCTTTATAAAAGAACCGTAATCATTTCAATTTCCACTTTATTAATTTATTCTATTTTAGTTAATAACAGTTATGCAACAATAGAAATTTTTATTACATTCCTCGCAATCAACATGTAATTATTTCTAAATTTACTTTTATTTGTATCACTAATCAATGAAATACATAAGAGGATTTTGTATTGCTTCGAAAATATGATATATAATGTTAAACTTTAGTACAAATATATAAATGAATAAATAAATATGATATACTGCAATGTATTAAAACTTATACATAAAATATATTGAAATCTTTTATTCTGGATCATTCGAAAATATCTGGGAAATCTGTACAACAAGGCTAGAAAAATCTTTTTATTTTGTAACAAAATATTTAGCCCGGAAGTCTCATTTTCAAGATAAGCAACTAACTAAAGATTGAAAAAAAAAAAAAAAAAAAAGGTTGACAGATTAAAAAAAAAACGGTTATCCATATTAAGTGCATCTGATTTATTAAATAAAATCTTTTTTTCCCAAGAAAAACTAAAAAGTGAACAAAATTCTATACACCTTTGATTATGTAATCATGTATTCTATTGAAAACCTGATTTGTAAATGAGACATCGGCTATGCATACGATAATAATACGAGCAACACCATCTACTGTTTTACCTACCTTTTGCCAAAAAATAATTATTGTAGGTCCTGTACAAATTATAAAAATTTGTTAGATTTCTTGAGTAACACTTTTCACACACGCATATATATAATATATATATATGTAAATGTGCCTGACTAGAATCCAATCATCTAGCAAACAGAAATAGAATGGTTTATAATAGCTATCCTGAGTGTCCGTATTGCTTGATAAAGCTATCGCCGGGACATAATAAGAAATTTATTTTGGATTCTGCCTTTTTATAAGTACTTCGTTTTGGTTTTCTTTTGGAGTTTTTTTTTTCAGGGTTTACTGATTTCCTAGGCAATATGTTTCTCATTCTGTTATTGTATATTTGTATACATTTTGTGTTTTAGTTTTTATCTGACAATGCAGCTCTAGCTGTTCATCTTTTTTCATATTTTTGTCTGCTAATAATTTTCAGTTTTCTTGTTGCATCTTATGTCTTGAGCAATTTTTTTTTTTGAGATAATGTAAAGCACTTAAGAGGTTTTATATTGCAAATGTTATGATGGTTTTATTATACCATTTGTTTGTGTTTTTCGGAAGCACGTGATAATTTACGTGTTGCGAATAGTATTGAGGCTTTTTATTTAGGCAACATGGTCGTGTTGCAACTCATCCCTTGTCAGTCCTCCAATTGATCCCTGTATTTATATGTGTTCTCTCTCTCTCTCTCTTTATATATGTCGGTGTGTGTGTGTGTGTGTGTGTAAATCGAATTGAATTTAACAAAAATGGATATTTATACTTTAATGTTTAATATATTTGTGTGTGTGTGTTTAATATATTTGTATATGTATATAAATCGAACCAAAGTTAATAAAAAGAGATATTTATACTTAATGTTTAATATACTTACTTGTGTGTATGTATAGTGTATATGAGAGTTTAATATAATTGTATGTGAGTGTGTGTGTGAATAAATCGAATAGAAGTTAATAAAAAGGTTTAATCATACTTTTTAACATATTTAAGAAAACTATTAGCTTTTATAACCTATATTAAATTGTCAGATATGCACAAGAATCGCTGTTTTTTACATTATATCCTATATATATTTGTAATTTAGAAAATTATGGCTGTTTACATATTCAAAATCGGATATATTTTTTATTAAAATAAATTGCACCATTATAAAAGTTATGAAAGGCGGAAAAAAACATATACTAAGACAAGCATTAGCGAGAAAAATAGTTTTTCTTTTTAAGCGTTCATTTTAAAAACACTCTACAAAGTACAAAGTCAAAATCATGCAGCGAGAAAACAGCAATGTGGTTTTTCTGATGTCCATTACCACGTTAAACTTAGATAACATCAAAGAAAAACGAGAATAAAAAGAAACCATTATAAGGTCGATTTTCAATTTGCCATACTAGCAATTCTCACCCTCTGCACCCAGCAAACAAAGCATCACAAAAACTCTCCAGCAAGAACTTATCTCTTAAGATGCCCAACTGCACGCGAGTAAAACTACATTTTTACGATTTCCCACCCCACATCCTCTGAGGGAAAGGAACTGCAAAGAAATGACCTCTTTGTGACTATTTACAACCTCCATCAAATGCATCTCGGAGAGAGCTGAAGAAATTCGACCTTTAAAACAGGCAGGTTGTAAATTCGTTTTGTAATAGGAAACTCGTAAAATAAAAAACAGTCTAGGGTGGGGCTGCCTTATTTTTGTTTGGTGGAACAAATAAATTAAAAATAAGAATTTCAGAGCTTCAGAACGAACCTGTTGTTTTGGTTAATGCCGTACTTACTTTAAATGATTTTGGGTCCTAATGAAATGATGCTATATTAGCATACATAAGCAATTGTGAATGGCATTTATGAAATTGGAGGAAATATGTGATATGTGTACGAAATAGACTACAAGTTTATATGGGGATCGAAAATTTATTTAAATAAAATCCATTGTTTTAAAATTTTAAAACGTATACTGTAGAGACTCTTTTTATGTGAATATTATTTATATGATTTTTAAATTGTGCGGTTTGAATTTTATTTAAAAATGGCCCCCTGTTCCATGGTGGGGCTGCCTGTTTTTTTTTTGTATGGTGGAACAAATAAATTAAAAATAAGACGGGGATGAATTCCATCTATTCAGAGCAAACCTGTTGTTTTGGATAATTGGTTTGGGTCATAATGGTATATTTGCATACGAAAGCAATTGTTGATGACGTTTGTGAAAGGGCAGAAAAAATGTGAAATGTACTTCTACGAAATAGATTAGAAGTTTATATGAGGATCGAAAATGATTGAAAACAAATCGATGGTTTTAAAATATGAAAACATTTACTGTAGAGTCTATTTTTATGTAAATCGTTTTTATGATTTTGAAATTGTGTTTATATATATATATATTTTTTTTTTTTTTTGTATTTTATTTAAATAGTTTTATATAAATATGTACATATGAGATTGGTGAAGAAGCTCACCTATAAATAGTCACGAAAGTAATCGTATTACTCACACCATTTGTTTAACTGACTTATAACATTAATTGACGCTTTCAAAAATTGGCACCAACTACAGTGCGTGATATTTGGATCATTTAAACGCTTTCAATAATTACTGGATAATTTCAATAACTATTTTATCCAAATTTAAAAAATCGAGCATCAAAAACCAAATAAAATATTTAATCGGTAATGAAACTTTTTTATTTCAATTTTTTTTTTATATTTTTACCACATATAAATATGTTTTTGGATGGGTGTGCGTACTTGTGTGTGTGTGTGTGTGTGTGTGTGTGTATGTGTGTAAATCGAAGTGAATTTACCAAAAATGGGCATTTATACTTCAATGTTTAATATTTGAGTAAACTATAAGCTTTTATAACATATAGTAAATTATCAGACATACCCAAGAATCACTGTTTTTTACTTTGTACCATATATTTATTTTTTATTTAGAAAATTAAAAATATTCACATATTCAAAATCGGATATTGTTTTTATTAAGACAAATTGCACCATTATAAAATTTTATGGAAGCTAAGTAAAAAACATGTACTAAAACAAGCATTAGTGAAAACAGTTTTACTTTGTAAGCGTTCATTTTAAAAACGCACTTTCAAACTGAAAATAATGCAGTGAGAAAACAGCAATATGGTTTTTCTGAGGTGCATTACCACGTTAAACTTAGATAACATAAAAAAAAAACGAGACTAAAAAGAAACCATTATAAGGTCGATTTTCAATTTGCCATACTAGCAATTCTCACCCTCTGCATCCAACAAACAAAGCAGCACAAAAACTCTTCCAACAAGAACTTATCTCTTAAGATGCCCAACTGCACGCGAGTAAAACTGCATTTTTACGATTTCCCACCCCACATCCTTTGGAAGGAAAGGAACTGCAAAGGAATGACCTCTTTGTGACTATTTACAACCTCCATCAAATGTATCTCTGGTAGAGCTGAAGAAATTCGACCTTTAAAACAGGCAGGTTGTAAATTCGTTTTGTAATAGGAAACTCGTAAAATAAAAAACGGTTCCCGCTTCGCCATTTTTTTTTTTTTTTTTTTTTAGTGGAACAAATAAATTAAATATAAGACCAGGATGGTTTAAATGCACAGTGCTATAAATGCTAATGCTATATTTGCATACGTAAGCAATTGTCGATGACATTTGTGAAAGTGAAGGAAATATGCGGAAATATGTACGAAATAGATTAGAAGTTTATATGGGGATCGAAAAATGATTTAAATCAAATCCATGGTTTTAAAATATGAAAACATGTACTATAAAGTCTATTTTTATGTGAATCATTTTCATAGGATTTTGAAATTGAGTTTGTATTTTATTTAAATAGTTTTAGAAAAACATGTACATATGAGCTTGTTGAAAATGCTCACCTATAAATAGTTCGCAAAGAAATCGTGGTACTCACACCAGTTGTTTAACTGACTTATAACATTAATTGTATCTTTGAAAAATTTTCACCAACTACAATGACTGGCGTTTGGATCATTCAAACACTTACAATAGTTATTGTATAATTTTAATAACTATTTTACCCATGTTTAAAAAATCAAGGAAAAGGCAAACTAAAATATTTAATTGTTAACGAAGTCTTTTTATTTATTTATTTTTTTATTTATATATTTTTATCACATTTGGATATGTTGTTGGATTTATGTGCGTGCGTGCGTCTGTCATTCGAATTTAATTAAATAAAAAGGGAGATTTATGCTTAAATGTTTAATGTATTTGAGAAAGCTAGAAAGCTATAAGCTTTTATAACATATATTAAATTATCAAACATGCACAAGAAGCACTATTTTTTACATTATACCATATATTTATTTTTTATTTAGAAAATTATAACTATTCACATATTCAAAAAAATTGGATATTGTTTTTATAAGACAAATTGCACCATTATCAAAAAAAGGTATGGAAGCTAAATAAAAAACATGTACTAAAACAAGCATTAGTGAAAACAGTTTTACTTTTTAAGCGTTCATTTTAAAAACGCACTTTCAAACTGAAAATAATGCAGTGAGAAAACAGCAATATGGTTTTTCTGAGGTGCATTACCACGTTAAACTTAGATAACATAAAAAAAAAACGAGACTAAAAAGAAACCATTATAAGGTCGATTTTCAATTTGCCATACTAGCAATTCTCACCCTCAGCACCCAGCAAACAAAGCAGCACAAAAACTCCCCAACAAGAACTTATCTCTTAAGATGCCCAACTGCACGCGAGTAAAACTACATTTTTACGATTTCCCACCCCACATCCTCTGAAGGAAAGGAACTGCAAAGGAATGACCTTCTTGTGACTATTTACAACCTCCCTCAAATGTATCTCGGAGAGAGCTGAAGAAATTCGACCTTTAAAACAGGCAGGTTGTAAATTCGTTTTGTAATAGGAAACTCGTAAAATAAAAAACGGTTCCAGCTTCGCCATGTTTGGCATGTCTTTTTTTGTATAGTGGAACAAATAAATTAAAAATAAGACCTGGATGAATTGCAGAGCTTCTAAGCAAATCTGTTGTTTTGGATAATGCCATCCTTGCTTTAAATGGTTTTCAGTCTTAATGGAATGATGCCATATTTGCATACGTAAACAATTGTGGATGACATTTGTGAAATTGGCGAAAATATGTGAAATATATGTGTACGAAATAGATTAGAAGTTTATATGGGGATCGAAAAATTGATTTAAATAAAATCCATGGTTTTAAAATTTGGTAATGTGTACTGAAAAGTCTTATGTGAATTTTTATATGATTGTGAAATTTTGGGGTTTGTATTTTATTTTAAAATTTTTAGGGAAACATGAGCTTGTTTAGGAAGCTTACCTTTAAACAGTCTCCAAAAGATCGTGGTAGCTCCATTTGTTTAACTGGCTTATAACATTAATTGTCGCTTTCAAAAATGAAATTGGTAGAAAATACGTGAAATATATATTTACGAATAGATTAGAAGTTTATATGAAATAAGCAGTTCATATGAATATGATCGAAAATTGATTTAAATAAAATACATGGTTTTAAAATTTAAAAACATACACTGTAAAGCCTCTTTTTAGGTGAATCGTTTTTATATAATTTAAATTGTGCGGTTTGTATTTTATTTAAATATTTTTAGATAAACATAAGCTTGTTTAAGAAGATTACCTATAAACAGTCTCCAAAAAAATCGTGGTATGCTGAAAGTTCATTCCATTTGTGTAATTGAGTTATTACATTAATCATCGTTTTCAAAAATTGGCTTCAATTGCATTGCGAGACTCTTGGATCATTCAAATACTTTCAATAATTATTGAATAATTTCAACAATTATTTTATCCATATTTTTAAAAAAAATCGAGCATCAAAGACAAATAAAATATTTAATTGTTGTCAATTTATTTCAAAAAATTTATAATATTTTATATGTTTATATACGCATTTAATTTTTTATATATCTATATATGCATTTGAATATGTTTGATCTCCTGGAGTAAGGGAGACAACATACTTCTGTTGAGTTTATTCTAGTAAATGTCCAAAAGTGATTCTAACACGGTAGATTTCCTCGATTTATTCTAACAATGTTTTGATTTGTTCTAAATTTATTTTCTGAATGATATACATGTACTATTTAATGAAATTGATAATATACATGAAATAGATGATTGGTATGATATTTACTAACAAGTTGTAATTATATCATTCGGTTTGGTTTGGTTTGTCACTCTACGGTCATTTTGTGCACACTTTAAGCTAATTAGACCGAGACCTACAGTTTAAAGTAGATTCCGAACCACTAACAAAACCTGAATCTGATTAGAACCTGAAGTACTAAAGGCCAGAGAGCTAGCCAATTGGCCACCAGGCCGCTACGTCATTTGAAGTTTCCTTTATGATCAACTTTATTTCAATTTGATTTAGACTGTTGAATAAATTTAGTAAACAGCATATTTTTCTTTATAATAATTTAAATAAATGTTAATTTTTAAAAATTACAAATGGTATTCATTTTTAATTTATTTTCATTAACATTTTCATTTTTAATTTAAAATTTTAGTATTCATTCATTATTTTAAGTCTTATTTTTTTTCGCATTTTTTTTTTTGTATTTACCACTTAAAAAGGCACCTTACAATATTTATTTTAGGGTTACTTCTCATTTACACTTCGACCTCTGCAGTCGTTCATCTGTGAAATGAAAGGGGTATAAATAATCGTGTTCAATCTATCAGATATAAGAAACACATGTTTTTATTAATCATGGGAAGTCATTCCATTAATCTTCCGTCGTCCTTACAATTGATGGCGGACGTACATCATTGTGTAATAAATGTTAATTAGGTCACCGTTTTCATTCAAATAATGGATTAGATCGATATTATTCCTCAATGATGAATTCTATTAAGTTACTTATAAGTTATTTCTCGTTTCCATTACACAAGGCATAAATTTTTATCGTCAAGGATTATTTCTGGGACATCATTTATTAGTTATTGTATTTGATTTATTTTCTGTGCCAGTTATTTCTCGTAAGAAATTATTTCTGAAGATATAGAATTTGAATAAACATATTTATTTTTTCCTGCTCATTTTTATTATAAACATTCCAAGACTAATGACACATTTATTCATCTTCAAACCTGGATTATGCATGGGAACTGTTTGTAGTGCTTGTCAGAATTAAAGAAGGGTTTCTTCCTCTCATAAGTTCCGGCTCTTCAAATCACAAACCTTTCTGATTCTTAATATAAACACATTTGAGGAACCTATTTATTTTATCAATAAACATTTCATCTGTTCGTTTTTTTTATATATGATGTTTTCAAATGTCAAGCACTTTGATCTGAATTCATTATTCATTAGAACGGCTGATATATAGCTGATTCAACATTACTAAGACGGCCTGATGACCAACTGATTAGAACTCTGGCGCTCGAAGCCACAGGTTTCGATTTCGGCGGTGCCAAAGAAATTTGAAATACACTTAAAGCCGTAGCTCCCTGTCTAATATGACTGTTGTGTGTAGGGCTGATAACCTTACATCGTAAAATGTGATCCTCATTGAAACCAAGTCAGATTTTTGCCTGCAGGTACTCCATCACAACAAAAGCTTCCCCCATTTCCCTTCTTCCAAAAGACCGCATGATTTTTGGGACTTGGTCTAGATGTTTCTGTCTACCAAGTGGGATAAGAAACAACAAAAAAAAATATGCTGCTTTCAAATGTTAAGCACTTTGACCTGAATTCATTCGTCATTAGAAAGGCAGGTATATAGCAGATTCCACATTTCTCAAGGTACCTCATCAGGCTCTGTGTTACACTGCACTCAAGTTGTACCACCGCTATTCGGAATGAACACACCATTCAATTCGCATTTGGAGGCCTCTTGTCCATCTCCTCGATTCCAACTGAAGTGCTCTCCAACTTATAGATTGATTATCTCTATCTCTAAAAAATAAACACTGAAGCCTTTCGAAATCGCTTGCTGAGTATAACGTGTTATTCATCGAACCCTTCTGATATTTCTTCTTTACTGGAACAACAGCCCCTTCATGAGCCAAGGTCCATCTGCCTATTGGTATATTCAAAACATGGAATGTTCTCTTTTTACGGGGTAGGGTTGTCAGTCTTACGTCCAACGCTCCATAGTTATATTAGACCGGAACTTGTGAATTAAGAGGAATTCCGAGCCACTACAAACATTTATGACACCGACCGTTACTCGAACCCGAAATCTGTGGTAACGTGAGTCAGAATGGTGTTTTGATACTGGATAGCAGTAACTAATATAAATTCGAATTAGCGCAATATACTCAAATCTTAGTGATGATCCACAATTAATTAGTTTTGTCTATCCTAAAAATGCGTTGGATCAGTTGATCTTAGTCCTAAAATAATCTGCGTGCATGATTTCTTTACAACAATTCAAGAAATAAAAGAAAAGAAATCTTTAGTCATATTCAGGAATTGTGTAATGTAATTTTGGTGTAATGTTTGGTTTGTTAATGTAATTTTTAAATTTTTTTTTTTATTATTATTATGCTGTAATTTTGGTGAAAATTACAGTATAATACGAATGCGAATGATTCATTATGATTCGAATGATTCATTATGATTCGAATGATTCATTATGATACGAATAATTCATTATGATACGAATGGATCATTCATGATTCATGAATGATTATACGAATCATTCATTAATGCTTCAAATGATACCTAACGTTCACTTTAATCAATTATTACAAAAATCCTAAAGTCTCCTTTCCAAAAAGAAAATAAAACTCACTTCCATATTGTAAAAATTTATGTTTCTTTTATGCATCTATATATCAACTTAACGTCTTAAATCATAGTAAATAAAAATGTTGTAAAAAAGATACTTTGAAGATTGAATTTATAAAATTATTTCTTAACATAAATCCTAGTAACATTTGCATTACACAAACGAAATTAAGATAACGAAGCCAAATTTGAAAAAAAAAAAAAAAAAAATTACGAATAGCCTAGCAATTTATTCTAATGCGAAGAATGAACATGGGTTCTGCTGTCAAAGAATTAATCCTCCACTCTATTTTTATCAATAATATTCTTCGGATTTTTCTCCCCCCTTTTTTGAATTTTTTAAATAAGTTTGCGACCGCACTAAAGCCATGTTCTGTTAAACATGCAGAAGGAAATGCACCTAAAAATTTTTGTATTACAGCCCATAATCCAAGTTTTACAGCAACTCCCTGCTTTTATAGCCAGAATTGTTGGTAGACATCTTGGAATTGTCCACGAATAGTTTTTCTCAATTTATTTTTATCTTATTTTTTCAACTTTACGCTGCTTTATTTTTATTAAACGACCTTCCCTAAAAACACACCCGAGGTTAGTATAACCACTTTGATCTTTCTACTGCCGCCTAGATGTAATATGGCCCTTGTTGGGGAACGATAATTTAAACTTCGAATGGGAGTTGTTGTAGACATGGGTCTAAAACTTCTCACAATGAAATGCAATTGGGTATAGCATATACTTTGGGGCCTAAATGGCCGAATGGCTAGCGCTTTGGGGCTCGGTACCACAGGTTTCGGGTTTGAGTCCCTTAGGTGCCATGGATGTTTGTAGGGGTTCGGAATCCACTCTAAGGTCCCGGTCTCATATGACTGTTGAGCGTTGGGCGTAGAGCTGACAACCCTACCCCGTAAAAGACATCTCTCATCTCGAAATCTGCCGGTAGGAAGACGGCCTTCACCCACACTGGGCTGTTGCGCCAATGATGATGATATCATATACTTTAATAAAATTCATTTGTAGAAATATTGTTAAACAGGGTTACTTCAAAAATAATATAAATGTTCTATTTTTATCTAAACAAATTAATAATGTGCATAAGAATTCAATACATTGAAAATAAAATCTTTATAATTTAGATAATAAATTTTTTTAAATATAAGCTATTATATAAGTTAGTTTGCAAATTAATATTTCATAGTACTTATACTATAAATCGTTCTGGCGCTTGGTGCCACAGATTTCGTGTTCGACTTCCGGCGATGCCATGAATGTTTGTAGTGGTTCGGAATCCACTTTAAATCGTAGAACCCGGTCTATTATGACTGTAGAGAGTTAGGAATAAAAAAGGCAACTAACAACGAAAATATGTAATAAATAACTCCTGTCTCGAAATCTGCCAACAGACAGATGACTTGGCCCACCATGGGGCTGTTGCGCCAAAGAATAAAAAGTACTTATAAGTACTCACATATAATCTCATTGCTTTTATTTAATCAAATATTTATTTGATTTTCAATCAAATATTTATTTGATTTTCAATCAAATATTTATTTGATTTTCAATCAAATATCTATTAATGATTTTCAATCAAATATACATTAATGCAAAAATTTCATTGAATAATAATGATGAATTGCATAATTTTACAAAAAAATTTTTCATTTATTGACAACTTTTTAAAGCTGGATGAAGGTCATTTCTTTCTTTTTATAATTTCCTTCATGTGTGATTGAAAATGCTTAAATTTTATAATTATGTCAAGCATCTAGTCGTGCATAGTTCGTCTACCAATAGTGTAGGAAATGGGAAGCGGCAAAGTCGGGTGTATACGAAAAGAACGGCGTCATAGGGAAGGAAATGTCGTTTAGGAGATATTTCAATTGGAATAAGATAATTTTTAGTAATTAAAATTTTAGATTAGTTATTAAACAAAAATCCAGACGAAACAAAAATTTACGCTAACTATTATACTTTTTTCTTTCAAAGCAGCTTGGCGCCACGTATATCTGACTAACATCTACAATATCAGATTTTAGTATCTTGCGGAAACTCACCTTAAGAACGATGGTCGATGCAACAATTTTAGGGTAACATTCAGGATCTGAGATTGATAAAAAGCATAAGACATCAATGAAAGTTTTGTGATCGTAATAATATTATCGTTATCAGTTTATATACATCACTGTAATACAATTTAACATCATTAATATCATTATAATATATTTTAACGTCGTTAATATTATTGTAATATAATTTGACATCATTAAGATTATTGCAATATAATTTGACATCATTAAGATTATTGTAATATAATTTGACATCGTTAATATTATTGTAATATAATTTGACATCGTTAATATTATTGTAATATAATTTGACATCGTTAATATTATTGTAATATAATTTGATATCATTGTAATTTGGTTAACAAGGATTACCTCCATTCTGAATGACAGAACCACTAAGACAAGATTTCCGAAATAGTGGAATAAATAGGATCAATAAAACCGTGCCCAGATTTCAGCGATAGTGGTGAACAATCGTCTGAACTTGCAATGAAAGCTCAATTATCTCACGCTGTGAGCAAACGATCGGGCGTCATTTGGTAAGTCGTAAACCCTTCGATGCGAACTCAAAACCGATTATAAATGGAGCGGTGACATTTTATTTCCCTCATTCACAAGGCACGATAAACTTTGTCGTTTAGACCTTTCGTTGCGCGAATTCGAATGCGGCTTCAAATTAAGCAAGATCGTGAAAATAGTTGCACAGTCTTACCGAGTAGTATAGAATGTACTTACCAATAAATACAGCCACAAAGAATGTCAAAAGTACAAATATATGATTTTGACATATCCAATATTATGTCAACTCAAATTTACGAAGTTATATGAAGGGTAGGGATTATTTGAAATCACATGGCAATGCTATGCCGAAAATGGTTTCCGCCACCATAGTAGATGGTATTGCATGGCCACACAGATGCAGCGGTAATAGCATTTGTAATTTTACGAATAAGAATCTTAGATGCTAGCCTGTAAACTATGACGATTAAATCTCACATCATTCGCAAGACGACTTATTTGATAATAAATGTTTCCAATCATAGGCATTGCAAGTCTTTGCCCATTTCACTTTAGCTGTCACATTCACACACACAGTGGATTGGGCCGTGATGTTTGTTCGGTGAATTATCTTATCGGATCCCTGGACATATGCCATGATTACTTATGGTATAACGAACGAATTGCTTATCGTTCGTAAGAAGATTTGAAAATGCGTATTTATCTATATCTGAAAATGCGTATTTTCTACCATAGGCATTGCACGTTGCCTATTTCAGTCTTAAACTTTTAGACGTCACATTTGGCCTACAGTGGATTAGGGCGAGGGGTTGGTCCGGTGAATTATCTTATTGGATCCCTGGTCATATTATGCCAAGATTACTTACAACGAACGAGACGCACATTGTTCATCAGAGGAATTTATCTGGCGTATTTTGCGTATTTTCTGCCATAGACCATTTTAGTGGTAAGATCTTAGACGTCACATTGGTTTGGTGCTTGTTCCATGGATTGATTTGTTGAACCCCTGGACATGCAATGTCTTTATTACTTCTTCTTAAAGTATATCAAGATACTGGTGACATCTCCACATCCAAACAGATTAGTACCAATGGATTACTTGAACATATCGCAGCAACTTCAGAGGAAATGTAAGACATACTTGGAAACTTCTAACATATTGCGCCTTGCATCACAACTCGCAAACAAAAATTCTAACACTTCCTTTGAAGTAGGATGTATTTCTTTGTTACTGTGAACATGTTATTTTTTTGTTGATGTACATTGGTTAATAAACAGTATATTTATTCATAAGATGGCATTTCATTTGTGGTGTTTTCTGCATCATGAAACAATTCAGATTCAAGATTACTTTGTTATCCCAAGTCTTCTAGGTCTAACCACCCCATCCTAGAAAGTAGTATACCTGGTGCCGGTTTATTCGATATGTTACGTTATATTTATATTACATTGAATATAACTGTAAATAAATAATCTAAAATCTCGCTTTTTAAAAATCTTATTATTCGCGTGTTTTTCTGTCGCCTTCTTATAATTAATATAACCTAGCGGAATCAATGAAAAACGCAGAAACTCTTAAAGGGAAACTCTAAAAGGGTATTCTGACAATCCTTGTTATAAAGAGATTTCCTGTAAATTACCAACCCAACAATTCATTGTAATGTTCCATCAATATCGGTTAAATCTAGTGTAAGTACATGAAGATATTCAGTATCACCATTCGTTTTCAGATTTGACACACTGTTACATATCTTAAATGCTTTTATATGGTCATGGTGCTATCCTCGAGCAAATTTCACACGAGAATCGGAATTTTATGATAATATTGGTGAGACGGATTGACTTATCTTTTTTACATCAAACATCGTTGAAAGTCGCTCAAACTGCAATTCTCCGCCACGAACTATGTAACACCAGATTGTAAAGATATTTACTTAAATAAATTTTCTATAAGAAAGGAACATATTACATCATGTAGTAAGGGAATGACATCATACATTCGAATGGCCGTGGGTTCCGTGAGTTATTATGCAAGTAAACAAACATAAAAAAATATCACATTTATTCTTAGGAACCGCATTATTCTGTTCAAAAACGAAATTCTTTTTTGCATAAATGCATATTTATAACAGGATACCGAGCAAAAGTCTTCCGTGAGGTTTATTTATTTATTTAGTTTTTTTTTTGGAATAACTTATGATAACTTGATTTTCAAATCAGAATGCGTAATAAGGAAGTTGAGGGAATAATCATTTTTGGGAAATTTCTGTCGTAAGTTTTTTAATATTTATATTGTAATGAATTAATAAATTTATTCAAAACATTAAAATACACGAACAAGTTGCTTTTTTCTACAGTTTAATAAAAAAAATGCTGTTTGAAAATGTTGTTATTGTTAGAAAAAAAACACATTCTTCTCTTTTATGTAGCAAAAAACTACACAGAAAAGAAGAATGAGGGCTAATAGCAATGTTTGCTTTTGAATTTATAATATTTTTGCTTCCAAATTATCGCCAAATGTATCTTTTCACATATTTTTAGACAAATAATAATAAAAATACTGTCCAGATTTATTTTTCAATCAGTGGATTTTTTAAATTAAAAATCATATCAAATTATTAGGAAAATTTCAGTACATATTCTAGCCAAATGTGTTTAAATATTAAACTTATTTTTATATATAAGATAACTAATTTGTAATATTTATAAGTAATCAATTATTATATACGATAATTTATTAACATGGTGTCGCTTCACTTGTACCAATGGTTGATAAAGATAAAATAAAAACAACACTTATTATCAGAATTGCAATAAAAACTAAAAATTAGTTTTTATATAGGATGATAATTTATTAGCATGGTGTCACTTTATGACTTTCATAATAGTGACTTTCTGAATAGTCACTTTCTGACAAAAAACTATAAATCAGTTATTATATAGGATGACAATTTATTAAAATGGTGTCACTTTACTTGCTCCAATGGTTGCCGGAGATATAATAAAAACAATAGTTATTGCGAGAATTGCAATAAATACTATACCTTTATATTTATATACGATGATAATTAATTAACATGGTGTCGCTTCACTTGTACCAATGGTTGATAAAGATAAAATAAAAACAACACATATTATCAGAATTGCAATAAAAACTAAAAATTAGTTTTTATATAGGATGATAATTTATTAGCATGGTGTCACTTTATGACTTTCATAATAGTGACTTTCTGAATAGTCACTTTCTGACAAAAAATATAAATCAGTTATTATATAGGATGACAATTTATAAAAATGGTGTTACTTTACTTGCTCCAATGGTTGCCGGAGATATAATAAAAACAATAGTTATTGCGAGAATTGCAATAAATACTATACCTTTATATTTATATACGATGATAATTAATTAACATGGTGTCACTTTATGACTTTCATAATAGTGACTTTCTGAATAGTCACTTTCTGACAAAAAACTATAAATTAGTTATTATATAGGATGGCAATTGATTAAAATGGTGTCACTTTACTTGTTCCAATGGTTGATGGAGATATAATAAAAACAATAGTTATTGCGAGAATTGCAATAAATACTATACCTTTATATTTATATACGATGGTAATTAATTAACATGGTGTCACTTTATGACTTTCATAATAGTGACTTTCTGAATAGTCACTTTCTGACAAAAAACTATAAATTAGTTATTATATAGGATGGCAATTGATTAAAATGGTGTCACTTTACTTGTTCCAATGGTTGATGGAGATATAATAAAAACAATAGTTATTGCGAGAATTGCAATAAATACTATACCTTTATATTTATATACGATGATAATTAATTAACATGGTGTCGCTTCACTTGTACCAATGGTTGATAAAGATAAAATAAAAACAACACTTATTATCAGAATTGCAATAAAAACTATAAATTAGTTTTTATATAGGATAATAACTTATTAACATGGTATCACTTTATGACTTTCATAATAGTGACTTTCTGAATAGTCACTTTCTGACAAAAAACTATAAATTAGTTATTATATAGGATGACAATTTATTAAAATGGTGTCACTTTACTTGCTCCAATGGTTGCTGGAGATATAATAAAAACAATAGTTATTGCGAGAATTGCAATAAATACTATACATTTATATTTATATACGATGATAATTAATTAACATGGTGTCACTTTACTTATTCCAATGGTTGATAAAGATAAAATAAAAACAACACTTATTATCAGAATTGCAATAAAAACTATAAATTAGTTTTTATATAGGATAATAATTTATTAGCATGGTGTCACTTTATGACTTTCATAATAGTGACTTTCTGAATAGTCACTTTCTGACAAAAAACTATAAATTAGTTATTATATAGGATAATTTATTAAAATGGTGTCACTTTACTTGCTCCAATGGTTGGTGGAGATATAATAAAAACAATAGTTATTGCGAGAATTGCAATAAATACTATACCTTTATATTTATATACGATGATAATTAATTAACATGGTGTCACTTTATGACTTTCATAATAGTGACTTTCTGAATAGTCACTTTCAGACAAAAAACTATAAATTAGTTATTATATAGGATAATTTATTAATATGGTGTCACTTTACTTGTTCCAATGGTTGGTGGAGATATAATAAAAACAATAGTTATTGCGAGAATTGCAATAAATACTATACATTTATATTTATATACGATAATAATTAATTAACATGGTGTCACTTTATATATTCCAGTGATTGATAGAGATGAGAAAAATATTTATTGTCAGAATTGCAATGTAATATTTCTTCTTTTGAAAATTGTCATTTCAAGTATACATCTTTTTTTTCAAAGAGCAGTATTTGGGATATCGGAGTTTGAAAAGTTTTAAGCTCTTCAATTGAAAAGAATTGTAACTTCCCCATCTAAATCTTTTCTTGAAAATCTGATTATGATTTCAGAAACTTTTACATCGGAGGATAATTTAGCAGTGGAATGTCCGCCTCAATTTGTAAGAGGATTCAAATTGATCCATCACCCACAAATTAGATCGGTTATAAGGAAACAGAGTATGTGAAAAATGTGGTGAAGTATTTTATCTTTTTGTTTTTTTCTTGTTCTTTATTAATAACCCAAAAAACAAAATTTGGAATTCCGGATTTCAAAATTAAATTTGGAATTCCGGATTTCGTAATTCAAAATTAAATTCCGGAATTAAATTAAATTTGCTTTTCACATTGTGTTCAAGTAGATATACATAATCTGCAAAACTAAATTAATTTATTAAATAATACAAGAAAAATTTAATTATAAATTTCGGTTATTTTAACTAATATATGTATAATCAAAAACGTGTTTTAATAAAACTAATAAAAATTTTAATCTTTTTAAAAAAATTAATTTTTTGAAGAATATATTACTGTGTATCAAAATGTTTAAAATTATTAAATATATTACTAATATTTATATTTATTTTAAAATTTACAATATTGGTTAAAAGTCTTATAGGAGTATCCAACTAGAATACCAGATGGAAATTTCATTAAATTTAAGTTTTAGTATTCTGGGTTCAATATATTAGTTGTTGATGCTGAATTAGGAAACTAAGCTCCTTTTCTCTGTTTAAAATATGGTGTGTTGGGGATGGTGACACATCACAAATAAGTTTGTAAAAGTTTGCAAGATTTCATACCATTAAAATAGGATTGTATCTTTAAGTAGCTTTTTACAAGGGCCTCATAACACAAGCCCAGCTTGACTCGCCACTAGCACACGTTCCAAAACCCAAAAACATGAGTGTTGCCAAATGCTCTCACATAACTGCTGAAAAATCGTCAAGTAGAGAGCGCATAGAAGTTGATGCGAAGATTTAATATAATAGTTTAATAATTAATTTAAGAGATTTAAGATTTAATAGCTTTTAACTTAGAAAAAGAATAATTAATAGTTTTAAGAAAGTATAATTAGAAGATATTTTTTATAACTTCTTAATTAATAGAACTTAGTTAGGAAAATCTAATAGTTTTTTTCATTAGATTTATATATTAAATCTCAATACTATTTATTAATTTATATTCTTGCTAAAAATATGACAGTCTTGTAAATTTAGAATTAAAATAATCTGTTTATTATAACTCACTTAAATTTTAACATTTTTTATGATTCGAAAAAATAAACCATTTCTAATGTCCCTATTTGCAAAAAAATTGAATCTAATGGACATAATTCTAATTTTCACACCACAATTCTTCTTATTTTAATTTAACTAGATAAATACGAAGTTCAAAAACATAAATTACCTCATATTGGCTAAGCTTGTTAGTTTAATTTTCTTAAATTCTTAAAAGCAAGTCTAAAAACAGATTCTACAGAAGAATATGCATGAAAATAAAAAAGCTATTACTGTTTAATGGTAACTAATGATGAACTAAAAGCCTACGCTTAAAGCGATAACATAGTGGTTCATGTTACTGCTTTGAAGTTTACAACTTGCTACTGCTTTGAAGCAATAAATCGACAATAAAAGTCTAGTCAAACAGGATATGTTCTCAGACATTTGAAGCTTACTACAAATCAGTCGTTCACTTTTCCACTCTGAAATAGTTTACTCAAAGGATTTGAGGACAAATTTAACAATTTTAGGAAATAGCAAAAAAAAACCTACCGAAAAGGACAAATTCCAAGTAATTTCCTGCTTATAGCCTGCAGGATATACGTTGAAAACTATAGTCCTGTGTGTATTATAGACTAAAGGATTATAGGAATTTTTTTCCGGAAGTATTGCAAAACTCTGTTCTGTAAGACCAACGCCATTTCTTTCATTAATAAGTAAATAAATAGGAATTTTGTATGTAATAACTATAAAAAATGTTTCAAAACTAAAGACAAAAAAACTTATAAAGAGATGTCAACTGATAAATGATGAAATTGAGCTTTACACATACAAAGGCAGGTAGAAAAAATGAGGCACTCATTGGTGTGTGTTAATAAATTAAAAAAAAAAAAAAAAAAACTTCGAATAAAGTCATATATAAGAATGTAAAGTTCTTTACAAAACAGGTAAAGTTTAAGTTTATTAACAGGTTAAGTTTACAGTTAATTATTAAATTAATAATTAAATGTGACATTGATCAAGATTTTCAGTTCTAAAAGTTGTATTATAAATCATTGTAAATGTATCATGTTTTTTTTTCTTTTTGTTATCCCAATTATTATTTGTATTTATCTTCTTTGCGGTTAAATTGTATTAAATTTTAAAATTAATATTTTTATGACAGAAAAAATTGTCATTAAAATTTTGTGCTGTCTACTGTTTCTTTTTGGAAGGGTTATTGGATTGCCAGATTTAAGTTGATGGATTAACTAACATCATTTGTTTCTACTTTACCGTTTGTATTTTATATGATATCTGTTGTCGTGCAAACTTGAAATTGGAAAAAAAATTTCGTGTTTCAAAATGAAAGAATTATAATTTAAAGTATATATTTAATGTTAAAATTGGTTTTACTTTCATAAATCCTTTTTCTAATCTACTTTATTTTGAATACGTTCCTATGAATGAGTTGTGTAAATTTTATTGTTATATATTAACCATTTCAGCTTTATGCTTTTTTTTTATTTTGCTTTAATAAGCTACATAAGGTTACATTTATTTTTACCATTTAAAAGCTAAGATTTATAGAATTTACACTTTTTAAACAATTACCTCATCATGATAAAATTTAAACCCTCGTGGCTTACAAAAAAATATATATATATATATATGTATTATAATTCACTCTTCAATAATCCTGGTTATAAAAAAATTTTAGTAATTAGAAAAAAAAATTGCATTACTTTTCAGCTCTAGAAAAATCAAAAGATAAGAAATTTAATTTCGAACAAAACGTAGATTAAAATAATACCGCTTTAAGTCTATCAGAAATTAAATTATAAACGTTCTGAAACAAGATATACAGAAATAGCTTCTTATTTCACCCTGTATAAAATAACTCAAAAATAAGTATTTCTTAAAATGTACTGGAGTTCTTACTCTTATAGTCAAAAGCGATTTTAGAATGTAAGAATCTTCCAAGGATCGCAGGGTGTTTATTTTTTCGCTCAATGTTGATCAGCTGTTTGTTGTTCGTTTATCCCAGCTGCAGCAGTGGCAGCTTAAATTCGGAAGATAAGCGACGTCGCTTCGTTTGAAATGGAAATTTTTGTTTTATATCTTGTTATTTTTTCCCGCGTTCTCCAGTAGAAATTCTGTTACAACCAGGTTCTCTAACAATAGTAGATTTGTCTGACGTTCACTTGGCCGTAAATGTTTTTGTTGCTGCTTGGATAAGCAACGAAAATATTATTTTTGCCAGAAAAGTAAATTTTTGTCAGTCCTTTTTTTTTTTTTTTTTTTTTTTTGTAAGTACTATACTCAAAAAGTCCTTTTAAAAAAACAACTAAAAATGATGGAAGTTATTTGATGGACGATTCTGGAAATTTCCTTTGAAAATTGCTGAACATGCTGGAAGTGAAATATTTTTCGTTAGTCTTTTAAGATGTTGAATACAACCTATTTTGAAATAGTTATGAGTTTGAAAAGTAAATAGAAATATAGCAAGATACCATTTTTTCATTGGTTTAAAATTTCCTGAAACAACTACTTATGCAAATTGTTTTAGTTTAGGACACACTGAAATAACTTCAAATGATTTTGAGTATTGTTTAAAAAGAGGCGGAAACTCATTTACAGGAAAAAAAATAACCGATGTTTTATGTGAACAAATTCTTTATTTATGATGAGAAAAATGCAAAACTGACTACATTTTAGAAAAACAAAATTGTTGCAAAATTTTAAAAAGTTATATAACAACTCTACATCAATATGTAAACTCGATATAATTTTGCCATTGATTTAACATCTCTTGTATAAGTTACTTATGCAATTTGGTTATAAAAAAAATCTAGTAATTATAAATATTATATTACTTCCCAGTTTTAGAAAAATTAAACGAAATTAAATTTAATTTCGAACAAAACGTAGTTTAAAATAATACCGCTTTGAGTCGATCAAAAATTCAATTATAACATTCTGAAACAAGAGATATAGGAATGGCTTCTTATTTCACCCGGTAAAAATAAGTATTTCTTAAAATGTACTTGAGTTTCTTCCTTTTATAGTCAAAAGCGAATTTAAAATGTAAGAATATTCAAAGGATCCCAAGGTGTTTATTTTTTCGCTCTATGATGATCAGCTGTTTGTTGTTCGTTTATCCCAGCTGCAGCAGTAGCAGCTTAAATTCGGAAGATAAGCGACGTCGTTTTGTTTGAAACGGAAATTTTTGTTTTATATATCTTGTTATTTTTTCGCGTTTTCCACTGGAAATTCTGTTACAACCAGGTTCTCTAACAATGGTACATTTGTCTGGCGTTCACTTGGCCGTAAATGTTTTTGTTGCTGCGTGGATAAGCAACGAAAATATTATTTTTGCCAGAAAAGTAAATTTTCGAGAGTCCTTGTTGTAAGTATTATACTCAAGAAGTCTTTTAAAAAAAAACAGCTAAAAATGATGGAAGTTATTTGATTGACGATTCTGGGAATTTCCTTTGAAAATTGCTAAACATACTGGAAGTGAAATACTTTAAGTTCGCCTTTTGATTTGTTGAATGCAAACTACTTCGAAATAGTTGGAAGTGAAAGATGACTTTGAATAGTAAATAAAGTAAATAGAAATATAGCAAGATACCACTTCATCACTGATTTAACGTTTACTGAAAGAGTTACTTATGCAAATTGTTTTAGTTTAGTACACACTAAAAATAACTTCACAGGATTTCAAGTATATTTTAAAAAGAGGAAGAAACACATTTGCAGAAAAAAAATAACCGATATTTTATGAAAACAAATTTTTTATTTATGATGAGCAAAATAAAATATGGCTGCATTTTTAAAATATACATTTTAAAAAAACAAAATAGCTGCAAAATTGTAAATGTTATATAACAACTCTACATCAATATATAAACTCGATAACATTTTGCCGTAGATTAAACATCTTCTGCAACAGTTACTTATGCAAATTGGTTATGAAACAAAATCTAGTAATTACAAAAATTATATTACTTCCCAGTTTTAGTAAAATCAAAAGAAATTAAATTCAATTTCGAACAAAACGTAGCTTAAAATAATACCGCTTTGAGTCTATCAAAAAGTGAATTATAAACGTTCTGAAACAGAGATACAGGAATTGCTTCTTATTTCACACGGTAAAAATAATTCTAAAAGAAGTCCTTTTTTAAAATGTACTTGAGTTTCTTCCTTTTCTAGTCAAAAGCGATTTTAGAATGTAAGAATCTTCCAAGTTTCCCAGGGTGTTTATTTTTTCGCTCTATGATGATCAGCTGTTTGTTGTTCGTTTATCCCAGCTGCAGCAGTGGCAGCTTAAATTCGGAAGATAAGCGACGTCATTTTGTTTGAGATGGAAATTTTTGTTTTATATCTTGTTATTTTTTCCCCGAGTTTTCCAGTAGAAATTCTGTTGCAACCAGGTTCTCTAACAATAGTAGATTTGTCTGGCGTTCACTTGGCCGTAAATGTTTTTGTTGCTGCGTGGATAAGCAATGAAAATATTATTTTTGCCAGAAAAGTAAATTTTCGTCAGTCCTTTTTTTTTGTACGTATTATACTCAAAAAGTCCTTTGAAAAAACAACTAAAAATGATGGAAGTTATTTGATGGACGATTCTGGGAATTTCCTTTGAAAATTGCTGAACATACTAATAGTGAGATACTTTTCGTCCGTCTTTTAAGACTTTGAAATAGTTATAAGTGTAAAGATGACTTTGAAAATAAATAGCAATATGGCAAGATGCTATTTTGTCATTGGTTTAACATTTCTTGCAACAGTTACTTTTGCAAAATGTTTTCTCACATATTGTAAAACAGTTTTAAAAAATTAGTGTTGTAAATTTTGCTGATGACTAATTTATTTCAACAACTTTCAATTAATATAGTTTTAAAAATAAAACCTTGAAAGATGTACGCTTTATTTAAAATATTCCTCACCATTCATCCAATATGGTGAGGATGGTTGGCAAGGTATATTTCACCAATTCGTAATTCAATCCATTTTGTAAAATTTTCTAGTATTCTCCAATATATTAATAAGTGAAAATAAAGGAGTAGTTATAAATACTGCCAAACAAAAATAATATTGTTAGTATTGATGAAATAAAATAAATTTCAAAATATATCTTAAAAATAAACCGAAGGTTTATTAATGAAATATCTGTATTTTCACGCATTCTTGTTGAAGAAGAAATTGAACATTTTGTGATTCATAATGAGTATTTATGCTGGCCATATTACTTTTATAGAATCTTCAGGATATGCATTAGCAATGATGAACATTTGTCTTTATGAATTTAAAAAGTGAAATATTAATAATAAATCAAAAATAATATTTATCTACATATATTTTTTATAGCTTATGTATTTTGTCATGACAAATATTTTTCTAGAACAAGAATTCGAATCCTTTTGCATTTTATTCTTTACCTCGTAAGGTAAATATTGCAGACATATTTCACTGTTAAAATAAAGCCAATAGATTCAATAAAAATAATATTAAAATAATATTTTTAAAAATCGTAAAATAAAATCAGTTTAAAAGAATTGTTGAAAAATATATTTTTGTAATTATACGTTTACTTTTCCTCAATCAAATATGTCTTCAAATACATATGTCTTCCTTTTACCTCGATCAAAAGATAAGAAATTCCATTCCACAGATTTATCGTGCCCATCTGGAATTTAATGCTTCTTCTTACACATTGGCAAGAGTGCCTCCTGTGACGTTCAAAAAGAAATGGTCAGTTGGCCTATGGACTGTCACCTGGTGAGGAAGTATCTTTCACATACCCTGCGCTTACCTGAGTATCGGGTTTCCGGCTTAGAAGTGGAGTCCTTGCATGAATCTATAATAATGTCTTTAAATGTGTTGCATATTGTCTGTAATTGTATGCGTGTATAAATAAAGCTGCGAGTTCATCAACCTGGCCCTCATGTATCTCAACCCAACCACACCCATTTACAATCTGTTTGTCCAACCTACACACTACAATGCAGAATTGTTTGACTAAATTTAAAATGGCTTAACTCAAAACATTAAATCGCCTGTTAATAAGTGCATTATATATTTCTAATTGGTGTATGATTATATTTTAATCAATACGCCATTTAAAGAATATTTAAAAGATCAGACTACTTACTACATATCAGTAAGTGACAGAAGGGACTTAAAAGAACCAAGTATACTTAATAAATTTGAATCATACCATTACAGGAACTGGTTTCTTTTTTCCCTTTCTAACTGATTATATATGCGAGCGTGCTGCAAAATCATTCTAGTTCTCACGAAAGTTGTCTTTTCTGAAGATAATTATGCGATTTCCGTCTCATGCGTTCTACTTCTCGCTGTCTTGCATTAACTAGACTAGGATTGCAATTAATGTCACTAAACTTTTAAATTGTTGTAATTAGTGTGTTATTCGAGGATTTATGACCTCTGATTGCAAGCTCTGCGTGTGATTTAACAGACTATCATGATTTCCTTTGCCGTTTTAGTTAGGCCTGCCTGGCCTTAAAAGAAGATTTAATTAGATTTTGAAAATGCTTTTAATTTTTTTGATAAATGAGATTTGTATGCCTTTTTAAATTTATGATGGTACCCTAAGTGATATATCTTATATAGATTATTTATGTTATATTGTTATATAGATCAATATGTCAACATATATCGATTGATATATGTTATTTAGCTGTTTCAGTATTTAAATTAATTTTTATAAGATTTGTTTTTAAAAAGATTGTTTAATTTTACTAATTAATATTTACAGATTTGAAGTTCCAAATTGAAATAAATGCTAATTAAATATAAATGATAAATGCAGAGTTTAAAATAATGAGATAAATTTGTGTCAGACTGGAGAAACTTAATTAAACTGTAATGTATTAGTAATTAAACTGTTGTAATGAATTATATTAATGATGTTTGAATGAACATCATTAATATAATTCAATATTACATCTAATTTCTACTTCGATGAATCAACTGCATAATTGATAATTAAGGAATGTAATAATAGAACAATTAAAACGATGAAATAATGCTTGAAATCCTTTTAAAACATTCATCAAGGAAAATGTGTTTTCAACTAAATCGAAAAAAATTGTAAACTTATTTGAAATTTATCCACTTTTAAATATTAAAATTAGATAAAATATTTAATATAATAAATTTTATCAAAATCTAATAATTGGGATACTTACAAAAGACACAAAATCATTTCTAACAGCTTTTGTATAAACTTTCAACTATAAATTTTATTTTACCAACAGACAATTCTTGTTGATAAAATGTTGATTTGTTGAAATTGTTAAAATTGTTGAATAAATTGTGGTCTTATTCTGATTTGAAAATTATCTTCTTTTTAATTTGTGTAAATTGATTATATTTAAGCGAATTAAATGATAATTTAATTCAAAAATTTATTAGAAATATACTTCAATAAAAAAATTTAGTTGTTAAATGTATTTATTGTGCGACTAATAGCTTTAGCCTGTTTCAATTTTTATATTTTTAAAAGTATATTATTTTACAACACAAAATAATTTCTACTAAAATTATAAAATATACATAATTTGGTTTATTAATTTATTCTTTTCTGGTAATTAATTCAATCATATTATGTGAAAAATAATGATATTCATAACATTAACAATTTCGTTTTGCTTTCAAATCTAAAATATACATAATTTGCTTTATTAATGAATCATTTGTTACAATTAATACAATCATATTACATTAAAAGTAATAAATTATAAAGACTTTAAAGTGAAGCATCCTTAATAATTAATCTTTAGCTCTTAATTTTAGAAAAACATTATTCCTTTTTAATTGTTCTAGAATTATTCTTTTTCCAAAAAAGAAAACCGTTTGAATATCATTATCAATTTCATTTTGCCTTAAATCTACTATAATTACTTTATTTTCCGGGAAAAAATACTCTCTTGAAACTAAGCCTGAATAAATTTTGCGCTACAAGCAAAGATTGAATGTGGTAAACTTCCAGTAATGAGATGAATTCAAATTCACTTTTTTTCATTCTTTTTATTGTTCTACTCTTAAATTTCTAGCGCTTGAAATTAAAGAAATGCTAATTTGCATATGACGAGGCGTAAAATTCCTTATTTAAATTCCTTTAGACCAGTGCATAGAGTAGGGGGTGCTATTGAAAGTCTAGGAAGGGATAGTTCGTAGCTAGTGTACCGTAAACTTATCCATTTATAAACTGTTTGACTAAACAAATTCATCACTGGACTGTTAAGTAACTTAAGCAGTGCGTTTTGGTTCCAGGAGTTAATTTTTTTTAAATGTATCGTTGAAGGAATACAAAAGAACTGAGATGAAGGCACACTTATTTGTCGCTTTTTCAGAAAATTAACATTTTAAAGGAAAATGCGAAACAAACAATTTTTAATCTTGCCTTAAGAGTAATTTTTTTCTGCATTTTGATACACTTAATTGCATTTACTGTACATATTTTTAGCTACATTTTTATTTTTGTATGTTTTTAATCTTTACGAATTTGCATTCAATTATAATTTATGTCATAAAAGTACTAAGCATCTTTCAGGATAAAAAAAAAGCCTTTATAATGCATCACAAATTCTTAGCACCAAACTGAAGTCAGTTAATTTAAGCGAGATAAAATTTAGATCCATTGTTGAATATCAAACAAAAACGTGAAATTAGTAAGGATAAAGTTAGATAAAGTTTTTATTTTATATTATTTTATGGTATTATAACTTTGTGTTAGTTTTTAACCTTGTTTATGCCTTCGTTTAAATATAATTAAACAGAATTTTTACAATATACTTAAATTGTGTTGATGAAACGTTAACGAAATTATAGGTACTAAACTTCATGGCTTCAATTTGTATATTTTATAAAATTATCGACAACACAAAACTATTTCAACCGAAAATCTAAGATACACATAATTTTCTTTAAATATTTATCACTTGTTACAATTAATAGAATCATATTTTATGAAAAAGCAATAAATTATAATGACTGTTTTAAAATAAAGAATCATTAATAATTAATCTTTAGCGCTTAATTTTACCAAAACATTATGCTTTATTAATTAATCTTGAGATCGTTTGAATATCATTATCAATTTCATTTTGCCCTAAACCTACCATAATTACTTTATTCTCAATAAAAAATCTCTCTTGAAACTAAGCCTGAATAATTTTTGCGCTACAAGCCTAGATTGAATACGCTAAACTTCCAACAGTAATGAGATGAATTCAAATTCCCTTTTTTTTTCATTCATTTTATTGTTCTACTCTTAAATTTCCAACGCTTGAAATTAAGGAAATGCTAATTTGCATATGACGAGGCGTAGAATTCCTTATTTAAATTCCTTTAGACCAGTGCATATGGTGGGGCGTGCTATTGAAAGTTTAGGAAGGGATAGTTCGTAGCTAGTGTACCGTAAACTTATCCATTTATAAACTGTTTGACTAAACAAATTCATCACCGGACTGCTAAGTAACTCAAGCAATGTGTTTTTGTTCCAGGAGTTAATTTTGTTTTAAATGTATTGTTGAAGGAATACAAAAAAACTGAAATGAAGGCACACTTATTGGTATGTTGCTTTTTCAGAAAATTAACATTTTAAAAGAAACTGCGAAACAAACAATTTTTAATCTTGCCTTAAGAGTAATTTTTTTCTGCATTTTGATACACTTAATTGCATTTACTGTACATATTTTTAGCTACATTTTTATTTTTGTATGTTTTTAATCTTTACGAATTTGCATTCAATTATAATTTATGTCATAAAAGTACTAAGCATCTTTCAGGATTAAAAAAAAGCCTTTATAATGCATCACAAATTCTTAGCACCAAACTGAAGTCAGTTAATTTAAGCGAGATAAAATTTAGATCCATTGTTGAATATCAAACAAAAACGTGAAATTAGTAAGGATAAAGTTATATACATTTTTGACTTTATATTATTTTATGGTATTATAACTTTGTATTAGTTTTTAACCTTGTTTATGCCTTCTTTTTGAATATAATTAAACAGAGTTTTTAAAATATACTTAAATTGTGTTGTTAAAACTTTAACGAAATGATAGAAACTTCAAGGCTTCAATTTGTATATTTAATAAAATTATTTCAACTGAAAATCTGAGATATACATAATTTTCTTTAAATATTTATCATTTGTTACAATTAATAGAATCATATTTTATGCAAAAGCAATAAATTATAATGACTGTTTTAAAATAGAAAATCATTAATAATTAATCTATAGCGCTTAATTTTAGAAAAACCTTATGCTTTATTAAATATTCTTGAGAAAATCGTTTGAATATCATTGTCAATTTCATTTTGCCCTAAAACTACCATAATTTCTTTATTCTCCAGAAAAAAATCTTTCTTGAAAATAATCCTGAATAATTTTTGCGCTACAAGCCAAGATTGAATACAGTAAATTTCCAACAGTAATGAGATGAATTCAAATTCCCTTTTTTTTCATTCATTTTATTGTTCTACTCTTAAATTTCCAGCTCTTGAAATTAAGGAAATGCTAATTTGCATATGACGACGCGTAAAATTCCTTATTTAAATTCCTTTAGACCAGTACATAGGGTGGGTGTGCTATTGGAAGTTTAGGAAGCTATAGTACGTACCTAGTGTATCGTAAACTTATCCATTTATAAACTGTTTGACTAAACAAATTCATCATCCGACTGTTAAGTAACTTAAGCAGTGCGTTTTGGTTCCAGGAATTAATTTTGTTTTAAATGTATTGTTGAAGGAATACAAAAGTACTGAGATGAATGCACACTTATTTGTTCGTTGCTTTTTCAGAAAATTAACATTTTAAAGGAAAAGGCGAAGCAAACAATTTTTTTTTTAATCTTGCCTTAACAGTAATTTTTTCTGCATTTTGTTACACTTAATTGCTTTTACTGTACATATTTTTAGCTATATTTTTATTTTTTATGTGTTTTTAATTTTTACGAATTTGCATTCAATTATAATTTATATCATAAAAGTACTAAGCATCTTTCAAGATAAAAAAAAGCCTTTATAATACATCACAAATTCTTAGCACCAAACTGAAGTCAGTTAATTTAAGCGAGATAAAATTTAGATCCATTGTTGAATATTAAACAAAAACGTGAAATTAGTAAGGATAAAGTTAGATAAAGTTTTACTTTATATTATTTTATGGTATTATAACTTTATTAGTTTTTAACATTGTTTATGCCTTCTTTTTGAATATAAGTAAACGGAGTTTTTAAAATATACTTAAATTGTGTTGTTAAAACTTAAACTTCAAGGCTTCAATTTGTATATTTTATGAAATTATTTCAACCGAAAATCTGAGATATACATAATTTTCTTTAAATATTTATCATTTGTTACAATTAATAGAATCATATTTTATGAAAAAGCAATAAGTTATAATGACTGTTTTAAAATAAAGAATCATTAATAATTAATCTTTAGCGCTTAATTTTACAAAAACATTATACTTTATTAATTATTCTTGAGAAAATCGTTTAAATATCATTATCAATTTCACTTTCCCCTACACCTACCATAATTACTTTATTCTCAACAAAAAATCTCTCTTGAAACTAAGCCTGAATAATTTTTGCGCTACAAGCCAAGATTGAATACGGTAAACTTCTAATAGTAATGAGATGAATTCAAATTCCCTTTTTTTCATTCATTTTATTGTTCTACTCTTAAATTTCCAGCGCTTGAAATTAAGGAAATGCTAATTTGCATATGACGAGGCGTAAAATTCCTTATTTAAATTCCTTTAGACCAGTGCGTAGGGTGGGGTGTGCTATTGAAAGTTTAAGAAGGGATAGTTCGTACCTAGTGTACCGTAAACTTATCCATTTATAAACTGTTTGACTAAACAAATTCATCACGGGACTGTTAAGTAACTTAAGCAGTGCGTTTTGGTTCCATGAGTTAATTTTGTTTTAAATGTATTGTTGAAATAATACAAAAGAACTGTGATGAAGGCACACTTATTTGTTCGTTGCTTTTTCAGAAAATTAACATTTTAGAGGAAAATGCGAAACAAAGAATTTTTAATCTTGTCTTAAGAGTAATTTTTTCTGCATTTTGTTACACTTAATTGCATTTACTGTACATATTTTTAGCTACATTTTTATTTCTATGTGTTTTTAATCTTTACGAATTTACATTCAATTATAATTTGTCTTAAAATGTACTAAGCAATTTTCAAGATAAAAAAAAATTTTAATTACAGGCAGCTTTTATATGGCAGCTTATCACAAATTCTTAACATCAGACTGAAATCAATTAATTTAAGCGAGATAGAATTTAGAACTATTGTTGAATATCAAACAAATATTTGAAATTTAATGTACTGTAAGTCTGAAGTTAGATAAATAATTTTTTTAAATATTATTTTCATTGTATTATAACTTTGTATAAGTTTTAATCTTGTTTATTCCATCTTTTGAATACAATAAAAATATGTTTTGAAATAAATTTAAATTGTGTTGGTTCCACTTTAAAGAAATGATAGATATTAAAAATTAAGGCCAAACAGAAGTTGTTTGACATCGATTAATTGTCAATCTGATACGTCTGGTAGTCATACTAATTACTTCATCTGTTTAAGAAAACATACTAATTAAGTTCAATTATATTTCCTGCCACTATAGATAACCTAAAATAACGGGACAAAATATATTTTTAAGTTATGACAAAAACTATGCAGGACACTGTTATTTATTATTTATTTATTTATTCATTTATTCATTGTGTCTTGGGAATATTTATCCTGCGATGGATCCCTGCTCACGTGGATCTGGAATTTAATGAAATTGCAGATTATTTGGCGAAGAATGGCAGAAGTCTGGATCAGACTGCCATTCCTATTTCCCTTGCAGATGCAAATATGCCTTAGCAAAATCTAAATTAAACACCAAATAACAACTAAATGTCGATAGACAAATGGCTGCTGCCCTCACAAGATTAAGAATGAAGCACCACAAAAATATGAAAATTTCTGCTGATGGCCTTAAAAAAATGCCCAAAAATGTGGCAGCTGCCCTGATATCGAGCTTAGTCCTCGTCCTGTCTTTCATTGCCCAGCTGTTGCAGCCGCCATGCATTGTCTGGACCATCCCTCGGGCGAGGTTTATGTTCCGAGCTGACATTCAACATAGCTAATATTATTCTGGAGCACCACGATATTTGATTTTCTTGTACTCTTCAGGGGATATAACATTTATTTATTGCAGATTTTTTTATGTTTCTGGTTTACTAAAATTCTGTGTACATAAAATTAATTAATCTTAATGAAATAAATATTTTAACAACAACTTTCTCACTTTAATAAATTTATCATCGAAGATGGTTAATCTGTCATAAGGTTTCCAATGATTTTTTTTTCTGCTAATACAGCATAATGTCGTTGCAAAATTTACTTTTTTCCTCATTTGATTGTCTTAACATTGTATTAGCAAATATAAACCAAACCTACAAAGATCACATTCATGAAATAATGGAATACTTCAGTGCAGTGCATTGCATCAATACTTCCACTTATTGCATGGAATGTACAGAAACTTCTATCGATTTTCGTGCACCCTTGGGATTCGCTAACTGCACTTGTCTGGTCGTCGTGTTCTATTGACCATTTGTAATGGCAAGCTCTTCTCTTCCACTCATTAGAAATGTAAACAATCGTTTTCGATTATGTTAAACGAACTGGTTGAATGCCAAAACTTCTGATCAATCTAGATGCGTGAGGAACAACTTTTAGTAACTGAAATCGTTAAATTGGTAAAGCACTCAGAATGGATAACTTGGTTTTTAATTATTAAAACATTGTTAATTACTTTTAATTTTATATATATTTTTAAAAATATCAATTATTAACGAGTAAATTCCAACTACTAGTTTTCTATACCATTTATGTGTATAAATTCCTTATAAAATATATATATATAGGTTCCTACATTAAAGATTTTAATGGGTTTAACTTCAGTCATAATTTTGTATTTATCGATACCAACATTATGGATTGAACACTTTAATTTTTCAAGATTTTTACATATCATTTAACATTTTCAATTTAAATTTATAACTTCTGAAAAATTTTCTACAACCTTTTTATATTAACCAATTTTTGAACAAGTTTAGTAAAATATAAATAACAGTAATGGATTCATTAGCACAAAAAGTCATCATAAATTATTTGATTTTACCAAACCGTTTTAAATAATTTTAATTCAAAAAAATTATAAATATTAAATTCCTCTATATAAGGACTAAAATATGTTTCAAATAAAATTATTCAAAAAAGTCCAGCCATTCTTAATAAAATCGGTCAAAAAACCTTAAAAACAAGTTACATTTTCTTAAGGATAAAAATTTTAAAAGCTGTAATCACCCTAATAAAAGTCCGTGTAATCAGAACCTGTTTTCTCTGGCCCTCCAGCAAAGACAAATCACTATTGTGTTGTAAGCTACAGTCCAGTCTCGAGCAAGCAAGTAGATGTATTCATTTGTATCTTGCATTGTACATATCATTTGCATTGTATCTCGAGCAAACATACATGTACACATATATAATATTACCCTATAATATTATAATGACATAACATTTGCATAGTATTTTACCAAACTTTAAAATTTTATTTGCATTAATTGTCTGCTAATCCAATGAAACAATTCAATTAAATTTGGTCAACAATTATATACTTGAAAAAAACATATATTCTAAAAACTAGAAAACTCTTTTAAATTGTTGAGCTGTAAAAAATAAGGTTAGTTATTTTAATACAAAGCGTGATACTCGGAAAAAGAACCAATAAAAGAAATTAAGGTTTAAACCATTTCATATAAGAATAAATTCATAGATAAAACGGCATATTTTGACTTGAAAACATTAGTTTCATATAAATCTAAATAAAAATCTCTCATCTCAAAAGATTTGTAACAAAACTTTTCCATTCGCAAAGAAATATCATGAAATCTTTTCCAAACCCAGACAAAAGACATATACAATGTGTTTTATCAAGCTCTCACATCAATTTCCGCATTTATTTTTTTTATATTTTTCTTCTCTATTTAGAATAGAATTTCATTTTTTCTTTCTCGTACCTAGTAAAGGTTCTCGACCTTCCAATGCACATGTAAGATCACAGCACGAGTCGGCGACCTAGATTTTTGAGAAGCGTTATTGCAGAACGTAACAAAACAATCTTCATCGTAACTCCAGCAAAATGCCATGAACTTGTGTTTTTTTCCCCGGTTCTATGATATTGTTGATTGTTGGTTCCCTTTCAGGGTGATGACTTTCTTAAGGTTGTTTATTGAGTCACCAAGGCACAAACAAAATTGGAGTTGGCTCTGCCCATTTTTCAGACTGATGTTAAGCGTGGGCATTTGCAGCATAAAGGATTTCGTGTGTTGGTGACGTTGTAATTTGTTATTCAAGAAGTTGAATAAAAATATTTAAAGCATGTTATTGTACATTTATCAGAAAATAAATTGAATACAATAAAAGATTAATGGTGAACAAGATTATGTATAAAAATAGTTATGCATAAATAAGAATAAGTTAATGTATAAAATAATATTGCACATAATAATGTAATTTTGTTTTGTTATAATACATAATATTGGACTTATATATAACATAATAATTATTAATATTGAGCATATTATTAATATTGGACATAATATTTCAATAATTATGTCCAATATTTTTATGAATAAAAATATTGGATATAAATTTATTCAATAAAAAGAAGAACATTGGGTTAAATTGCTTATAAACTAACTATTTATATAAAACGTCTGAATCTCTCGTTTAAAATATTTTTAAACTTAGCTATCCAAATCAGTTACGGAATATAATATTAAGTTTAAATTCAACAATGTTTATGAAACTATAAAAATTAATTTCGAAACATTATAAATAATCTTAATTATTATTTCTTTATTTTAAGATTTAAAATTTTTAAAATATTTATGTATCTTAAAGCCCACTAGATGTTCTACATTAACGTATTATTAAAATTCAATTCCGTTCATATGGGTAATATATGGAATTGAAGAGGAAATTTTTCATCGGATTATAACTTTTCTTAAACGAAACAATTAAATATTTACAATGGAGCTATCACTGCGTGAAGACTTAGATTGCTAAATAAAATATGAAGTTCATAAAAAATCCATAATTAAAATATTACATTTTTATCTAGTTCATCCTTTGATTTTATAAAGCAATATTTGCGTATCATTGTTTTAAATAACAGAATAAAATGCATAAATTTTCAAGTAGGTATTAAATTTTCAACAACTGCCTAAAACAGATATAACTAAATAAGTATTTTCATTCATAAAATTTCAATTTCTTTTACAATTTCTTAAATAAAATAAATGTAAAATAAATAAATAAATGTTACATAAGAAGGGTTAAAAGCTCGGAACATCTAATGAGCGTTTAGAAAATTATTAAACGATAATAATAATAAATGTATATGACAACAATACTTTAATGTTTAAATTTCTTAATTAATATTAACAATTTTTTATATCTATGTATCGATGCAACCATGCTTTCTGCTGTGCATTGACGACAGCGCCCCCTATGGATTTCAGGAGAAATGGTCAGTTGGCTACATACTCTCACTCGGAGAGGAAGTATATTTCACGCATCCTGCGCAAACCTGAATATCAGGTTTTCGGTTGAGAAGTTGAATCCTTCTACGGATCTATAATTATATGTTTTTAAATGTGTTAAATATTGTATATGTGTTGTTTTTGTGCGTGTGTAAATAAAACTGTGTTGTCTGAAACCAGTGTCCTAAGACTCAACCCAACCACACTCAGTTAAAATCCAGGTGCACAGCTTGCACACTACATATTTTCATTATTTTTGTTCTATATATATTGATCTATGTATATTTTATGATCTACATATATTTTTGAATTTATGTATAATTTTAACTTTACTAAACTTCAAATAAAAAAGATAAAATGAAGTTTGAAATAATTCAATAATCTCCAGAAAATATTTTCCAAAGAAAATTATTTTTCCTTATATTAAAGCTTTGAGAACAACAACAACAAAATAAGATATCAGATGGTAAAAAGTTTAAGGAAACGATTATTTTGTTTTGCTTAACAATTCCAAAAAGATTCCGTTAAAGAGTTCGAAATTTATTCTAAAATATAATAACCAAATACCTTGCGCCAGACAGAAACATAATTTAAAATTAGAAAACTTCCGAACTTCAAGGAATATCGAGGGAAAAAAAACTTAACTAACTACTATCTAAAAGAAAACTAACCTAGACACCACAAACTATTATTTTATTTTATTTATTTATTTTCTCCGAGCAGTTTCTCTTTTGTAACTTCGAACCGTAACTTTGAGATGTGACGTGATTATATCTGCTTCAAGTCGTAACGAAATTTCAACTTTCCACTTCTAGGTATGGCAGCCCTAAACGTGCTAACGACACAAGCGTAAATGACGCAATAAATCTGAAGCAGCAAGGTTATGTAGTATGAAGGTAACATACTACAGAAAGAAAAGTCCTACATGAAAAAAAAATGTTTGTTAATTGGTTGAGCGGGAGAAAAGTTGGTTTAATTACCTAGAAGTGATTCTTTCTTACGAACCATTTTTTTTAGCTTCATTCTTCCAGTTACTTTGTCAAGGGAGCCGCATTTTTTATTGCTGTCATTTAGTGCCCCATTTATCTTGCCAACTGCTGATGAATGTGGCTTTCGAAGTGATTTTAGTAGGATAGATCATTTTCATCATAATCGTCATGTTGTCATTAGCGTGGCTTCCTAAAATGCGGAAGTACCTTTAAAGTGAACATTAGCGGCGATTTTGTAATTACGCTTTCCAGTAGTCATGCAAAGAGTAATTAATTTTTATGAAGTAGAGTTTTAACCTCTATTATATGCATCATTTGCGAGATAATTCTTCTTTACAAAAAAAAAAAAAAAAAAAAAGACTGAAGAATTTTTTTTTTTTTTTTTTATGTTGTTTTGTTTCGTTGAAAAAAAATGACTCATCCATCTTAATTTACTTTAAAGAATGTTAACTTAAAAATTCAACAGAATTAGTTTTAAAAAAAATTCTGGCATACAATTAAAATGTAGCGTATCACGCGTAAAAATAGTTTATTGAAATTTTGTTTTTCGACAAAACATATAATTGTGTATGGATAAAATTATAAACTAATAGAGAGTTTTTGCATAACGGTTTTTTTTTTCATCGTCCGATATTTATTTCTTACTAGCGCGCTTGCTCATAGAAATAGCTCAGTAGTAAAGTATTACAGATAAGCATGCATAATTGGTACAATGTTTCTTGTCAGCATGCGCGCTAGGAAGAAAAATATCGGACGATAAAAAAACGTTATGCAAAAACTCTCTAATATTGACGAAAATACTTAGAAGAAATGAATTCGCCATCTTACGGGTTCTTTTAAATTCACAACGGTGGTTCAAAATAAATCAGTTATCTTTAATTAATTCTTGACTATTTTATTACACATACTAGGAATAAATGAAACTTTGTACAATATTTACAAATTGATAGTAATACCACACATTTCAATCTCAAACGCCATAAAACTTAATTTCTATCGATATACCTCTTACACTTCTAAGATTACCTCTCTCTCTCTCGCTTTCCAACCACGCTCTCAAACTCACACTTCTTTCGCCCAATTAACTTGGCGTCGCAGCGCCCTCTAACGATCATTCATTCATCTTTTTTCCACAAATATTAGATTATAAAATTATAAGCTAAATTCTCCGTTATTTTCTTACGAATTTTAAGTGTATGGCTATAAATTATCTATCTTCATCAACTTTTATAGTTTTAAATTATTAAAATATTTATATATATATATATTAAAATATTTTTATATTTTTAAATCATTAAAATATTTTTATATTTTTAAATCATTAAAATATTTTTATATTTTTAAATCATTAAAATATTTTTATATTTATAAATCATTAAAATATTTAAATATATTAAAATGTCTTTTATATTTTTAAATATTTTTGTATTTTTAAATTATTAAAATATTTTTAAATATTATTAAAATATTTTTAAATATTATTAAAATATTTTTAATGCAATTTTCATATCTTTGTATTTATTTAAACTCAAGTATAACGAAATAAAAAATATATATTTGTCAGAAAAGTTATGATATACTACATATTTATATTCCATTCTTCTAACCAAAAAAGAAATGCTCACAATAGTTATCAGTTTCTTCTTCTTCTTCTTCATTGTCGCAGCAATCCCATGGTGAGCCTAGGCCGTCTGGCTACTGACAGATTTCGAGACAAGAGATGTTTTTTTTACGGGGTAGGGTTATCAGCCCAACTCTCAACAATTATATTAGACCTGAAATTAAAATTTAATGTGGGTTCCGAACTACTACAAACATTCGTGGTGTCGCCGGGACTCGAACCTAAACCTATGACACCGAGCGCCACACACTCGGCCATCCGGCTCCAGTTATTATTTTACTTCTTTAATAATGTTGCAATTCGTTATAAATGATTGTATACAACAATAGCATAAATATTATTTCAAACATTCAAACATTTTAAAAAGATACATTTCAGCAAATATTTATTTTTTTCAGTTTTATTTTAAAATTTTAAAAACACTGTTTGAACTTCAAAAGAAAAAATTATACAACATATTGTTAATATTTTTTTAAATAGACATGTTTGTTCTCATTTCAAGATGTATAAAAAATAAGGCTTTAACTCAAACACGTATACAAACATACGTCAATGTAAGGCAACGCATATTTTTCTCCTCTTTTTTTTATGCTTTCTAAGAAAAACTCTTAACTTCTAATAAAACTTAATTCTTCAAACCAATATTTTTCTCAAATCCATTTATTTTGCTAGTTAATTTATCTTTAGAGCAGCTTCAGAATATATTTTGTTGTGATCAAGAGGTAGTGGTTTATAGAGAGGCGAGGGTTTATAAATATGAAAATTGTGTTAAATCACCTTTTGTGGCGAATCTGAGATAGTGGTTTATGTAGAATTGAGGTTTCTTCTATGAAAATACGTTTAATCATATTTATGATGAACAAAAAATAGCAGTATATGGGGAGAAGGGTTGGTTTTATATGGAAACTAAATTGGATCATCATTTGTGGTTATAACATGATGTAACGATTTATTGGTGGATGAGGATTTTTTATATGAAAACCGCGTTAAAATAACTTTTTTTGTCGAACATGAGATAACGTTTTATTAAAAGACGAGGTCTTTATTTTTTTTAATATAAAACAGTATCGAATCAGTTTTTATGGCAAAGTATGAGGAACGGAATCAATTTAGTAAGTTTATAATTCTATTTATTATAATAATTTTCTAATTGCCAGCAGTTAAACATTCTATTTATTTTTTTTGTACAAACAATCGTTATTTAATTAGGAAGAATTTATATCCAATTAGAAAAAAATTATATCCAATTAGAAAAAAATCATATCCAATTAGAAAAAAAAATATATCCAATTAGAAAAAAATTATATCCAATTAGAAAAAATTTATATCCAATCAGAAAAAAATTATATCCAATTAGAAAAAAATTATATCCAATTAGAAAGAATTTATATTAAATTTTATATCCAAGTTATATTCAATTTTATATCCTATTTATATCCAATTAGAAAGAATTTATATCCAAGTTATATCAAATTTTATATCCAATTTATATCTTAGAAAGAATTTATATCCAATTTATATCTTAGAAAGAATTTATATCCAATTTATATCTAATTAGAAAGAATTTATATCCAATTTATATCTAATTAGAAAGAATTTATATCCAATTTATATCTAATTAGAAAGAATTTATATCCAGTTATAAAGAATTCATATCGAATTTATATCCCTAGAATTTATATTCAATTTATATCCAATTAGAAATTCATATCGAATTTATACTCAAAGTTGATATTTATTCTCATCTTCAAAATAATTCTTTTAAAATGTGAAATAACTTTCTATAATAACCGAAACCAACCATTTCTGATGTGCTTCTTGCTTTACAATATGAAAACTTAGCTCGTTTATATTCTCTGGTGTGTCCTAACCTCTGCTCACGTATGCACTTGGCCCCTCTGGTACTTAAATGTTTCTTCATTCTTGATGGTACCTCTGATGCAATGAATCCAAACAATCGGATGGACCATTTATTTTCCATGTCCATGGAGTTCTCCCTGAATGTGAATCAAAGTTGCGTGAAATCTTTTCCAAGTGATAAAATTAACAAAATCTTCCACGATCTTTTTCTTCTGGTTGCAAAATAAATGGTAGGTTGCTATCTTTGGAAAGCCATACAGCAATTGTTGTAACTGCGTCAATTTATTTAGATCTTTAAATTGTTAGATTTCAAAAAGGTATTTTTAGATTTGATGAATTTTTTTTGTGGTTTCCATATTAATAAAAATGTAATAAAGCATAGTTTTTTAACTTTCGAGCTTTAAATAAATGTTTCTCAGTTATACATGTTCCACCTTTCTTCCGTTTATGCTATTTTATTAAAATGTGCTTTTGTATGCAAAGACGAATTGAATAATGTATATATATATATATATATATATTGCGTATTTATCCGTGATATATGATATCTTTATTTTTGAGGCACCACGACAACGTATGTGTGTATTTTACAACATCAAAAGGAAGAGTTGATTAAAGTGTCATCTTCTGATATAAAATATTTATCATTTGATATCTTTAATTTTTGAAACACTACGACAATCTACATCACACACACACACACACGCATGTGTGATGTAGATTGTCGTAAATCGTAATATAAATATTGTTATAAATATGTCGTATTGTTAAATATTTATTATTAACAACTTAACATATTATAAATAATTATAAGAATGAAAACTTTATATAAATATCCTTTTCAGATTTCATAATTCCTAAAATACTTGCTAATATATAGATTAAAACGCAGATTTCGTTGGTGTGCTGCAACTGCTTCTGAGAGATACAATGAAATTTATAAAATTTAAATTTATATTGTAAATTTAAACTCCATTTAATCAATTTTTTGTGACATTTTTTAATGTTTCCAGTAATTATCGAATATCTGTAATAACATAAGAAATGAAGCTATTTATTTCTAAATATATCTTATAACACTGCAAACAAATAAATAAATTGCAAACTATTTTTTTCTGTTCTTAATAACCCTCGTGCATTCACTAATATTTCAGCAGCAATAAAAAATTCCTAAAAATAATTATTTTTATTTATAACACTTATTTAAAATGCAAAATCGAAAAACAACAATATTATTAAATTTTTGCATAATTTTTCATTTGATTATAGGCATGCAATTTTTAAACCATTCTTGCAAAAAATAGATTTACTGTATACAAGAAAATATGAACTACCGCATATATATCATCAAAATATATCAAATATATATATCAAATATATATATCAAAACTATATATATCAAATATATAGTTTTGATAATCATCTATATATATCAAAACTACCACAATACTGGAAATAAGAAATATATTGTTTTAATTTGATGTTATTAAATATTTATTATTAATAACTTAACATAGTATAAATAATTATAATAATATATTATTATTTATTATATGTATATATATATATGTGTGTGTGTAAATATCTTATTGCTAATAGCTTATTATCAAATATTTATAATTAGTAACGTTATGAAATAAGATTGTCAGAATTATAAGTATATATAAGCTTTCAATTTTAAATGAAATTTTACGGAAACAGAATAAAGACCCTAACTTGTAAGATAATTTATAATTATATTATATAAATTGGATGCAAAAATATATTTTTTTATAAAAAATGGTGTTAAAATGAATAACAATTTAGGATTCCAAATTAAAAATTTAATCTTGTAAAAACCTTTGCAACATTTTCTCTCTAAATTCTTGTTACTTAAAACACTTGCAAAGTAAAAATATTTTCTGGAATATCTTGATTAAAATTTTATACCAATAATTTTCTGTCTTGGAATTATTTATACAAAATGGCAACGAAAATATTTTTCTACAATCTCATTTATACTTTATTATTATGTTTTAATAATACTAGATAATAAAATGAGGCACATAATTTAAATTTTTATTTAAGTAAATATCCAATTTTTAAAGACTTGGATCGATGAAAACAATTTAGAAAACTTTAATTAACTGCGTGTAATAGTATTTTGTTTTAAACAAAAATAAAATAGTTGTTAACTATAACACGAATTTTTGTAGAAAGTAATTATCAGCTTCTGCGAAAGGTTTTAGAACAAAATATTATATTTAGAGCAAAAGTGTTTTTATTTTAAGGACATATTACAAAGTTGGCCCTATAGTTAATTAATTTTTAAATATTTTTCTAATATATATCTGTATATAATAACATAATTATTTATTATATCTTAATAAGAGAATTTAAAAAACATTTTTTTAATTGACTTATTACATAATAATATAATTTTCGTCAATGCATCAAAAATTAAAATCCTACTGTCGTATAAAAAAAGTAATTTTAATAACAAATAATTTAAGCAATATATTGTTGAGAGATAATATAGTGTTCGTAAACTCTTTTTAAAAAGATTAATTAACTCGCTAAAGCTATTAAACCTTTATTTAATATCATAATTATGCTTTTAATAAAACAAGGTATTTAAATTAAAAAAAAAATCGTGTATTGATTTATCAATAACAGATTTTTTCAAATAATTTTATTCGATAAATTGCAGAATTATCAGTTTATCGATTGTGCTTAATTTAACTTTTTTGACAAGAAAAAAAAATGTTGTTTTAGTATATTACCGTTAAGATAAGGGCAGGAATTGATAAGAGGATAAGGTGGGTGCTTGTCGACCGAATTCAGATAAGGTGTTTTGAAACCCTTTAAGTAGTGCCCAATCGAACGTGTATGTATTGGGGATCGGCATGATACTTTTTTGGAGTCTAATATTATAGATAGTTTATGGTGTAGAAAAAGTAGTATACTTAGAAAATTATGTTACTTGTATTTATCAGAATTAAATAATAGTAGAAAACTAATATTGGGGCCTGATGCCGAGTCACTAGCGCTCTGACTCTCGATGCTACAGGTTTCGAGTTAGGATTCCGGCAGGGCAATTGATGTTGTAGTAGTTCGGAATCCCATTTAAACCGTAGGCCCTGTTCTAACATGGCTGCAAAGCATTGGACGTAGAGCTGTCAACCCTACCCCGTAAAAAAAAAAACATCTCCTGTCTCGAAATTTGCCAGTAGGCAAGAAGGCCTTCACCAATCTTTCCTCTTCATCACCATCATCAGTGGGCTGTTGGGCCACTGATGATGAAATTACCAATATTAATTAGAAATTTGTGACCAAGCTTCCTCCTACCCAATGGCAAAAGCGCTCCCTGTAGCGTTCGGGAGAAATGGTCCTCACCCATAGACTCTCACCTGGAGAGGAAGTATATTTCGAGCACCCTACGCAAAGCCGAGTGTCGTGTTTTCGGCTTGCAAATGGAATCCTTCCACGAATCTATAATTAAATGTATTTAAAAGGGTTAAATATTATATGTCTCTAATTGTGTGTGGTGCTTGTTCGTGTCTAAGTGTCTCCAACCTGTGCTTCAAGCATCTCAGCCCAATCGCACCCAGTTATATTCTAGTTTCCCAACTTGCACACTGCAAATTTATATTGATATACGGGTAATAATAAAACATAACATCAGTTAGTTTATAACTAAAAAGGAAAAATGAAATACAGGAAAAAATGGAATTTTATCCTGATAAACAGGTACGGAAAGGAAAAGTTTCAGAACAATAACCTTTCTTGTATATTTGGAATAATATGTGCATTTATGTCAAGCATCTAACTTAATTCTTTTGATAAAACTAAATTTGCCACATATCTTCCATTCCAATGACTTATAATATCGTGTCACTGCATGTCAAAGATTTTGTCCAACTTACATAACACCAGCAAGTTGGAACGCATGTCAAATAATTAAAAATGAGAACGAAAAGAACTGTATTTATAATGCTTTAATAGAAACTACATTAACTCTTAAATGAAAATATTTACAGCATACCTTTATCCAAATCAGTTTTTATATTGGCTAAAACACCCATTTAAAGATAATCAAGTTGTTTGTGATTCAATAATCATCAAAACTGATTTCTTTTTCCTGCAAGTATTCATATTTATTAAAATATATCGAAACTGCATTTCATTACTACTATTTCTTATAATAACTTTCTTTTAAATTTTACTTTATTCGTGGTTAATCAACTCAGTACTTATTAATCAAATTCCTTACGCCACGAATACCGCCCACATTAAACATGAATGCCTTTTATTCCAAATTAACACTTGTAAGAAAACATTCGAGTCCAAACAACAATAGCTCTCGAGTAAAGAAGTAGTTTTGAAAAGGGACAAACTCGGAAACTCCTCAGAGTATTCATTGTTACTTTGTTGACTTTGGCAATTATGGGGTGTAATTATGCCGTCTGTTTATTTCTTTTGTTGTCCCTGGGGATGTTCCAGATAAAGGTGTCCGCAAAATCCCTAAAGAAGTTAACTTTAACTCAGTTTCGTAAGTAAACATGTCTTTACATGTTTATTGTAGTTCAAAGCGCTGAATAAAATATTTCTGTTTTAATAATGTTAAAGCAGCATGACTTATACAATTATGAGTCTCATAATAACACAATTATTATCTGTTTTGTGGAGCAATTCTTCTAGTATAATGTAAAAATCTGTATAGAAGTTTGTTAAATTTTGTTAACATATGTCTCTTACTCATACAATAGAAATTTTTTATAAAGTTCAGATTCTAAGAATGCTTCATCATCTTTTACAAACTTTATGTATCTGTACCGTTGTCGGCATTTATGTAATTATTCACAAACGCCGTGAGCTTTTAAAAAGCTACTATATTTCTTGTGTATATATATGTATATATATACATATACGGTACACGTATACCGTATATATACATATACGGTATATGTGAACATATAAGCAATAATAAATTGATAATGTATGTAGATATATACATATATATCTTCTTCTTTAATGGTGCAACAGCCCCATGGTGGGCCAAGAACTTCTGCCTACTGACAGAGTTCGAGACAGAAGATGATTTCTTTTTATGGGACAGGTTACGCCCAAAGTTCTACAGTCATATTATTTTTACTCATATTTTTATATGATTTAAAATGGATTCCAAACTACTACAAACATCCATGGTGTTTCCGAAACACCCATATATATATATATATATATATATATATATATACATATTATTTATAGTTGTTTATCTCTAGAAATTGATAAGCGTTTTTTATATCCGTCCCCCCTTAGAATAGTCCCACTGTAGCAGATGCATGTGCTAAAAAATAACTAAAATCGGTACCCAGTTCCGGGGGTTATAATCGGGTGGGATGCAAGGTAGAGGGCAAATTGAAGCTCAAAATGAAATGAATCTCTCTCTCTCTCTATCTCTATCTCTCTTAGAGAAAGAGTGCATTTCCGTGGAATTTCTTTTTTGGTGAATAAATATATCCCAAATATTAAAATATTTTTCTTTTCAAATATCTAAAGAAACAATTGTTGAAAATTAATGTAATAAACAGGTTTAATTAAAGTATTATCGTTGATAATGTCATAGTCAATGATACTCTATTTATTAAATATTTGTAAGCATGGTATAGCATAGCATGTACTAGGAAAAGAAAATTTCGCTTTTCAATATAAAATAATTGTTTTGCTTTAGATTGAAGCAGCAGAGTAAGGCTAAAAATGATCTGCGATAATTCTATCAAAATTCTATTAATAATGATTGCATTTTTAAATACATTTTTTTAATCTTTTATACTAAAAAAATTTCTTTGGATGAAAAGGCAAGACTACCAACATATACAGAAATAAATATTTTTCTTATATTTCCAATAGGTAAATGCAATTTTAACTGTTTAATGCAATCTGTTTATATACATATACTCAAGAGCCAAAACATTATGACCACCCCTACATTTTGCAATGAACTCGCCTGGATGACGTGGAAGGCACATGATCAGGTGGAAGTGGTATTTAACTGCTGCTGGAGAGTTTGAAGAATCATTCTTTCACTTACTTCTGTGTGTGATGGGAAAGGCTGCGGATCTAATCGACTTTGATAGAGGGCAGATTATAATGGCTCGTAGGCTCGGAACAAGTATTTCCGAAACTGCACGACTCGTGAGTTGTTAGCGATCTATAGTTATTAGTACTTATGTAAAGTGGATTAATGACGGTGAAACCAGCAGTAGACGACATGGTGTTGGACGTCCACACGCTATCAAAGAAAAAGGTTGTCGGAGATTGTCTCGCATGGTGAAGCAAAACCGGAGCCAGGCAGTGGCTCAGCTGACAGCCCACTACAATACAGGGCCAAGTAGAACAGTATCGGAGCACACTGTTCAGCGGACACTGTTGGATATGGGGCTACGCAGCAAACGTCCCACTCGTGTGCCTTTGCTGACAAAGCGTCATCTCCAACTGCGCCTGCGCTGGGCCCGGGAACATCGTAACTGGTCCATGGATCAGTGGGAGAGAGTTGCCTGATCAGATGAATCACGGTTTGTCATTCATCACGCCGATGGCCGTGTCAGGATACGCCGTCTTCCAGGCGAACAGTTGCTCCCTCAATGTACAGTAGGTCATACACAGGCCGGTGGTGGCGGTATTATGCTTTTTGAGACGTTCTCTTGGGCGGCTCTGGGACCCATAGTTGTGGTAGAGCAGACCATGAATGCTACAGGGTATCTGAACTTCATTGCGGACCAGTTGCACCCTTACATGGCCTCTGTTTTTCTAGCTGGAAATGGAATGTTTCAACAGGACAACGCCCCTTGTCAAAAGGCTAAAATTGTGTTGGAGTGGTTCCAGGAACATGATGCTGAATTCCAGTTAATGTCCTGGCTGCCTAACTCACCGGATCGCAATCCGATTGAACACATTTAGGATGTCCTGGGATGGCAGCTCAGATTTCAAAGACCACCAATTCGCAATATCTCGGATTTGCGTGACCTTTGCTTAAACATCAGGTACAATCTGTCTCCGGCCATCTACCAAGGACTTGTGGCACCCATGCCAAGGCGGGTTGAAGCTATGTTGCGCGCCAAAGGTGAGCCAACTCGTTATTGGCAGGTGGTCATAATCTTTTGGCTCTTGAGTGTATATCACAGCAGTTGCCTGATTTGCGTTAGATATGTGGTACGAATTTTGGCAATTTAGTAAAATTCAAATAAATGCTTTCAATATTTTACAAAAATTTACTCTACACTTTAAGCACTTGCCAAGAAAATGACGTGAATTATTTTTTTAGCCTTGAATAATAACCTAAAATTGAAAAAGTATTTATTATTAATCATTTAGTTTCAAAACTATTGCACCTTCAAGAAATTAATCATTATCATCTAAAACAAAGCACAAATTATTTACACACTCATAAGAAATGCTCATTTCTTTTAGTTTATATCAAATTCGCACTACATCATCTTTTTTCACTGAATTTCAGAGCTGAATTATAGAATCTCCCACCTTAAACACATTCTCCATTTTCTTTTAAAAGTAGTTTTGAACGTAGTACGAAGTAAAAATTACATAAATGATTAATATCTTGACAAAGTTAACGCTGATGTGTGGTTATTTTTATTTCCTTTTACTCATATTTCTCATTTAATTAACTATTAAAAGAATGATAGATTTTTTATTCCGTTTCTTAAAATTGCTTTAATTGGAACACATACTACTGTGCCCAAGAAGTAAAACCAATTTTTTTTTTTTAAAAAAACCTTTTTATTTATTCTTCCAACTTTATTTCATCGCCTTCAAAGTAATCGCCTCCGGACAAAATGCAATTATGCCAACGTTTTTCTTCCCGGTACTGGAATGCTCACCGAACGCTTTCTGCAACATTCTATACGATTCCGCAAACAAAATTTAATGCAAGTTCTTTGCTCAATTAATTCAGGTATTTCAAAAGTCGTTGGAATCAGTTTTAGCGTCTCACAAAGCCAAGGGCAACTCAAACACTAATGATGAATATTTTGACGTCAAATTTCGCACAGATCTGAAGAACAGTGCCAACAACCAAAAAAATAAAATAAAATTGAAATTCTAGAAGCCCCGGGAAATTTAAATTGAAAATTGGTCTTACTTTTTGGACACAGCAGTATACACCCTAAACAAAACATAAACAAATCAAATAAAAAAATTGAAATCAACATTTTTGCCATTTTAATATCTGACATAAAAGAGCAAGCTCTGGAATTCGCGCTTCCTACTTTCATTGTCTGGCATTCCACTTCCGAATTGCAAAGAAACATTCACACATTTGCCTTCCCTATTTTTGCAATTCGTCTCAAGAATTCTCGAAACAATGACTTCCAAATAAAAGAAAAATTTTAATGCATTCTGCTGCTCGCGAACATTTCCATACGGTGGGGCATTTTCGGTCGAAAGAATATTCCCGGCTTATCTTTTAGAACTGTTTTGAAAGAGAAGTCGAGTTTTCTTTGAGAAGCGGATGAAAGCATTTGCATTTTGAGATGTACCAGAGTGAGTAGAGAGGTGAATTTTCAACGTTTCCGCTCGAGTAATGAACAAATGGAATATAAAAGAATGCCAAAAGGACTGTTAAATGTATGCCGTAAATTTGTAAAGTAGCTGTTCCATAAAAACTCTGTTTCAATTCCAAACGTAGAAAGTTGCTTTTGGTTTTATAAAAGACACTTTACACTTCTTGCATTTTAAAAACAAATATCATGTCTTTCAGTTGTGTTAAAATAATAAATGTTAAGAACAATTATGCTTCGTAAATTTATTAATAAACTTTGAATGTAATTTTATTATCAGATCACAGAAATTAATAGCAACTTTATATTATTATGGATATTAATGGATAAATTAATACGGTTCAACTCATTAATTATTTTAATTTATACTCATCAATCATTAATTATTTTTTACCATTTAATTATTTTGTCATTTTGTTTTATCAATAAAGTTAACCTTTGGTTTGATTAATTTTTTTGTTATATCAATAAATTTATCGAATTGTTTCATCAATAAAAATATCGTTATGTTTCATCAATAAAGTTAACGTTTTGTCTAATCATTAAAGTTATCTAGCCATTCGGCCATCAGGCCCCCGTTTCCGAACTATTAACAAACATTCATGCCACCACCAGGATTCGAACATGAAGCCTGTGGTACCAAAGACCAGAGCGCTAGCTAATTTGCCATTGTTTGGCAGAACAGAGGAGGGCGAGAGACTGAAGAGATATTTTATACTTTACAAATTGAGGACGAAAACAATATCCTTTTCGGATGGAAATGCAGCAATGGTGTAGTTTGGGTAACGCTGAATTTGCTATATATTCATCTTTAAAAATATAATGATTTCGCTGCTGAAAGAAAAATATTTACCTACATCAGTTTCAGTTATATGTTTTGTAACAAAAATCAATTTCCAATATTTAAAAGTTAAAGTTTATGCAGTACATATAGGATTTATATGTGTATATAAATCATAAACAAAAGATAAATAGTTCAAATGGATGAATTGAAAACATTTTTCTTATTTCTTGCTTGGTTAACGGTGTATTGGTTATATCTCCGCCTTTAAAACTATAATGATTTTACAGCTGAAAGAAAAAATTTTTACCAATAACAAAATCAGTTATTTTTTTTTGTAGCATAAATGATTTTGAAATATCTCAAAAGTAACGCTTGTGCAGTATATATATATATATATCCTAAAGAAAGCATAAACAGTTCAAATGAATAAACTGAAATCAACATTTTTGCTATTTTAATATCTGACATAAAAGAGCGTTGAATTCTGGAATTCGAGAGTTTCCCATTTTCATTGTCTGGCATTCCACTTCCGAATTGCAAAGAAACATTCACACGTTTTGCGTTCTAGTATTTTTACAATTGAGCTCAAGAATTCTCGAAACAATGACTTCCAAATAAAAGCAAATTTTTAATGCATTCAGCTGCTCGAGAACATTTCCATACGATGGGCATTTTCGGTCGAAAGAATATTTTTAGCTTATCTTTAGAACTGTTTTGAAAGAGAAGCTGAGTTTCTTTTGAGAAGAGCGGATGAAAGCATTTGCATTTTGAGATGCACCAAAGTAAGTAGGAGATGCATTTCCACCGTTTCCGCTCGAATAATGAACAAATGGAATATAAAAGAATGGCAAAAGAACTGTTAAATGTATGCCGTAAATTTGTGAAGTAGCTGTTCCATAAAAACTACCTTTCAATTCTAAACAGGGAAGTTGGTTTTTGGTTTTATAAAAGACACTTTACACATTTTGTATTTTGAAAGTAAATAGAAATCATATCTTTCAGCTTTATGAAAGTAATAAATATTTAGAACAAATTATGCTTTCATAAATTAATAAATATGCGTTCAAAGTTTATTAATAATCAGAACTTTGAATTTAATAGCAAACTTTGTTATATTATGCATATTAAAGTATAAATTAGTATTATTCATCTCATCATTAAATCATTTAATTATTTTATCGTTTTGTTCTATGAATTAAGTTATCGTTTTGTTTCATCAATTTATCAGTTTAAATAGAAATCATAATAAAATAAAACAATTAATAAAACAAAGTTATCGATTTGTTTCATCACTAAAGTTATCGTTTTGTTTCATCATTAAAGTTATATAGCCATTTGGTGACCAGCCCTCCGTTTCTGATACACTAAAAAACATCCATGCACCAGGTTTCAAACCTGAAGCCTGTGACACCAAAGGCCAGATAGCTAGCTAATTTTCCATTGGTTGGTCTAACAAAGGAGGGTGCGAAACTCAAACGATATTTTATTCATTCCAAATTATGGGAGAAAACAATGTTCTTTGTGAGGAAAATGTAGCAGTGGTAAGACTTGGGTATATATTTGCTATATATTCGCCTTTAAAAATATATTTGATTTTTCTGCTAGGAAAAAAATTTTTACCAACATCAGTTTCAGTGATATTTTTGTAATATAAATCAATTTGCAATATTTCAAACGTAAAGTTTGTGCAGTATATATATGAATATATAAATCCCAAACAAAACATAAATAGTTCAAATAAATAAATTGAAATCAACATTTTTGCTATTTTAATATCTGCCATAAAAGAGCGAAGAATTCTCGAATTCGCGCTTTCCCATTTTCATTGTCTGGCATTCCAACTTCCGAATTGCAAAGAAACATTCACACGTTTGCCTTTCTAGTATTTTTACAATTCGGCTCAAGAATTCTCGAAACAATGACTTCCAAATAAAAGCAAATTTTTAATGCATTCTGCTGCTCGCGAACATTTCCATACGGTGGGGCATTTTTGGTCGAAAGAATATTTCCAGCTTATCTTCTAGAACTGTTTTGAAAGAGAAGTCGAGTTTTCTTTGAAGAGCGGATGAAAGTATATTTGCATTTTGAGATGCACCAGGGTGGGTGGGAGGTGGATTTCCAACGTTTCCGCTCGAGTAATGAACAAATGGAATATAAAAGAATGCCAAAAGGATTGTTAAATGTATGCCGTAAATTTATAAAGTAGCTGTTCCATAAAAACTCTGTTTCAATTTCAATCAGGGAAGTTGGTTTTTTTTTTTTTTTTTTTTTTTTTTTTTGGTTTTATAAAAGACACTTTACACTTCTTGAATTTTAAAGGTTGAGAGAGATCATGTCTTTCAGTTATTTATAAATAATAAATATTTAGAACAAATTATGTGAAAAATAAATGAATATAATTTTTATAAATAAATGAATACATTATGTTAAATTTAATAATTATTATCGATTGATATTAAACATAGTAATTTGGAATTTTATAATTTCAATAGCAGTATATTCATCTCTTGCAATTAAATTACCTACTAAATATAGTTCTTTAGGGTATATTAAAAAAAACCCGCACAAATAATTTTTTATTATTTACAAAAATTAATATGTATGCGTTCAAAGTTTATTAATAACCAGAATCAAATTTGTTTAATTATGAATATTAAATTATAAATTAATAGTATTCAATGCAAATCATTTAATTATTTTTTCGCTTAGTTTTATAATTTTTATAGAGTTATCATTTTGATTTATTAATAGTTTTTTTTATCAATAAAATTATCCTTTTTTTAAAATTGTTTCATTTTATCACTAAAATTATCATTTTCTTTCATTGATAAAATTATCGTTTAGTTTTATTCATTGTTTTGTTTCATCAATAAAAATATTGTTCTGTTTCATCAATAAAGTTGTATAGTCATTCGGCCATCAGGCCCCCGTTTCCAAACCACTAACAAATGCCTCCACCAGGATTCAAACCTGAAGTCTGTGGTTCCAAAGGCCAGAGAGCTAGATAATTTAGCATTCGTTGGTAGAACAGAGGAGGGTGCAAAATTCAAAACATATTTTATTCATTCCAAATTTTGGGCGAAAAGAATGAGCTTGGCAATGGAAATGTAGTAGTGGTAAAGCTTGGGTAACGCTGAATATGCTATATATCCACCTTTAAAACTATAATGATTTTGCTGCTAAAAGAAAAAAATATTTACCAATAACAGGTTCAGTAATGTTTTTTGTAATATGAATGATTTTGAAATATTTCAAAAGTAAAGTTTATGCAGTAAATATGTATATATCCTAAACAAAACATAAATCGTTCAAATGAATAAATTGAAATCAACATTTTTGCTATTTTAATATCTGACGTAAAAAGCGAGGAATTCTGGAATTCGCGCTTCCCACTTTCATTGTCTGTCATTCCGCTTCCGAATTGCAAAGAAACATTCACACGTTTGCCTTCCCTATTTTTACAATTCAGCTCGAGAATTCACGAAACAATGACTTCCAAATAAAAGCAACATTTTTAATGCATTCTGCTGCTCGAGAACATTTCCATACGGTGGGGCATTTTCGGTCGAAAGAATATTTCCAGCTTATCTTTTAGAACTGTTTGAAAGAGAAGCTGAGTTTTCTTTTGAGAAAGCGGATGAAAGTATTTGCATTTTGAGATGCACCAAAGTGAGTTGAGAGGTGGATTTCCATCGTTTCCGCTCGAGTAATGAACAAATGGAATATAAAAGAGTGCCAAAAGAACTGTTAAATGTATGCCGTAAATTTATAAAGTAGCTGTTCCATAAAACTCTATTTCAATTTCGAACATGAAAAGTTGTTTTTGGTTGGGTAAAAGACTTCTTTACACTTCTTGTATTTTAAAGGTCAATAGAAATAATTTCTTTCATTTTAATAAAATAATAAATAGATAGAATAAATTATGCTTCGATAAATTAATAAATATGCATTCAAAGTTTATTAATAATCAGATCTCTGAATTTAATAGTAAATTTGTACTTTTAACTTTAATATGCATAAGTATAAATTAATACTATTCCATTCATTAGTTGTCGTCTTGTTTTATCAATAAAGTTATCATTTTGTTTTATTCATCGTTTTGTTTCATCAATAAAATTAGCGTTTTGTTTTATTCATCGTTTCTTTTTATCAATAAAATTATCGTTTTGTTTTATTAATTGTTTTATTTTATCAATAAATTTACTGGGGTTTTTTTTTTCATCAATAAAGTTATCGTTTTGTCGTTTTGTTTTATTAATTGTAAAGTTATCGTTTTGTTTTTTAATTGTTTTGTTTTATCATCAATAAAGTTATCGTTTTTTTTTCATTTATCGTTTTGTTTTATTAATTGTTTTATTTCATCAATAAAATTATTTGTTTTATTAATTGTTTTGTTTTAAAATTTACTGTTTTTTTTCATCAATAAAGTTATCGTTTTGTTTTATTAATTGTTTTATTTTATCAATAAATTTACTGGGTTTTTTTTTTTTTTCATCAATAAAGTTATCGTTTTGTTTTATTAATTGTTTTATTTCATCAATAAAGTTATCGTTTTGTTTTATTAATTGTTTTATTGTTTTATTTTTTTTTTTTCATCAATAAAGTTATCGTTTTGTTTTATTAATTGTTTTATTTCATCAATAAAGTTATCGTTTTGTTTTATTAATTGTTTTATTTCATCAATAAAGTTATCGTTTTGTTTTATTAATTGTTTTATTTCATCAATAAATTTACTGGGTTTTTTTTTTCATCAATAAAGTTATCGTTTTGTTTTATTAATTGTTTTGTTTTATCAATCAATAAAAAGTTATCGTTTTTTTTTATTTTATCAATAAACACTGTTTTATTTTATCAATAAATTTACTGGGTTTTTTTTTTCAGTTATCGTTTTTTTTTTTTTTTTTTTTTTTTTTTCATCAATAAAGTTATCGTTTTGTTTTATTAATTGTTTTATTTTATCAATAAATTTACTGGGTTTTTTTTTTTTTTCATCAATAAAGTTATCGTTTTGTTTTATTAATTGTTTTATTTTATCAATAAATTTACTTTTGTTTTTTTTGTTTTATTTTATCAATAAATTTACTTAAAGTCGTTTTGTTTTATTAATTTTATTTTATCAATAAATTTTTTTTTTTTCATCAATAAATTTTTTGTTTTATTGTTTTATTTTATCAATAAATTTATCGTGAGATTAGAAGGCGGATTTCCACTGTTTCCGCTCGAGTAATGAACAAATGGATGTAAAAGAATGCCAAAAGGACTGTTAAATGTATGCCGTAAATTTATAAAGTAGTTGTTCCATAAAAACTCTGTTTCAATTTCGAACATTGAAGTTGTTTTTGGTTTTATAAAAGACACTTTACACTTCTGGTATTTTGAAGGTCAATAAAAATCATATCTTTCAGTTGTTTTAAAGTAATAAATAGATAGAGCAAATTATGCTTGATTAAATTAATAAGGCCATTCAAATTTTATTAATAATCAGAACTTTGTATAATTAAACATATTAAACTATAAATTAATACCATTCAAATCATTATTAAATACTTTATTTATTTTATCGCTTTTTTTTTAATAAAGTTATCGTTTTGTTTCATCTATAAAATTGTCGTTTAGTTTTATTAATTATTTTGTTTCATCAATAAAAGTATCGTTTTATTTTATTAATTGTTTCTTTTCATCAATTAAAATATTGTTTAGTTTATAATAAAGTAATTCAAATTTCTGTTAAAAGAAAAATATTTACCACCATCCATTTCAGTTATATTTTTTGTATTATAAATGATTTTAAAATATTTCAAATGTAAAGTTTTTCCAGTATATATATATATATATATATTCTTTTATATATTTATATATCCCAAACAAAGTATAAATAGTTCAAATGAATAAATTGAAGTCAACGTTTTCCTTATTTTAATATTTGACATAAAAGAGCTAAGAATTCTGGAATTCGCGCTTCCCAAATTTCATTGTCTGGGATTCCACTTCCGAATTGCAAAGAAACATTCACACGTTTGCCTTCCTATTTTTACAATTCAGCTCGAGAATTCTCGAAACAATGACTTCCAAATAAAAGCAAATTTTTAATGCATTCTACTGCTTGCGAAAATTTTCATACGGTGGGGCATTTTCGGTCGAAAGAATATTCCCGGCTTATCTTTTAGAACTGTTTTGAAAGAGAAGTCGAATTTTCTTTGAGAAGCGGATGAAAGCATTTGCATTTTGAGATGTACCAAAGTAAGTAGGAGGTGCATTTCCACCGTTTCCGCTCGAATAATGAACAAATGGAATATAAAAGAATGCCAAAGGACTGTTGAATGTATGCCGTAAATTTATAAAGTAGCTGTTCCAGAAAAACTCTGTTTCAATTCCAAACGTGGACGTTTATTTTTGGTTTTATAAAAGACAATTTACGCTTTTATGATTTTTATTTGCTTTCAAAATACATCTTTCAGTTTTAATAAAATAATAAATAGATAGAACAAATTATGCTTGATTAAATTAATAAGGCTTTCAAATTTTATCAATAATCACATCTTTGTATTTAATAGCAAACTTCGAATAATTATGCGTATTAAAGTTATTCAAATACTATTCAAATCATTATTAAATCATTTAATTATTTTATATCTTTGTTTTATCAATAAAATTTTCGTTTTGTTTTATCAAAAAAATTAACCTTTTTGTTTTATTAACTATTTTTTTTATCAAAAAAATATCCCTTTTGTTTTATTAATTGTTTAGTTTTATCAATAAAATTAACCTTTTTGTTTTATTAAATGTTTTTTTATCAAGAAAGTTATCGTTTTGTTTTATTCATTATTTTGTTTTATCAAAAAAGATGTCGTTTTGTTTTATCAATTGTTTTGTTTTATCAAAAAAGTTACCGTTTTGCGTCAGCAATAAAGTTCTCGTTTCGTTTTATTTATTTTTGCTTCATCAATAAAGTCGTTTGGTTTGATTAATTATTTTGTTTTATCAATAAATTTATCGTTTTGTTTTATTGATTGATTTGTTTTATCCATAAACTTAACGTTTAATCTTATTAATCTTTTATTTCATCAATTAAGTTATCGTTTAATTTTATAAATTTTTATTTCATCAATTAAGTTATCGTTTGGTTTTATTCATTGTTTTGTTTTATCAATAAAGTTATCAGTTTGTTTTAATAAAGCAATATGATAATTTTATTGATAATTGTTTTGTTTTACCAATAAAGTTATCGTTTTGTTCCATCAATAAAGTTATCGTTGTGTTTTAATTAGCATGCGCACTGAGGGAAAAAAAATGCAACGGACGTCCTACGAACTACCGTTTTAACGAACACAATTCTTTTAACAAAACCTATTTAAATTTAAGCATTTATTTCCCAATGAATTTCCATTTTTTGATTAAAAAATCATTTATAAAAAAAACCCCCCAAAGAATTATAAATAAAGTAATAAATTATGTTAAATTCAATAATTATTATCGATTAATAATAAACACAGTAATTTGGAATTTCATAACTTCAATAGCAGTATATTCATCTCTTGCAATTAAATTATCTTCTAAATATAGTTCTTTAGGGTCTATTAAAAAAACCGCTCGAATAATTTTTTTTTCATAAATTTTAAAAGCTTTTTTTATATTAGTTGTAGTTTGCTGCTAAAAGCGCGCTGTTTTTTATATCTATCCAAATATATGTCATTTCAGAGAAAAAAAATCTATTTATAATACCATTTTCTTGTTAAAAGGAAAAATATTACAAGGAAGAAAAAGAAAACAAAATTATGATTTTTTTTTCTCAGAAATATTTCATCCCACGCATTTGAAAATTACGGAAGCTTCCTTCGTGTTGATGATTTTTTTTCTGTCCATTTACTATGACAAAAGCAAAGGGAAAAAAAAGGCAAAATGCTTTTTTTGTCCTCTACGATTTCGCCATTTTCTTACAATGAGGAATCCCATGATGCACCGCTCCTCAGGGAATCCCAACTGCAAAACTGGTGCTTACTATCATTCATTTGGAAAGATAGAAATCGAAAAAGATAAAGATAAAAGTTTTCCAAAAAGTCCTGTTACTGAACATCATTTGTAGCATCCAAAATGTCACCTAGATAACGACTTTTTCTTCAGTTCTGGAAACTGTTTTAGAAATATTCTTCCATTTATATCATCAGAATTATACGTTTGAGCTCCAAATTTAATGAAATGTTCTATTTTCCAATAAATTATTAAAATATGTTAAGTATTATTTATCTATAATATATAGCATCTACAGATGTCGATATTTAAATCTATATCTAAATGTATAAAAGCACTAAATTTATAATTTCCGATAAAATAAATAATGTATATAATATCATTAATTAATAATAATAATAATTAATAATAATGTAATAATATCATTCTATGTATATTTGTTAAAATATTTTTAACAAATATACATAGAATGATATTTTTGTTTGCTATTTTTTACAGTAAAAATATAAGTTCCAAATTTCATGAAATGCTCTATTTTCAAATAAGTTAGCAAAACATGTTAAATATTATTTATTAATAATCTATAACATAAACAGATGTTGATATTTAAATTTGTAAAAGCACTGAAATTATAATTTCCAATAAAAAGATAAACTGTTAAAATATTTTTAACAAACAGACAAAGAATGATGATATATTCGTATCAATATGATTTAAAAAGGATATTTTCTTTAAAGTTTTTTAATCAGTATCTTTATTAAATAATTTAATTTTTTTTTATTGTATATCTCATCAATTTCAATATTTTAAATCGATGAAGTATGTATCAACGTGTAATAAATATAAATATATGTTAAGTAAATACTTCCACTTATTTAAAAAGTAAGCAAGTTTATATCTAACTTAATACAATAACGACACCATAAAAACACTTATTTAGTTCATTTCAGTTAAGTTAATTGAACTGCGTATATATATAATTTTTTTCACCAATCATAAAAAAATTTTATATTATATTATGCTTTTATATTAGACAAGAAATTATTTAGTAATTATTCTTTAAATTAATCCAATCTTGTTCTAATTTATATGCCAACATAAAATATCAGTAACTCATTATAGTAAAGGAAGAAAATAAAGAAAAATAACAAGCTATCCATTTTTTACATTATCATAAAAAATGACAATTAACTGCACAAAATGAACGATTTATTTTTCGATTAAGGGAACGAGGTTTTAATTAATAAACATCCATGTGTTATTCTTTTGATATATTTTTAAAGAAGGCACCTCAATATCAGTGGCCATTGTTACCACAACACTGTAGCTGGACTGCAGCTGCTGTCAAGTCTTTCTGTAAACACTGCCACACAGAAATGACACCATTTTACCATACAGAACCCATTACATCCCCTCTAAAAGAGCTAATACAAGAGTACTTTTCATACTCCCCGTGAATGGTATGATAATTTAACCCATACATATTTATGAATCCGGTGTATCTTCTTGTTCTGTGTGAACTGTAGAAGTGCTTCTTTATGATGATGCCATATAGGTTTCCCTAGTGTAGCAGGAAAGGAATCAAAACCCTACTTTTTCTTATCGCAAACTTTTTCCAATCTGTAGTGTAAAAGATGTCGGAATAGAACCGATTTGCAATTTAATTCGGCGTCATTGCATAAAAAAGATTTTATGCACTTTGGGTTAGATTTTATGTAAAATGGGACATGTAGCTTTTAGTTAGGGAAAAATGTCAGCTTAAGTGTTTTTTGATCCCAGCACATTTTATTTTCGCTGTTTAATGTAAAACAAATCTTTTCAATTCACTTTTTGGGGAATTATTTTAAAAATCCGCTTGATTATCAAAACTGTAAAGTAATTTTATAACAAAAGAATAATTTTTTTTTGAAGAAAGAATAATAAAAAGCATTTATGAAATTATAAATAAGTGCTGGTTCAAAATAATAGAATTAAATAAAAAAATTATAATTGAACCTAAAAACTTTTACAAAGGATTTTTGCTATCTTACTTATAAAAAGTTAACGACAAGAAGAAATAATAATTTCGTTAGATTAAATTCGTATTCTATATTGAAATGCATATGGCAACTTAGATTCAGAGGCATATTGCATATTCAAATACAATTGGCAACTTATATTCAAAGGCTTATAGTGTTATAATAAATTCTTTCAAAAAATAAGAATTTTCTGTAGCATGCAGGCTGGACAGTTGGCCATCTTTGAACAAAAGGCTTCTAGAAATATGTTGGCTCTGTAAATGAGAATAGATTCTGGAGGCAACTACATAATTCTGAATTATATAGGTCGTTTAAGGAGTCAGATATCATTAAATTCGTCAAGATAGGACATATGAGGTTTGCGGGCCACATCTACTAAATGGACCCCTCAACATTGGCATTTAGAATATTCAACTATATACCTTTTGGAACTAGAATTAAGGGTAGGCTGGTTTTGAGATGGACCGATTGTATGGAGGCATATTTTAAAGTTTTAAGAGCTGCTGACTGGAAAACTGTCGCAAAGCGGAGATTGAAATGGGAGAAGGTTCTCTGGAAGACCTTGACCCAACATGAGCTGACCCAACATGAGCAATAGAATAAGTGAAGTATGCATAAAAATTAACAAATTTGTTTATTGTATGATAGGTTTCTTGTTTAACAAAAAGAACTATTTGAAAGATTATTAACAAAGCAAATTTTCAAGCATAATTAAAGTATTAAACATAATTAAAATGAATAATAAAAATTTATGTTTAATTAACGACAATTAAAATAATAAACTATTTCACTTAATCTATTTCAAAATTAAATAGAAAAACAAACCATTTGGAGTTCATAATTCTAAATTCATATCTTATTAATTTTTTTATTATAAAAGAAAACATTATAAATTTTTCATAAAATATTCAGAACAATAAAACATTAACGGAAAATATATAAGAGTTTTTATTTCTTATCTCAAGTATACAATGCAATTCTCCTATGCCAAAGATGTCTGGTAAGACATTGCGCTGAATTTTCGAACGAGGTTTGGTTTGGTTTGTCGTTCTACGGTCATTTTGAGCACACTTTAGGATAATTAGACCGGGACCCACAGTTTAGCATGGAAATCCATGCCATCCATGCCACCAGGATTCGAACTTGAAGTTCCAAACGTCAGAACTGTAGCCAGTTGGCAATCAGGCTGTTTCCGAACGACGAGAATCATGCTAGAAACCTGACTAGCGATGTCAATCTGAAGATTCCAATGTTTTCCAAAGTAGAGGAACGATAGATACTTTAATCTAGCCATACAGGAGATCGTACAAAATTGTGTCAGCAAATGAGGAATTGTAGCAGCCTTCTGTGATATATATCTTGGGTAACACTAAACTTGTTAATCGTCTTCCATTCTAAACTCGAATGGAAGATCAACTTGGACATTCAAAAAGTGTAGCACAAGTTTTATATAGGTTTATGTTTTTTCAAGTAATTAAACACATTGAGAAATCTTTTTATATAGATACATTTAGTGTAATATTTGATGCATTTCATGTATATTTAATAACGCACAACAGAATCTCACTTTAAAATTTAATGTTTGAGCCATTAGTAGAAATCTTACACCAGGAATAATTTCCGGCATCATTTCTAATATCGTATTAAAGTGCTTTTCCCGATATCTGTGCGTGTTAAATAGCACGTAATTGTAGCTTAGATCCGTTACGGACAGAACTGCTCCGTGAACCAAATGAAGTAATTATTAAACTATTCAGTTCTCACTCGTGATCCTGTGTGCTATGGGAACGCCTAGAAATTGATTGATTTTGTATTACGCTTTTGATGTGGAAATTCAATTTACGGTATTATAAATACATTATCATTTTCATATACATCAATATTTTGTTGCTGATTTATTCTCAGTAGCATTTAAAATTGAGTTTCATGAAAGATTTGTGAAGAAAGTAGCTTACCATGAGAATGTTATGATCTCATATTCTTCTTTTTTTAATTTTTAGGAGTCAGGAAAATTTAGGAAAATGAAACTTTATGAAGCATCAGATGTACTAGTTACGCTCTCCTAGAGAATGTTATAAAAGAACCTTGAAAACCAAAGTTTTCTTCCATTTTAGGATGTTTGGGTCCGAATATTCTCCAAATATTTCCAATTAAAATAACATACTTTACATAGTTATAAGAAGTACTTATATAATGTACTTTTACGTACATATTTATGTAAAGTACTTTACATAAGTACTTATATAATGTACTTTTACGTACATATTTATGTAAAGTACTTTATAAGTATGTACAGTTAGATCTAATGGAAGCAGTAGTGTAACTATACCATTTGAGGCCCGTAGCAAATTTTTTGAATGGGGATCAATTCAATGCAAGTTATCATCATTGTATTTTTTTTAATAATTTTTTTTTTGGGGAGGGGGGCTTTCTAATTAACAAAAATGTCAATGACAGCATCAAAGTTGTTGCTTCGGGCCATGGAATGTTCGATGGATAGAATAGCCCAATTGCATAATCTGTCTTGTCCTTTTAATTTCTTAAATAGATTTTTAACAATGTCTCATATAATAATAAATGTCAGGTCTTGCCTGTACTAACAGCCTGTCTGCTAGGGCCGGGGTCCGTGGCAATATGTCGGTCTTGCCACCATATTGTTATGCCAATGATCAGTACTATATTTTAATAAACAATGTGCCATTATTTATAGGAAAATCATATGCATCATTGAAAAGGAAGGAAATCATTTATATGATCGTGAAAATCATATTTATTATTAAATAAGATAAATTATATGCATAAATAAAAAGGATGAACAATCACATATATTATGACCTAGTTAGGAAAGTCATAGATATAAGAGAGAAGTGAAATCAATTATTTTGTCGTTTTTAATGTGCATGATTTTATTGTTTGAATTGATTTGGTTTGTCGCCTTATGGTCATCTTGTGCACACGAGGGCTAAACAGACCAGGACCTACAGTTTAAAGTGTATTCCGAACCACTAACAAACATTCATGCCACTGCCAGGAATCGAATCTGAAGCCTGTGATACCAAAGGGCAGAGTGTTAGCCAATTGGCCACAAGACAGCTGTTTGCAATGAAATATATTCTGCTTAGAGAGTCTTAGCCTTGAGTTTACTGGCAGAAATGCTAACGATTTATGCTAAAACATTTATTTGAAATTAAAAATATTAATGAAGTAAAGATTTTCTTTAGTATCTTAATATTACAATTTTTACATTTTTTAAAACATTTTTCCACTTTTTATAGGAAACCATCACGTATTCAAATTTATAAAAGTGAGGCTTTTTAATACTTTTCCAAAAAAAGTTTTCCTGAAGATTAATTTACTTTGCGAACTTTGTTATTATTATATGAATAAAATAAAACTCAAGCTTCTCCTGTTATGGCAAATTATGCTTCCAAGGTAATAGAGACGTTATACATATCCTTATTTTATTTTTTAATATTAAAATGCATTTTATAGATTAAAATATGTATTACCCTAAAGCATTTAAATGATTTTGTCTTGAAAATTGATGTCTCCAATTGCAAAACTCTAAGAAATAATCGAACTCTCTAGAGCATTTAGGTAATACTAGTGAAAAACACGCTCATTAACCTATGGCCTTAATACCTATAAAATAGATACACTCTGTTTAACATTAATTTCACTTTGATACATTTTGTTTTTATCATACGTTTACTAAAAGAGCATCTGTCCTTTGGGATCAGAACAGATTGGTTTTCAGATGGCAGTCCTTAAAAGCATTTCTAAATGTAACTACTGAAAAAAATGCATATATAGTATGTCTTGGGAATCGTGTAGTCATTTTTTGTGGGATGTTTAATAATGTAAAATGGATTTAATTCAGATGCATTTTATACTCTTTTTTTGACATAATGTAATGTCTCAGTTTTTAAATAACTGACTGGGATTCTGTTTAAAAGTAATGAAAGTCTTTAGAAAACCAAATGCCTTAATTAACATTAATTAAGGGAATTAATAAATTTTTAAAAATACTAATGAATTATTAAATGTATTTTTTATTAAATGGAAATTTATACACTAGAGTCTATGTAATTTTAGGATTTTAATTATATATTTACATATATTTCTTCATGATGTATATTTGCTGATTTTTTTATATATATTTTTACACTTCATTATATATTTTTTGTTTGTTTGTACGTTTTCCTTTTGGATTTATGGTACAGATTTAGACAACTTATTTTATACTTTTCTACTGAAACCTATTTGATGGCTTTTCTATGCAATCTCATTGTGTTTCTGACAATTTTCTTCTCCATTCCTTTAGTCTTGACAAATTACACATTTATATATATATATTTATATATATATATATATATATATATATATATATAAGAGAGAGAAACGTGCTCGAAATTATGACAATTTTCGCTTTTAGTCAATTTTCTCTAGAACTATTAAATAAATTTTAAAAGAAATGTGTATAAATATAAAATGATATATTAAAAAGGTAACTCAGTAATCATTATGCATAGTATGCACACATAGTCAGTAGGACTTATAGCTAAACGTAAAGCTTTACAGAACTGGAAGTTTTACAACAAAAGCTTAAAATATCGAATATATCGATATTAATAATCGGTTTTAACAGATTATCGATATAAATCTGTTATAACATAATATAAATTTTTCAATTTAGAATCTATTTGAATAAAAGTGCTTTTTAAGTTACATCTGTAAAGTTCAACATGTGTTACTTAAAATATTCCATTGCACATAAAAAAATATTCTTTATTTTATTATACAGTGTGAATTTATTAATGAAAGGCAGCAAAGGGAGTTATAATACTTACATAATTTATGCACCTAAAGCAAACTAGTATACAAATAAAAGGATTTAAGTTATAGCATCATCATAATACCGTAATTTAAAAATAACCCAGATTTAAACCCAACAGCTTTTCCTCGCAGTTTTAATATCCTGTCCATATTTACGATTTTCAATTTGACTTGGAATGTTTACTTTTGCGCTTAGATGAAAGCATATTTTATCCCTCGGCTTTCATCCCTTTCTTAGCTTCGCGCGGAATTTTTGAGAGCTGATTTGTTTAAGCACTGTGCATAAACCTTAAAATTCAAAAGTTTGAAATTCCTTTGCATGCATTTATTTTTATTCTCACTAGATTAAATGAACTTCCTAATATTATTTTCTCCCTTGAATTAATTATGTTTAATATAAGGTAATGGAGTGGTCTGGTAGATATTTTGTTGGTTTTCTGACCATATCCCTACAAAATCTGGTACATTAAGGCGAATCCGTAGGTCAGTGAGTCCTTTCACTAGCCTTAATGAAAATTGAAGGATGGTATGAATCTTCAGATGCCATACCTGAAGAATTGTTCAAAATTGTGATGGCAAAATTCCCCCTTTTCTTTGTTACTATTTGTAATCCTAGTATTATTTTCATTTTCTCCTTTGTATTGATGTAAATGAAAACATGATTTAATACGCATTGTTATTTTGTTTACTTTTAAAACACTTATGTTTAATATAAGGTAGAGGAGTGGCTTTGTAGATAGCTTGTTGGTTTTCCGACTGAATCCCTACGAAACCCAATATATTATGGTGAATCTGTAGGTCAGAATGGCCTTTCACTGGGCTCAACGAGGAAGGAAAGATGGCGTGAATCCCTAGATACCATACCTGAAGAATTGTTCAAAATTGTGATCGCAAAATATCCCTCTCTTTTTATTACTCTGTGTAATCCTAGTATTATTTTCTCCTTTGAATTTATGTGAAAGGAAACATTTGATGTGCATTGATATTTTGTACATTTTTAAAACACTTATGTTTACTAAAAGGGAATGGGGTAGAATTGTAGATAGATTGTTGGTTTTCCGACCGAATTCCTATGAAACTCGATACATTATGACGAATCCGTAGGTCAGGAAGTCCTTTCACTTAGCTCAATGAGGAAGGAAGGAGAGTATGAATCTTCAGATACCATACCTGAAGAATTGTTCAAAATTATGATGGCAAAATTTTCCCTTCCCTTTGTTGTTCTGTGTAGTAGTGAATCGTTTCTAAAATAGCGAATTGCATCGCGATTATTTGATTTGTTCAAAGTGAGTGACATTCGATCATAATATCAACATGTATAAAGCAATTTATTTTTATCCCCCCCCCCCTATGTGTGTCCGGGTTAGAATAGCCACGTTGTAATCCATGCATGTTGTAAAAGGTGTCTAAAATGGGTACCCAATACCAGGGGGTATAACCGGATGATGTAAAGTCCAATTTCTTCCTTTGGGTGCTCTATGTCTCTGAGCCACAAGATGAAAGAAAAAAAGAAACAGTATTTTTACCCCTTATCATGACTCGTTGGTTTAAGAACTTTGATTGTTCTGGAGTGATTTTTCATTATTTGAAAACACACCGGTTCATGGACCTGGTCTAGATGTTGCTGTCGATCAAGTGGGATAAGAAACAGCAACATTTTTATTATAGCAATATGTATATACGTATGCATTTTCAGATAATAAAATACGAATTAATTAAGACATAGAATAATGTAAGAACTATATTGATGAAAAGTGTACTTGTATCTTGAATTTTAACTTTTGCTTATCCATGAAAATATTTAAAACTTGATAATTAGTTTAACTTACATTAATATATTTTTGTATTTATTTTTTTAATTCTTCCACTCCTTATAATGAATTAACTTTCAGTGTGACAATTTTAACATTTTTAAGAAAAATCTATTTTCATATTAAATTACAATTCTAAAAATGTATTTTCAGAATCTATCAAACAAATGTATTAAAAAAATATCACTTACTTCAGTTCATGTGGGTTTTTTTTTTTTTACTGTATATTTTGAGGTTTTTTTTTTCATTAATATGTATAACTATTATAATAATATGATATTTATGCAATATAATATTGTGTTATATATTGTTTGTAATAGCAAACGATTTTAAATATTTGTATTTTTTATTGTTTATAATAGCAAACGATTCTAGGTACAGTGTTATTTTTTTTTTTTTTAATTTCCATACTTTTTGTATTAAAAAATTTATATTTGTATGTGTCTCGACTAATATTTCTTGGATTCAGAATATGGCGCTTAAAAAGGCCATTGCCTCGTTTGATATTCTGATTTTTCTCGGAAGTATCTTTCCTTTCGACCATAAAGACATGAATTTTTGCTGTCTGGAAAAGATTTCAGTTTGTGTGACACAGGCTTTATTTTTTTGTTTTGCAGACGGAGCAGCTGACATTCCTGTGGGTTTTGTTCATCATGATTGTAGCTGGCAACAGCGCCGTGCTCATCGCACTGATGCTATCCAAGAACAGAAAGTCGAGGATGAATTTCTTTATTATGCATCTGGCTATTGCAGGTAAGAAAGAAATTCTTCTTCTTTTCAATATTCATATTATTTTTGTGACGAAAAATAGGATTACTTTAAAAGAAACAAATTATAATCAATATTTCAGACGTGTAGTTTTATAAGAATAAATAATTTAAATAAAAAAATTTTCTTTTAAAATTGATCTGTTAATGTACTAGGGTGGTTTTTTTATTTTAATTATTAATAACTAAAAATGCTTATAGATTTTTTAAAATTAGTTTTTCAATTTTCATAATATAATTTGTTTATTAAATATTTTTTTAAATTATTATATAATGATAAAATCTTGCATATTAATGTTCAACTTACAGATTTGAATTATTTTAATACATTTACAATAAAGGCAGATTAAATTCAACAATATAAATTCTTTAAAAAAAAGCAGATTGCTACTAGATTGTAGACTTGTAAGGAACAAGATACAATCTAGTAGCAATCCTTGATTTTCATTTTATTTTATTAAATTTAGAAAAAAATAAAATATAGGAATAAAATCTTGCATGTTAGGTTTTAAATATTACATTATGTTTACAATAAATGTTGCTTTATACTCAACAATATAAATTTTTTAAAAACAAAGCAAACTTTAGAACGAGTTATGTAAAATGTAGTGGAAATCTTTGAGTTTCATTTTATCTTATTAAATAAAGGAAAAAAATTAAAATATAAGGATTAAATCTTGCATATTAATATTAAACTTTCTTATTTTAATTATTACAATATGTTTACAATAAATGTAACTTTATTAATTATTTAATTAAAATTAGAAATAAAAATTACAATGCAAGGATAAAGTCATGCATATTAGTATTTAACTTACAGATTTTAATTAGTAAAATGTTTACAATAAATGTAGCTTTACAGTCAACAATATAAATTCTTAAAAAACAAAGCAAATTTTGGAACAAGTTTAAATCTAGTAGCAATCTTTGATTTTCATTTTAATTTATTGAATTACGGAAAAAAATTAAAATATAAGGATAAAATCTTGCATATTAATATCTAATTTACAGATTTTAATTACAATATGTTTACAATAAATGCATCTTTACACTCATCAATATAAATTCGTAAAAAACAAAGCAAGTTTTGGAACAAACTAAATTCTAGTAGCAATCTTTAATTTGCATTTTATTTTATTAAATTTAGAAAAAAATTAAAATATCAAGATAAAATCTTACATATTAGTATTTAACTTACAGATTTTAATTATTGCAATATGTTTACAATAAATGTAGCTTTACCTTCAACACTATAAATTCTTAAAAAGCTTAGTAAATTTTGGAAAGAACTAAAATTTAGTAGCAATCTCTGATTTTTATTTTACTAAAATTTTAAAAATGCATCTTTCTGCATGAAATAAAGTGTTCCACTTAATTCCAATTTAATACATTCTTTAAATTATAATGAAGAAGTCTAATATATATTGAGATACGAAAATCTGAAAGAAAAACATATTTTGGATAATTACTTTTTATATCATAAAAAACTGATATATGTATTCATTAGAAAGTACGAGATTTAAAAACAAACTTTTTTTTTGATCCACGCTTTTACTTGTATAAATTATAAGAAAAAAGAGAATGCGATTTTTCTCTTAATACTTTACTTACTTTTAATGTTGAAAAGAGGATATTTTCATTTCATTACTTGTCTCCATATTTTTAACCGCAGTTGAAAGATAAACATAGGATTACCATTGGAATGCCTAGTCTGAAGTCATTTAATATTAATTCCCAATTTTTGTTAAGCAGTATTTATGCGATGTATTTCAGCAAAAGAAATTGAAAGGTATACTTTACAACAAATCCGAAATTTAAAATAAATATAAACTTAAAGAAAATATGCTAAGAACTTTCCAAATTAAATAATATATTTTTTTTTTAAATCTAAATTAAAAATTCTATTTCCTTCTAAAAAAAAGTTTCTGAAAACATTTTCTTACGCTCTAATATTTCAAAGTTAAATATACTTTCAGTTTAAATTCTGTACGGAGGACCTTATAAATACAATCTTATAATGGTGCTTGTATGCTTGCTAGTTTTTTAATCTTTGTGAAAACTCTAATGTAGAATCATGGGGTTTTTTTTTTGTCTGTTTGAAATATGGCCTAGAAAGAAATAGAATTTTTAAATACCTTTTTTTCATATACGTAGAAATTTCTTTTAACTGCAAAGCATAAAAACATAAGATGAAATTTTTATCTTTCAAGACATCATAACTTTTTACTTTAAATAAAAAACAATGTTTCATAATGTATAAATATACTTCTTTTAAATTTTAGGTAAAAAAATTTTTTTTTTTTTAAATTAGAAAATTATATTAAATTCTGTTTTCGGGTTTCAAAAAAAATTATTTATTATTATTTATTTATATTATTAATTTCAAAATTTCCCTTATTTATGCATACCAACATTTACAAAGGATTTCTATGCACTATTAATTTTGACTTGATTGCTCTAATTAAAAACAATTTTCGCTCTACGTATTTTACGAAATCAATATTCACACATTATTATTTCACAATATTCATGTTCACTAATTGTTCCATATTAATCTATTACATAACAAGTAATATAAAAAAAATGTTAAAGTCAATTCCTACTTTTTTTCACTATGTTGCCGAAAGTCCTTTATAAATAATTTTCCTTCATTTTTTTAAGTTTATCTGGCGCCATCTATTGGTAGATATATGCATCTTAAATCTAAAAAAAAATTAAATTAATTAATTTAATTTAATTGCTGAATTAATATTTGAAAAAACTGTATTAACATCCAGTGTCATCCACTACAAGTTAAAAAAAATGATTTGAGCTTGAGTAGAGGAATAAAAAGTATTTTATTAACGATTGAAAATTTGAACACGATATATATAGTGAAAGTGTAAGCTAAGAGAAGGAATTGAATAATAGTTCCATTTTCAGCTATTAATGAATTTTAATTTTATTTTTACTCATATTACTTTTTTTTCCCAAATTTGTAGTTTTTGTACATTCAGTGGGATACAAAATAAGAAATTCATTCATTTGTTTTAAATAAAAAAAATTTTATTTAACTTTAACACAATAATTTCCTTATTTATGCATAAAAACATTTAAAAATGTACTTGTTTTCACTGTTTGTTTTAACTTTATTGCTTTAATAAAAACAATTTTTTTGTGTCACGTATTTTATGAAATCAATATTCCCATATTATTATTTCACGATGAAACCGTGCTTCCTCCTACGCACTGGCTTTCAGGAGAAATGGTCAGTCGGTCTCGAAACTCTCACCCGAGAGGAAGTACAGTGCAACAAGTGCTGATGCTAAGAAACGTTTAGTACAGCGCAATCACGCGCTTCTGTTAAGAAAATTTTAATTGGTAATCTCTCATCCTCAGAGGAAATATATTTAGCATAACGCCGTGTATTTGTTGGCTTACAGACTCTCACCCGGAGAAGAAATATATTTCGTGCTTCCAGCGCGTACCTGAGTATCTTTATTTTCGGCTTATTCATGGAATCCTTCCACGAATGTATAATTATATGTCTTTATATGTGTTGCATATTGGCTGAGGTTACTTTTGTGTAAGTGATGTTGTGTAAATAAAACTGTGTGTTCTCCAACCTGTGTTTCAAGTCTCAACCCAACACACCTGCATACTACAACAATATTCATGTTCACTAATAGTTCATGTTCCATAGATCTATTCCTTATTAATAGTTCCATTTTCAGCAGTTTTTAGGAAAGATTTTAAGACAAAAAATTCCTTTTGAAAATATAAAATTATCCATATTACATTCCAAATGAAAAATCACTATTCTTATGTGAGAAAATATTTAAAACTCCAAATTTATAAATTTCTGTTTTTCATACGTCACTAAAAAAACAGCCAAATAATAATTGTGATTCTAACATGATCAACAACAACCAAATAATAATCGTGAAAAGTTCTCGTTTATCATTAAATTGATATTAACACATTTTTTGTTTGCATTTTTAAAGTAATTAAAATTTTCTTAGATGTATTGAATATTAGATTCAGTGGCACATATTTCTAAAATTTTTTTACATTAATCCATATTAATTAGATGTGCATAGTCAGTTATACTCAAATCTCGCAGTACAAATGGCAACTGACATTTACTAACATTATAATAGCTCGGTTTTTTAAAATATCGTCTCCTTTGGTAAAAAATATTCTTTTGCAATTAATCGTTGATATTTCTCAGTAAATAAATGCTATCATGGATTTGAAAGCTGAAAAAAGAATAATAATGAAGTTTTGCAAATAAAAGGCATTACTTCTGATTTTGTTCAAATAAATTGGTATATAAAAATATGGTTACTTTAAAAGGAACAAAATAAAATTAATATTTGAATAGGCTCTCTATACGAAGTTTTATAAAAATAAATAATTTAAATAAAAAAGTTTTCTTTTAACTCTTGGTCTGCATTTTTCTTGGTATAGTTAGCAAGTTTTCCATCTCAATTATTCCATACATTAATTATAACCACACATTATACGATAGTACATACTTTAAACTATTCATCAAATATATAAAATTATTTAACTATTTTAACTAGTTTTCAACATCAATATTAGTTTACTATATAAATATTAATTTTTCTATAAGGAAATATTTTTGCTAAATTCTTAATAGCGTTTGAAACGGTGTGAAATTTTTATCAATTTCTCCATGAAAGCAATAATTGATAAAGTTTAAAATTAAAAGTACATTTATATTTAAAATTAAAATTTAAATCTTTTTAAAACCAAATGCTTATTATTTTGTTTTGTATTATATGAAACATAAAGCATTCATACGCTTTGATAGAAGATTTGCTAAAGCCACAGAAATTTCGGAATGTCAAATAAAAACCTGCTAATGACATTTTTCAGAAGATAGAATAATTAAAACAAAAGTTTTTACTGATGTAAAGCCTGTGAACATGTTTAAAAGGAACAGACTTTTAAAGACATTCATAAAAATAAACGCTAAATGCTAAACCAGAAAAGAACTATAGAATTATTGGTTTACGCTGTCAGACACACAACCATTTTTGTCAAACTGTTTCTAGAAAAAAATTATAATTATTCTACATCGTTTCTGCAATTTTTCCATATTTGTTTTCTGCAGACAATGCCGCTTCAATTCATGTCTCACTTCAAATATCATTATTTTAATAACATTAATGAGATTCAGAACAAGTAAACCAAGATTTAAATAATAATTCATAAGATATGGATTAATTATACGGAGAAATTAAGGATCTCTGCAAACATTGTAAGTAGCTAGATTAAAAATCACTGTATATTAAAGAGTAACAGATTTAAATTTTCTTTACTTCTAATTTTTATTTTGATAGAATTTAATCTATAATTTTCTATTCAACACGTTTACAAATAGAAAAATGAATTTAATTCTGTCTAAAAGAGAAAACTATTTACATACTAATGAAAACTTTTCAGTCATTTTATCCAAATCTTTTTAGATTGTATATTCATATTAGTATCTTAATTAATAAAAACATTTATACAACTTTTTGATGAACTCAATGATTTTTTCCAAATAAGTTTAAAAAATAAATCATTTACCAAAGTAACATAACCCTTAAATGTTTTGCTTCTAATTTTGATTTTGATTGAATTTAATGTATAATTTTTTAAAAGCTGTTTTCTATTTTACACAATCACATATAGAAAAATTAGTGTTACTGTTTTTAAAAGTGAAAAATATTTACACATTAATAAAAACTTTTCAGCTATTTTATCCAAATCTTTTAATCTTTTTTTATCGTATATCCATATTAGTGTCTTAATTAATTAAACTCTCTGATAAACTCAATGCTTTTTCTAAATTTGTTACTTTAGCAAATGATTTATTATTTCATAAACCTTACTACATGTTTTGCTTCTACTTTTGATTTTGATTGAATTTAATGTATAATTTTTTTAAAAGCTGATTTCTATTCTACAAAATTACACATAGACAAATATTTATTATTTTTTTTTAAAGTGAAAACTATTTACACACTAATGAAAATTTTTCAGCCGTTTTATCCAAATCTGTTTAGATAATATATTCATATTAGAGTCTTAATTAATAAAATTGTTTATAAAACTGTCTGATGAGAGATTCAGTTTGAAAAGTTTGAAACGTTTGAAACAAAATAAGGATTTTATTACTTAAGTAAATAATTTAACTGCATACTAAAGTTTCTCTAATTAGTTAAGGCAATTTTTAGCAGCATTATTCATAATTAGTTCTAATTTAATTAGTAAAAATCAAATTTTTTATATTCTAGTTATTAATTTATAATTTTTTATGACTAAAGTATGCGAAGACAAAAGAAAATCTAACTATAAATTCATGGAAAAAAAGAGTTTGAAGAAAATCAAGTTTGAGTTTGAAAAGTTTGAAAAAATAAATTATTTACTAAAGTAACAAAATCCTTACTACATGCCAAAGTTTCTCAAATTAATTAAAGCAATTTTTAGCAGAATTATGAATAATTAGTTCTAATTGAATTATTAATAATCAAACTTGTTCTGTTCTAGGTATTAGTTTTTAATTTTATTATGATTAAAGTATCTTAAGACAAAACAAAATCTAATAATAAATAATGAGTTTCATTTTCATTAGGTTATTATCTCAATATAAACATCTTTTGAAATTTGTCGTTAGTTTTTGTTTTGTATTTTTTCCATCAAAATTAAATTATTATACAGTTGTCTGCATTTTACTTTGTAAAAGTTGCTTTACGCCTAATTATAATTCTTAAGTTTTACGCTAAGTTGTTTTAAGTCTCGTTTATTAAAATTTTAAAATTAAATATGAAACATAACTATAATCAAATATATAAAATTATTTAACCATTAAAAAAAAGAAATTTTATCCATACGTTATTTATATATGAGATAGAACATATTTTAAACTATTAATCAAATATATAAAATTATTTAACCATTATAACTAGTTTTCAACTTCAATATTAATTTATTTTATAAACTTTTTTCTTAAGGAAATATTTTTGCTAAATTTTAATAGTTTTTAGAGAAAAGGAAATTTTTATCATTTTCTCTACTTAAAATGAAAGTACTAATTGACAAGAGTTTAAAATAAAAATTATATTTATATTTAAAAATTGGAGTTTTAATCTTTTTAAAAACAAATGTTTACTATTTCATTGCGAATTGTATAAAACATAAAGCATTCATACGCTTTGATAGAAGATTCGTCAAAGCGACAGAAATTTTGAACCTGTTGGTGACATTTTTCAGAAGATAGAATAATTAAAACAAAATTTTTTACTGATGCAAAGCCAGTGAACATGTTTAAAATGAACAGACTTTTAAAGACATTTATAAAAATAAACGTACTAACCCTAAACCAGAAAAGTACAATAGAATTATTGGTTTATGCTGTCAGACACACAATACCATTTTTGTCAAGCTGTTTCTAGAAAAAAAAATTATAATTATTTTACATCGTTTCTGCCATTTTTCCATATTTGTTTTCTGCACACAATTTCCACTTCAATTTTTCAATTTTTTTTTTCAACTTCAAATATCCTTATTTCAATAACATTAATGAAAATGAGAAACTAAACCAAGATTTAAATAAAATTTAATAACTTGAGCTCTATGGAAAAATTCAGAATCTCTACAGGCATGGAGAGTCTGTGGATAGATTTAAAATCACCATACATTAAAGGTTAGAAGATTTAAATTTTCATTATTTCTAATTTTGACTTTTGATCGAATTTAATTTATAATTTTTTAAAAGTTGTGTTTATTTTCTATTCTACACAATTACATATAGAAATATAATAATTTTTTTAAAGTAAAAACTATTTGCCCAGTACTGAAAACTTGTCAGCTATTTTATCCAAATCTTTTTTAGATCATATATTTATATTAGTGTCTTAATTAATAAAAGTGTTTCTAAAACTCTCTGATGAACTTAATGTTTTTTTTCCAAGTTTGAAAAAATAAATTATTTACTAAAGTAACATAATCTTTACTACATGTTTTTCTAAATTTTAATTTTGATCTACTTTAATCTATAACTGTATTAAAAGCTGCATTTACTTTCTATTCTACACAATTACACATAGAAAAATAAATTTCATTTTGTTTAAAAGTGAAAACTATTTACACACTAATGGAAAACTTTTCAGCTATTTTATCCAAATCTTTTTAGATCATATATTTATATTAGTGTCTTAATTAATAAAAGCGTTTATAAAACTCTCTGATGAACTCAATGATTTTTTAAAGTTTTAAGAAAATAAATTATATACTAAAGTAACATAATCTTTACTGCATGCCAAAGTGTCTCAAATTAATTAAGGCAATTTTCAGCAGAATCATGAATAATTAGTTCTAATTAAATTATTAAAAATCAAATTTATTATTTTCTAGTTATTAACTTAAAATTTTATTATGATTAAAGTATCTTAAGACAAAACAAAATCCATTAATAAATTCTCAAAAAAATAATAGGCTTCAGTTTCATTAGATTATTATCTCAATCTAAACATCTTTTGAAATTTGCCACTAGTTTTTGCGTTGCTTTTCTTCCATCAAAATTAAATTATTATACAGTAGACTAGATTTCATTTTGTAAAAGTTGCTTTACGCCTAATTATAATTCTTAAATTTTACGCTAAGTTGTTTTAAGTCTCATTTATTAACATTACAATAAAGAAACTTTAATCATACGTTAATTATATATGCGGAGAATATTTTAAACTATTCATCAAATATATGAAATTATTTAACCATTATAACTAGTTTTCAACTTCGATATTAATTTACTTTATCAACTCTACTTTTTTTCAATAAAAAATATTTTAAAGTTTTTGAAACAAAAGGAAACTTTTATAATTTTCTCTTCTTGCTGAAAATGGAAGCAGTAATTGACAAAAGTTTAAAATAAAACTTGTATTTATATTTCAAATTGGAAATTAAATCTTTTCAGAACCAAATGCTTATTCTTTCATTTTATATTTTTTGATTGTAAAACTAAACTATTAAGGGTTAATAATTATTTTAAAAATTATAGTTTTGAAATAATTGTTGTGAAAAAAATGCTATGAACATAAAGAAATAAAAGTAAATTTAGAAAACATTAGAGAGTTTTTGCATACCGTAGTTTGGACCTCCGTTAGCTTTTTCTCCCTAGCGCGCATTCTCATAGGAAACAGTATGAGAGGTACGCATGCGCAATTTCCTATGAGCGTGCTCGCTATTGAGAAAAAGCTAACGGACGTCCAAAATACAGTATGCAAAAACTCTCTATTATTACACAAACGTTGCTGTTCCAGCAAAGATCTAATTTTCACTTTAAAGAGTGCTTAGTAGGTAATGTGCAGATTATCTAGGCAATTTTCAGATTATTTAGGTAATTTGAAAATGAAACAATTTTCGGCACTTTAACGGATCACCCTAATTAATCTGCTTTTTTCTTTTTACGGGATTGGATTCTCAGGCAACGCTCTATATCAGTCATATTAGACCGGGATCTACGGTTAAAATGGATTCTGAACCACTACAAACATCCATGTCTCAAAAAAAAATCCATCGCAGCGAGTCACACTGCACTTGTGTTATACAGCCCTTGTAAATAGCTTATTAAATAATATAATCCTATTTTAATGGAATTATCTCTTGCACACTTTATTTGTGCACTTTCTTGCACACTTTATTAGACATTCCCAATATCAACAAATGCTACAAACATCCATCCGAGACTCGAACTCGAAACCTTTGGTACTGCCAGAGCGCTAGTCATTCTTCCATCAAGCCCATACTTTATAATAGTTATAATAGTTGCTTTAAATTATACGTACATACAGAATGATGAAACACATTACCTTAATAACTGATAAAAACAATGCCTTCTTAACAGAAAAATGGAACAGCTGTATTTTCTTTTAAATATAAATTTAAAAAAAACAAAGGTTGTAAATTTAGAGATAACGTTTTATGTAAATATATAATCCTGTATTTTATCAAAAAAAGTATTTTTAAAGTTTTAAAAGTTTTTTTTTCCACTTCTTTACACCATTTGAGGCAATTATAATTTTAATCAAAGAGAGTAACTAATTTTGGTTTTTGTCAAGTTTACAAAACCCGAAAGGAATTAAAATTAACTTTATAAGAAATTAAATTCTGAAAAAAGGCATAGATTCACAAAAAAACTTGTTTCTTATATAATCTACTTTCAATTTTCTTTTCTTTTTTTTTTTTTTCTTCAAATAATTTTTATTTACTAATTTACCCAATAAAAAATCCAATTTACACTTTTGCTAAAACCCATCTGAAAAACTTATTATCACCTGAATAATTACATTGCGGTTCAGTAAATTTGCTATCTTTTTCTTCCAAATAAGCCTTTCTCCATTTTGTTAAAAGAAAAAATAATAAATTACTTGCACGTATGCATTCTTAAATAACTCAAATATACATTGACAACTTAAGACTCATTAAAGAAGATATATTTCTTTCTTATTCGAACTACACCTGAATTAATTCATTTAATTATTGAATGGGAAAAGGTATTTATTTCTGAAAAAAGACAGTCAAAATTAGTCTTTAAAAATAATTGTTTAATTTCAGTGGAAATGGACATAATTTTTAAATTAACTTTTTTTTTTGGAAAAGAAATAGCCCGTTGCCGATCATTTTAAATCTCTAGTATTAACATTTGTAGCTCCAGATCAATATCATTCAGTTAATAAATATTAAATTATTTTATGATAATATTTTTCTTGATGTTCGAATGATTCTATTGTAAGACTCTTTTTCCTGTTTGTATATTACGAAAAATTGGATTTTTGTTATAATTCACCTGCTCAAATCGCATCAATGGATGCTTAATACACTATTTTATTAGATGGTTACTATACTTTACCCAAAGGGTAATACGCTGGTGCGTAGTGCACCACATGCTTACAGCCAGGGTGCACCATTGGACACTTACTGTACTGAACCTACTCAGGGATCAATGGATGCTTAATACATTACTCTCAGAATGTCTTTTGAATGTCTGCAATACTTTACCATCATGTTACTACATTGCACTCACAAGATACTACACTGACGATTTGGATACGTTTTATATTGCACCCAGGTGTAGTATAGCATCACATGGGCCTGCTATACTACACCTATATATATTCTATACATTTGTGTATACTGTTCTGTACATATGTTAGTTTATTTGTATTTATAGTAATTTATCTAAATAAAATTACAGTTTTAATAGATCTAATACACTTAAGAACTATAAAAGAAATCGTATACTTACTAGAATTTATCTTTTGACAACTAAAATAGATATTTATGACGAAAGCTTTATATATATATATATATAATTATATATATATAAAGTGAGTATGAATTTTGTTCCATAAGTTAGAATATCTCTAAGATACAAGTCCAAGATTCAATAATTCAAATTTATCCCTGGACACAACATGGCATAGTCTGCATCAAAGAATACATGTGTGCGTGTGTAAATTTTTAATATCAGTAATGATTACTACTACTAGCTCATAATTTCAAACAAGAAGGTTTTCCTCATAATATATCACTAAAATATTTCACAAATGTGACCTTTTCTTTCAGTAAATATGTTTTGCCATTCAATTTTTTTAACTTGCTTTTTCTAAAAATGGGTAATTTTGTCTCGAAAAGTATCAGTTTCGATATTTTGTAGCAGAAATGGCTTTTCTATTTAATAACCAATAATGTAATCTAGTCTAGTACATCAATGTTATAAATTTCTAGTTATTATTGTGAGTGCTTTATCATAATTATAATAGGTAGATTACTTTATAACAGCTCGCTATATTATTCATTGAATTTTAGTTGTTGACATAAAACGTATGATGAAAATATTTTCAATTTATTTAAAATTTATTTTAATCATAAATTCAAAAAATACCTCATAATAAAGCATCTTCGGTATATTTAAATTAAGTGCTGCAAGCAATATTTACAACGAAGACCTTCTATTTATTTATTTTATGCAGATATTTAATTAACTTGATACATATATGACACTTTTTAGTTGAGATTTTGTAATTTAAATTTAAATGTTAGAACTAAGTATTAATATATTCTAGACGATAAGTTCTTAATAAGTAATACCTTCTTAACGAAATTATTTAAATAAAAAGCATAATTCATTATGCAAATTTTATGATATAAATAAAATGTTAATTTATTAGAAGTAAAAAATTACAATTATTTTATGCAGATAAGTCTTTGCATTAAATAATAAACATTTTAAATGTGTTTTTTCAGAAGGTTAAGTGCAATTATTTTTTTTTTTTATGATAACAACTGAAAAAATATTTATCTTTCAGAAAAATACAATGTAATATTTATATTTAAAACAGGTGTTTAGTTTAGGCTATTAAAAAGAATATCAAATGCGTCTGATATATTGAATGTAATTTAAAGCATTAAAATTGAATAATAAATTTTTATAGTAAGTGTAGTTTTATTTTTTATTAAAAATTAATAATAAATACCAGTTTAGTTATATGATTTTAACTATTTAAAAAAATATTTAAGTTAATATACTTCAAAAATATTTAACTAAAATATTTAACTTTTATTTAATTTTTATTAACAATTTTTCTTACATAACTCACAAAATTTTAACTAATTTCCATTTAACTAGCTTCCGTGCATATACAAACCGAAAATGACAAATGTCATGGGATAGCAATATGCAAATTTTTAGAACATTGTAAAAATTTATGTTCTGTCTAAAATAAAGATTAATTTAATCCGTTCAAAAAAATGACTATCAGGAGAAATTATTAATATTTTTTTTTTATGTTTTTAAGACATGATGTCAAACATTTTAGCTTTGATAAATCGTATTTTGAATAAAAACGGGGACTAGTTCCTTATATGAAATATTCTAATAGTGATTTTTTTAATAAAATAATTATTTGTTTATGTATCATATAAGAATATACACTAAGTGACAAAATTCATGGATACCAGATCCACTGTGTCGGCCCTGTTTCGCCCGGCGAAGTGCAGCAAATTTCGACGTGGCATGGACTCCCACCAGTCGGTGGAAGTCTTGGTCAGGAATATTGAGCCATGCACTCGATAACGTCCGAACCGGCGACGTCTGATGGTGCGTAAAGGGCTAACAGACCTCTCCATGATGTCCCATAAATGCTCGATGGGAATCATGTCGGGCGATCTAGGTGGCCAGATCATTCGTTGGACTTGTCCAGAATGTTCTTCAAACCAATCGCGAAAATTTGGCTTTGACATGGCGCATTGTCATCCATAAAACCGACTCGTTGTGCCTATACTGAAGTCCATGAATCGCTTGCAGCGATCTCCAAGTGGCTGCACATGAGCATATCCAGTTGTTCCCTAGATGAATGGAAAACCATGCCATGAAAAACAGCCCACATGGAGTCACCATTTCAGTTGATAAGTGCCTGATGGTCCAGGGTTCGTGGGGTGTGGCGCAGAACCCACCATCATGGACCCAAATCGTGACTCATCGGACTAGGCCACGGTTTTCCATTCATCTGGGACCAACCGGTATGCTCACGTGCCCACGAGAGTCGCTGCAAGCGATGTCGTTCTGTCAGTAAAGGCACTTCGGTCTTCTGCTGGAATAGACCAAGAAAGCCAAATTTCTGGCACAGTTCTAACAGACAAGTCCGTTGTACGTCCCACATTGATTTCTGTCACTTTGACGCAGTGTTGCTTGTCTGTTAAATTTACGACTCTTTGCAGACGTCGCCGGTCTCGGTCGTTAGCAGGCAACTGCGCTTCCATCATTGTAAAAATTTATGTGAAATCATACTCGGCACAAATAAACACAGTGGATCTGGGAATTTAATTCGTTTCAAAAATGGCATGACTATGCGGAGCTCCAACTAACATATATTTTTTTTTTTTCCCGTCGTGACGGTCATGATGTCAAAACATTTTCAGCTTTGAATAAATCTTGAACAGAAATAAAAACGGTGACTCGCATTTATAAATATTCTACGCGATGCTTTGCCATCTGAAAATTTGCATATTGCTATCCCATGACTTTTGTCACTTCATATATATATCATATAAATCATAATAAATTCAGCTAAATTAAATTATCTTAAAAATCCTAGATTTCGTTACGTTCAGAATTTTTTTAAAAAATCAATAAGAGGATCAAATTTTAAGGATTAATATTAGAAATAATTTATAAAATGGAAAGATAAAGTGTAGAAAGTTATTTTTATTGTTATACGATAAAATGAAAATGCATATTTTTACTAGTAAGATACTTAATGTTATTCCTGAACATAAATGTATGTATACACAGGAAAAAATAGAAAACAATATTTAATAAAAAAACAGCATAATAAATATATAAATTATATAAATTAATCACAATTATCTATGCATAATATAAGTATATATATATTTATACATAATTATATATTATTAATATACATAAATTATTCTATTTTACAAGAATTAAAGAAATTACGGTACTATGTTTTTTTTTACAGTCGTATAAAAACTTTTAGTAAATTTGTAATTAAGATTACTTATTTCTTTGAAGATTCATTAATAAACTTTTATATATTCTCCAAAATATTTATTAATTATTTTCAAACATGAAATATGAATGGAAAAATGAAAACGAATTTTTATAATTTATGATATGGAGAAAGGAAAAATAGGGAAAAATATTTTAGAATATTTAGACAATCTTAGCATGTTTAAAACCTATTATACTTTTCTATTTATTTGCTCGACATATTTTGCATTTTCGATTTTCACTCAAACGGGAAATTATTCAATTATATTTAAGTTCAAAATCATGTCTGCATATTAATAATAAAAACGAACAATTTTTCGATCAATACAAATCTAATCCAAATAAAAGTGGAGGTTTTTTTTTTCTCTCAATAAATTCTGAAATTATTAGAATTAATTGTTTTGTGCAGGATTTCTTAATTAATATTTAGCATAAAATTAATGAAATTTTTCTCAATCATGGCAATAAAATTTAATATAAAAATCTATTTAAAATAAATCTTTTAAATCATAAAGAGACCACTTTTCAACTTGTTACTTATGTCATTAAAACTTTCTGCAATTCATCAAAATTCAAATTTATTCTTTACATAAGAACTCAGTTACTTTTTTATATTTACTTAACGTTAATAAATTTCCTCATTGGATTCCCTTTAAACCGACAGCTTAAAATTACCACAGTTAATGTATACAAATTATTATTAAAAATAAATAATATTAATTAAAAATAAATAATACTTTACTTACGCATTCAACTAGGAAAATATATATTTCTTGCTCGAATCTATCTTATTGTATTCAGACGATTTTTTAACAAAAAATCGTTTGTAATTTGTAACATATTCCAAAACTATAAAATAAAATTTATGTATATATTTAAATTTTTATATAAAAAAAGCATATTTATGTTAAAAAATGCTACCTAAAACGCCATCTTGTAGTACAGCGCTTTATTCTTGCAAGAAATGAACGTCAGTGCACAAGTACGAAATCTTAGAGACATCTCAAATAAATGCCACATGTCTTTTGATTTCAGGTCAAATAATAGAATAAAATATAAAAGTTCTTTTTCGAACTTCTCTTCAATTTTTTTCCTGTTCTGACGTAAATCTGATCTCCTTTTGCAAAAATCGTCTGAAATAAATTCGAATTTCTTTTTCCATTCCTATTCTAAAGTGTTGTCTCGCTAAGCCTAGCAGCTCCCCTATTTCTAATTCTTAACATATTGTTTCATGAGTTACAAGATTTTCGCATCTGTCAAAAATCAGTTCACATAATAAGCTTTCATTTTTCAGTGGATTGTATCTGACGATAATCTAGATAAGTGACTGTGATGCCATTAAAAAAGAAAGAAAAGTCATATTATTTTCCATTCCAGAAGGCTGAAACTGCAACTGTAAAAAAAAATAATAATAAATAAAAACTTGCATTAAGCCTGAATCACGTTGAAAAAGTTTTTTTTTTTATTCTACATTTTTATACAATTTTTGAAAAAAGAAAAAGTGATAAATAAATATATTTCTTTTAAGAATTTCATAAAAATTTTAAACTGGGTCACTTAATGTGAGCATTAAGAGCTTTATTAGATTGATTATTATATTTTTCTTTATAATCATTATACCGAATATATATTTCATATTCAGTAGATTGATTTAGTATAATTTTTCATTTTTTGTTGATTGTTTTTTTTTTAAATTGTGACTAGAAATTTTTCAACTTATTTTATTAGAAAGTTTTTTTTTTTTTCACTTCATTTACAAAAACTCCAAGTAATTTTTTTAATCTTCTGCAATTTGCAACAAAAATAATCTTCGTTTTTTTTTTAATTACAGTTTGCAATTTTATTATATAAATTTTGCAATATTATTATTATTAGTTATGCAATTTATTTATTGTTTTTAAAGATCAATTGTGTATACATAATTTCGAAAAAGATTTTGGAATATTATTATCGTTTTCGTAGAATAATGAAAAATTGAAGACCAAATAATTCAAATTGAAGTGAAAAAATTCTAATTGATATTAAATAATTCTTATTGTGGTTTAGTACTCGATCTTTTTTTAAGAATGAAATTGAAACTGAAAGTGAGTATTTATTTGATGTAACTGTTAAAGTGGTAAGTAAGTTTTACCTATAGATATTTTTTATTTATATGAATTCTAAAATATAAAAATATATTGGGATAATTATTTTATTATAGCAATATTTTAAAAGCATTTAATTTAAAATTTAAAAAATAAGCACCATTTATTTTAATTTAAATTAATTAGATTCAGATACTATATTTACTAAATTTTGTTCATTTTACGGGGAAAAAAGAGAAGGAAAAAGGAAAGTTCAAGAGATCTAGATATATTTATACGAATTCTTTCAGAAAATCGGATAAATAACTGCTCTCAACTTTTCTTATTTCTATTTAATAGCTCAATTTTCAAACTCTTCTGACTTAAATTATCTTCATTTGTTAGCAAAAAACGTCAAAAGGGATTATTTCAGTAAATTTCAAGAATAAATTTCAGCCAATCGATATGCAAGATTATGGTTATTTCCCGTTGGATTGAATGACCCTATTTATCTCCTATGAAAAGCTCTGTATTTAGTAAAAGAAAAGCTTTCGTACCTAAGAAAGAAAATTATATATTAGTGAAACCTTAAACGACTTGTGATGATTTCCGAAATAATTGAGTGCAATAATTGCGTAACATTGCAAAATAAATTCTGCAGAAAAAAATAAATTTTGCATCTGTTTGAATTATATAGGCTTTTATGATATTTAATGAACCTTACCAGAATGTATCAATTTTAAACAAATTATAATAATTCGGGTATTAAGGTAATTAAAAGTTGATACTGTTTTCAAATCCTTATCATCTTTATTTGAAACCATTTATCACAATAACAGCTTGTATATCAGGTATGTTAACCAGGAAGCACGACTGCAACCTCTTTGTGTTGCAGCATTTTGAAGTAAATACAAGTTTAACATTTAAATGGTTTCTGTACACCTCTTACATAGATTCAGGCTGTAAGTCTCGACCTATACTAGACCTATAACGGATTCAAGAAGAGGGCCATTTTCAGGTTGAGGGAAACTGTCATAGTCATGGTTCTGTAATTGTTTCGACCTGTGAAGGTCAAACAGACCATAGTTAATTTCATGAGGTCTCATTATCCATGACACTGATTATCTACTGTCAGCTTTGAATGGCAGGTTTTTCTCATTAGTACAAAACACCAATTGCGTGTAATAGGCTGCATAACATTGCTTATCTGCTATCAAATTTCACTGGTAAGTTGTTATTATGTACTTAATATAAGAATAATATACATTCAATTATATTATATTCTTATTATATATTATTCTTATTATATTATTATATTCTTAATATATATTATGGAAATACTAAAACTCTGTTCGTGGAAAAAATGCTACAAAGCCCGGTATTACCCATTGCATAGAATTCAGCTCTTGTAACAAACCTTTGCATTATCCCTTGTACAGGGTTCGGTTTTTGCAATACTTCTAGCATCATGGTCGTCTGCATACTGCCCCACTAGTTTTAAATTAACTCCACAAATTGGAAATGACGCTTGGTGTTATATCCAATTCCCTAGCAACCTGAGCTTGGGACCGGCCTGCCTCAAGTCTACCCACAATTCTCCACCTCATACCTTCGTCTAAACGATGATGTTCACTCATTTCACCTAAAAATCAGCAAGAAACAACAAGATTATTCAAAAATTGCAGTAAAATCTGCAACTGTGTTGAAGAGTGGAATGAGATGAACAGCTCGATGCGGACTTTTATACCTCCTGCTGGCTTAACAACACCTGCAAGAATACGTAAACTTATCTCAGGGCCAATAGCACTACAATGACCATATGTGGTAATCAACTGTCCAGGGTTTGTGCGGTATTTTTAGAGAAATGTGCGAAAATGCTTTCCATCTCTTAATTTTGTCCACCAGTGTATATTATTCTTATTATATTATTATATTCTTAATATATATTATGGAAATACTAAAACTCTGTTCGTGGGAAAAATGCTACAACGCCCGGTATTACCCATTGCATAGAATTCAGCTCTTGTAACAAACCTTTGCATTATCCCTTGTACAGGGTTCAGTCTTTGCAAAACTCCTAGCATAGGGCTCAGGAAATTTGGGTTTAGGTTTACTGGTCAGGTTTTGAATCAATGCTGTCATTTCCAAAACACAAATTTCAATTCACCGAGTCCTTCTGGCCCAAGTATTTAAAAGCAGAATGCAACAAATAAGGAATTACTCTTGCTTTAAACTGAATTATGTACTCTCTAAAAACCTCATGTCGTATTTTTTTAGTTTTGTTTCTTTCTCCTTATATTCCCTTTTCCTTCTTTTTGATTGTATGGTTTTAATGATGTATATTTTACTTCATTTTTTTGTTATTTTACATTTCCTTTGATTTAAAATGATATTGAAACTACAACATATATATTATGTGAAGTTATGTTTGAATCATTTTAATTATATTTTTTTCTTTAGTTTATATAGTTGATAAATGTTTTTAGTTTACTATAATTAATTATTTAATATTATTAATTATAAATACATACAAAACATGTAGATACTCAATTTTCAACAAAATAAAAAAAAACACTTTTAATATCCACAAATATCACACTGTTAGTTTCTACTATTGTAAAATATTTTCCAATAAAAGTTGAGGCTTTAATAGTCATTTTCCGTATTTATTTATGAAGTAGGAGAATATTTTAGTAATTAGGAATAAAATAGGATGAATAGGATATTGATGAATAAGATTTTATTTCCTGGCTAGTTACTTTTTATAGAAATATTTTGAAAATTTTAATAATTATTTGGGGCAATAATGCTTTTTGGATGGATGCACTCATACAGTACAAATGTAAAATTAAAATGTGGTAAATAATCTTTATATTTCTAAAATGCTTTATTTCTGTTTTCTCAAATTTTTTGGTTTCGTTCTGTTTTTTGGGTTTAGTTCAAAGTTTTTTTTTTTTTTAGTTCATATATGACATTATACTATGCAATAATAAGTAAACTACAAAAAAACCTATAAAATAACATCATCAAATAGGTATAATATATTAAACTTTTTCTATAAACCACTACCAGGCAATATAATCGAATGTATGGACGCTCGAGTGCCAGCGTTGAAAGCTTTTTTTTACCATCTTGAGTATGCGGACAAGTCGGCCGATTAGATTAAGAAATTACAGCGATTTGATTTGGAAAAAAAAAAACTTTTAGAAAAGTGGTGATCAGTGAACCGAGAGTTAATGGTAGTTACAGTTAAAGTTATTTATAAGAAAATACTGTAATGGATTAAAGGAAAAAAAAAACAGTCTGTGTATACTGCAAAATAATTATTGTGGCAAATAAATGGTTACTGCGCTGCTTTTAGCCGTAGTGTTTTTTCTGCAGTTGAGTATGGATAGTTGTTTTCCCTTTTGTAAGGGAAGAAGACTAGAACTTTAATAAATGAATTAGTGTGTTGAGTGATGCTTACGAAAAATTTATTTGGTAATTTTACAATTTTTCCACTACTGTATCGAGGCTGTTATGGATAACATTGTTTTCGATAAACCAAAGTGTGTTAGTAACGATTCGTAGGATTCTATTTTGGATTGCTTATATGTTCTTATTACTCATTTGTCTTGTGTGGTACATTATATGTCTTGTATTTGTCTTGTGTGTCTTGTAC